>VWYP01003097.1:15904-72515 GCA_013400435.1 Pycnonotus jocosus | reverse complement strand
AGAAACGCTGCCCCACCTGGTTTAACCGCTGGGCCATTAGCAGAAAGACAATTGCCCCCCTCCCTACAGAGTTATGAGATAAAGAAAAACACCTCTTCACCCTTTTTCAACAGATGGGAATAGAATACATCTTGCATTGCAACTCAAGACACAGCAGTATTTTGAACACCAGTTGTTATCTCTGTGAAAATCTTTTGCCAGCTCTATCTCTACTAAGCTTTTTTTCCTACCAATAGAAATTATAACACCAAATTCCTGAAGTGATTATACATTGTATGAAATTATTTATTTTTAAATAATTCTATATGTATTATAATTTATTTCTTTGTCTCCCACACAAAGGGAGTTAACGTAAGTATCCACCTGAACTTTTCTTCAACAGCTACCAATTATTCCCCCATCTGCTTTCTCTGGTAATCCTTCCTCTGACTTAAACACAATTTCAAAGTATGTCACCTCATCCAGGTTTTAGTTTGCATGATTCCACCTTCTACAAGAATTATATTCTCCACTGTATTTTCCTTCCCTAGATGTGATGGCACTTTTATACACTTTGCTAAACACTATACAGATGTTTTCATTGAGCTATCCCTAATGCCAGCTAGAGCTATATGTTTATTTTGGTTTGTGTTATAGTAAATTAGCTTTGAAGTAAAAAGATGAACAGCTCCTATTTGTTCTCCCACTATGGATGGTAATGCCATAAATAATTCCACCCTTTATTCTTCTATCACCTACTATTTGTGCATTTCTTAACCCCTTTTTCAGACTGTTACAAGATTTAAACTACCTACAGAGCTTTTTTAATGCTAAAAAGCTTTTACAAGAAATAATAATACTTTAGTCATTCTTACAATGATTATTTGCTTTTACTGCAGTAGTACCTAGGGATCCCAGGCATTGACTGAACAACCTGTGCAGGCAGAACAGAAAGAGCAGTTCTCACTCCACTCACTTTTCAGGTTAAAAGAAAATCAATCACTTTTTATACAAATTGGTATTCTCAACTGTAAATAAAAGAGGACAAATCTACTACAGGTGCAGACATTAATGCAGCTGAGGTGAGTTAAAGCATGCCTCCCAAAAACTTTTCATTACAACCTACTTTCTCAACTCCCCTTTCCCTACTGTTCAGTGCTTCCTGAAGAACTAATGACATCCTACCCAAACTACTGTACTGTGAATTTTATGTGACAGATGGTATTTATATGCAAATAAAGGTTTTCATTAATTCCTCTTTGTCAAGTTTCCATGTTTAAAAATTAAAGTTACACTTGGTCAGGTTCAGGATGCAATTTGAGAGTTTTGCTTTTGATTTGAGTGCATCTTGGGTTTAAAAATCTGAGCTGTCATTGAAAAAAGGGGAAAAAAATAGCTCTATTCACAGACATAAGTAAAGCTACCAACATATGAAATTCATGCCTTTTTGTTTCCAAAGGGAAGCCACACAGTTATTCAAACTAGAAGATTGCTGAATATGAAATCTCAGCATTTGAATTTTACTTTAAAATTTTATTTTTAGCACAAGGTCACTTCTACACAGAATTTCAAGTGTGGCCTTGGTTTCTTAGCCACAAACAGAAAAATCTGAACGTGGTCCTAGAAATCACTCTGTCTCACCAACTGCTCCAACTCTACCAGAATGGACTGTACTTGAAGAGAGAACCAGCCTCTCCCTCTTGTCAGAGCAATGTCATTGATTAGCAAGAACTTAATAGTCAAATAAAAGAAAATAATTAGAAAGATGGAATGTATGCCTATGTATTGCGTACCTTTGGCAGATAAAGTGATCCTGATCTCTGATCCTGTTCAAGGCATTGCTTATGAACCTGCATTGAAAAGACATACTGCAACTAAAAATAAGTAAAATAAAACTCAGAGAATAAACTCTTCCCCATACATTCAGTTCAAAATGCTGCTAGACTTATTTTAGTGATATATTCATTTCTAGTTCTACTTTTTATGTAAACAGTAATTGTTTGCCTTGATTTACTGTATATTATTCTAAATAAAGATTCACAATAAGACAAAAAATTTTATGCTTGTAATGAAAGAAATATGACCTGGACTCCACTGTTGAGGTAAATGTGTGATTAAAAAAGCAGTATGTAATGAGCCTAGACAATTTTTGAATAATGAGCAAAACTTTGCACAGCTAATTAGAATATTTTTGACTTCTTTTAATAAATTTTAACAGAAGTGTCAAGAAAAAGTATCTGGTCTGTTTGAGAAAAAAGTGTTGAAGTGTGAATAATTCTACTGGGTATTTTTTTTTTTCTGGAGAGGGAAAATTTCTAAAATTTAAAGAAAAACTATATAGTCTTTGGAGCAGAAAATATGAATATTTTAATCTGATGCAATGATACTCCTAGCTGTCTATAATACATTTCCTTCATTCCTTTTGGATCCATGCAGGCACATTAAGTTGAGTTGGTCTGCCTTCTTGTGAACTTTATTTGCACTACATTTACGGCTGCAGAAGAAATACTTTTCTAACTTTCTTTGCACTGACTAATGCTCAGCATCCTCTGTGTTCACCAAGCTTCAGCCAAAGGTCAATTGTATTAACCTGTGGTATCTCAGTGGGAAAGAGCTTAACCCACCCCTTCTCAGCAGCACTTCTTGAGTCTGATTTTTAACAACTGGAAGAGTGGCTTTAAATCACCATGTGCACTGTATAGACAGCACTCTTTGGTTTAAAACTGGGCTCAGTGTACAAGTCAGGATTCACCCATGAGTAAATCAGTACAGGAGGAAACATGAGAGTACTTCTACACCTGGGCACAGTAGTAGGTTGTAAGCTCATGCCTGCCATGAGCATCTCACAAGGGAAAGGCTACTTTCACATCGAAACTTTTCAGTGACTGAAGTCTTCTCACTACTCTTCTTTAGTATTTCCTAAAATATGATTTGTTTTTAAAAATATCACCTTTAAATCGTTTTTTTCTAATGATGAAAAAGCTCTAATTAACCACACTGTTCTTTATAATGTCTTATTTTTAAGTGCATAGTATCTTTTTATTTTTCTCAGATAAAAAGCACAGTTTTTTGTCAAATAGACTGTTTTCACATATAACATAGTTTTTACTATCAGGGAAATACTAGAGTCACCAAGACTCTAGACCTAATTATATAATATTTATAAAATAATTTTGAGGCTCATATTGTGAAAGATATTATGAGAAGTCTCTGAGAGTGGTAAAATAGTAAGATCGCCCTGGAGCACTATAACCTCTCTTATTTTAAAGAATGGTAAATATGGGGGAGGGAATACAGCAACTATAGGCTCATATTTATAATTAACCTAGCCTGTAAAATCCTTGCAAAAGTGTCAACTAAGATATTACTGTCTACTTTTCTCAAATTAATTTGTCCTAACTAAATGGTCGTTATGAAAACAAGACTATCAAAAAATAACATCAGTTTTAAATAGACTTAATAAACATTGAACAACATTGGAATAACCATTCAGTGCTGTTATACTCTGTGTAGAAATGTGGCCTGGGTGAATACACTGAATTACCCTTTCAATGTGAAAAAAGAAATTTAGAACTAGGGTTAAGTTCTATACTCAAAACATTCATTTCTTTCAGTATTTCCAGGCTATAAAAGGGTTGGTAACTGTGTTGTTACCTTTTGCTGTTTCATTTTCACTTCACGGGGAAATGCATTACTTTATAAGCATTTCAAACCACTGATTTAATTTACTCTGAGGTGATAAAATGTAGCCATCAAGCAAATAATTTGCCATAACATTCAGGGTCTCACTGTAAGTTCTGTCATTGGAGTATCATGTCTTTATGTCTTTTTCATTTCCCATGGAGGGGAAAGGCCATAACCTCTCATTTTCCTAATGATATGCCAAGCAAGCCATACCTGCAGAAGAAAAGAGTAATTTCTGTCATATTCCACTGTAGTCCATCCACAAACTGTATTTTGAGGAGGATTGGGAAGGAGATTTAAGGACAGCAGTTTTGAGCTGCAAATTGCTTTGCAAGATGGAAATAGATAGCATATACCCAACTTAAAAGTTACCACTGATACAAGAAGGACACTGGACCAGTCAACCACCACAGTCCCTTCCAGACTACCTGAATCCTTGTTTCTATGCTCTGGGGTGAAGAGACCAAACAGAAAATTCACAGGAAAAAAAAAAAAAAAAAAGAAAAAAAGAAAAAAAGAAAAAAGAAAAAAAGAAAAAAAGAAAAAAAGAAAAAAAGAAAAAAAGAAAAAAAGAAAAAAAGAAAAAAAAAAAGAAGAAAAAAAGCAGAGCAGCTGGAAAACTCTAAAGTCACGACTGTTTTGAATTTGGAAACAAAAAAAATAAAAACAACATCACAAGCTACAGGCATGTTGGTTACAATTAATTAAGTAAGATGATGGATTTACAGGTCATTTACATCTAGGTCACCTCTCCAGACAGCTCTCAGCTGCTGTGTTGCTGTGCATCTCCCAAAGTCCAGAGTAAGCTGGATGCCGCCATCACATCCCTCACTGGAGGTTATGGCTTAAGTGGGGGAGAAGGGAGGGCATAAAGGCAGAGAGGCTGAGCAACCACACCTTTCTGCAAGTCCAAGACTTAAAGGGATCAATAATATCCAGACACAGGAATAAGATATTTTGGGGCAAACATTAAGAGATGTAAGGCTGCAGACGGTAATGAAAGCACGTGTGACAGGGATAGGCCAAGACCACTAGCTAGTAATTTGTCTGAGCTCAAAACTCTCAGCCACGCAGACAGAGTGAGTGTCCACTTCCCAGAGCAGACCTTCCTCCAAGGCTTCCTGCTTCCCATTGTCCAAGATACTTCCAGACAGACAAACACCTGGGGTGCACAAGTGAGCTGCTGCCCATGAGAGGCCAGCAGTAGCTCAGAAGACAGAGGGGCAAAGGAGAGTGAGGGGACCAGCCTCCAGCAACATCAGGATGCAGTGGGAACTTCATTGATGCCCAGTCCTTCCAGTTTTGCTCCATCTCTGTCCAGGTTCTCTGGTGAGGAGATGCTTCCATAGTTGCAATGTAGGGTAGAAACTTAGAGAGCTTCTCACTTCATACCTGCTCACGTGTGCACTTGTTTGCTAAGAATATGTGCTTCCATGGGGCAGAGCTGGCTGCCTCTGTGCACAGTTGGGGCAGGTAGTTTCATGGCAAATATCAACAGATAATATCCCACATGTACTAAAGAATCCAACATTTCAGTCACCAGTACAGGAAACCTCATATTATATGAGACATTCAAAATCTCCATTGGCTTAGCTCTGCTGACTGCATAGGTCAGATTTTCAAGCAAATTGGGAATATTTTATCTGGTTTCTCTCTTGATTACTAAACACCACACATGAAAGGTAAACAAAAACAATTATCTGAAGATGCAACGTTGAATTTAGTACTACAGATATCAACCATCTCTCAGATTCTGATTTTCACTAGAATTGTGGAGTGGTGCTTTGTCAGCAATGACTTTGCTGCAGTGCAGGAAACTGCCAGAAAAGAAAGAGCTGACAAAAAGTAACTTGAAATGGAAAAGTACTCTGTACAACTCCCATACATGCTCGTATTGCCAAGAAGCAATGAGTATGTATTCAGCCTTAACAACCAAATAGTGTAATTTACAAATAAAACATTGCAAAGTAAATTTCTATAGAAATGGAAGTTCCTGCATGAAGAGAAGCCCCCATAAATGAATATCAAGCAGTACATAAACTGCTGAGATAATATATTTTCCATGCACTAAGAGTATGCATTTAACAGCTTTTAGCTGTCCTCATGCATGCAGCTGATAGTCATTACAGTAGCATTAGAACTGCACCAGATTTATCGCATTTGCAATGTAAATTTATCACCATTCAAATAATCCTAGCACCTGTGCCTTACCACTAATAGACATTCCATTACATTTGCAGTTTCCCCCCATCATTCACAGTTGAATGAACTTATAAGTGAAGCTGAAATGTAAATTTAAAGCCACTCTTTCAGAAGTTTTGCCCTTAAAATCTGTTCAGAGGAGTCTCTTCCACTGTGATGGAAAACCGCTCCTTTTGTGATGTTTCTTGTACAGACCAAAAATTGATTCAGGGTGGTAAAGCAGTCACATGAGCAGCGGTCATTCATATTTATTCAACAGATGGCATCAGGCATTCATTTTCACCTAAAACGGTAGGGAAGTAAGCATTTAAACTACCTCCCTTTGAGTAGAGTAAAGCAGGTTAAAGGGTATATTGTGTGACAGAGGACTGGACTTAGTTTGGTCATACTGCAAGACTGCAGGTTCCCGAGAGCCCTCATGAGATTTTTAGGGAGTCATCTATACGGGCACCTATTTCTAAGCAGCCACCATGAAGAACTATCTAGAACAACCAGAGCATCCCTTCTCACACCTGCCTGTAGACTGAAAAAAAGTGGAGTTGTGTTTTTCTGTCTTGTACAAACTGTAAGACTCATCTGCTCCCCAATGTGGAGAACCTCTGGCAAATGTTCACGGTGATGTTATGTCCTGAAATTACTCTACACTGTATTCCAGGTGAGATTCATAGCTATGGTACCAAGAACAGTTTAATTTAAAATCCTCTCCCAAAATAAATTTAATAGAAAGATTTATGAGAGAAAATAATTAAATCAGCTTAATATGAACAAGATGGATGTGCTGGTTTTGCACTGATTGACATTTGGTGAGGCGAGGAGGTATCCACAGAAGCTATCCACCAAAATCACTACAATGGATTCATTTTAATCAAACATTTTTATGATGACACAAGCATACTTTATGTTATTGATTAATATGTGTTTCCCTAATAAGAAACATACAGCAAATGTTAAAAGAAAAAACTTTTAGAATTAACACAGTGAATGTTAAAGTAAATTCTTCTGAAAGTCAGGTAAAATAAAATTTAAAAAAAAAAAATTACCCTAATTTGTTTTGTTTTGTTTTTGACTGAAAATATATATCATTAAAGTTTGAGAAAAAAACAGCATTTAATCTGAAATAAGCCAAAACCACACTTCCATTCATATTTTTTTGAAAAAAAAAAGTTATTTTATATTTCAACACTTCAAACTTCTAGAAGATACATTATTCATTCTTCTAAATCTTTTACTATGTAAAGATAGTAATGTATTGTTACTCATAACAGTGCAGGAAGGGAAACAGGGAAAGAATATGCACAACACTGAGCAGCCTTTTAGCAAAAAAAACAGGGAGAGGGGAATGTTTTTCTTTGTATCTGTGTATTTTCAAAAATCTGTTTATGATATAATGAAAAAAGAGATTTTTGATTGTATAATTCTTCTTCATTAAGTTCTTATTGCAGCCAAATATCTTCATCCCAAATTTCATATAAATTAATTCTTCTTAAAAAGCTTGATTTACATAAACCTTTAATTGTGTAGTATTATTGTTAGTACAGTATGGTATAGTATTAAAGCTAAACTCTACATTTATGAAGGCAGGAGGTGAATTTTTTTTTGCAAATTGTACAATGAGAAATCAAGTCTAACAGTAACACAAACTGATACAGTGGCTCAGAAACACAATGTAGTTTGCATAATAATCTGAGAACAACACATGATCCGTCTCCATTATTGTATGGAGCTTTTAAAATTATTTTAAAATAACATATTAGTATAAACATTAAAAGTTTCCTCTGGAAAGTTGAAACAATTTCAGATTTACCTTTGCCTGACTTTGCTTGATGTATATGCCTGTTCTTATTGTCTAAATGTCTTTGTGTCTCATAATTGATAGGTTTGATCTTAAAAGAATCCATAAAAACATAAGGGCAATTACACCTCCAGGTATCATTCTCACACCATTGAAAATAGTATGACACAATGCTTACTAGAGCAGGCTCTAATTACCCATCCCACCACTGCAACACAAAAATTACCTTACAAAAGGGTTTGAAGGCAATGTTATAGATGCTGTGAATAGGTACACTAAACGATTTCCAGAAAATGTAGCTCAGTTATAATTAGATTAGCTTGGCATTAATGGAATAAAACCTTTAACAAGGTACAGCTGAAAATACCATGGAGAAGACTGGTTTTGTGCTTGCACTAAAGACTCAGTAACATATCTGCAAAAGATTATTTCTTCACATGCAAAACTACTTGACTTCCTAGCTGTGAAAATAAAGATGCTGTCATTTTCCCATTTCTCGTTTTGTCTTTTAAATTTTAAAATTAATTTGGCAAGAAATGAGATGCAATATGTACTCTCATGTTACAAAGGCCAGTGTGTTTAAATGAAGACTAGTATTGCTGAAGAGTGAGTTATTCTCTTCTGTACATTTGATATACAGCAGTAACATTGTGTGTAAAGCTACTTGAGGAATATATTTATTATTGGTTCATATTAATAAATTTTTAAACAACTTTCTTATGAAATTGGGTAAAAAATACTGGTAGGGGAAATAAATAAGGTTATTTTCTTATTTTCTCCCATGCATACTTTCTGAATGTCTATTATAAAGAGCGAGAGAAAATCTAAGTTTTCTCTAAATACATTCATACTTGCCTAGTAAGTTTGAGAACACTGATGAACCATAGCTTGAACTACACTAACATAATAATAATAATAATAATAGGATTTTTTTGTAGAGAGTGTACAGTAACAAGTGGTTAAAATATTGGTTTGTTTTTCATTTTAAAACTGTATGTAAAATCCACCAAATGCAGCTTTGTTTCTGTTTGAACTATTCATTGCTGCAATGCATGCATTCTACAAATTCAAGGAGCTTTTACAGAGGGCACAGAGATATTCAGACTTTACCAAACAAGAAACAAACTAAAATGTCACTGAAACCATCTGCTTCTTATTCCTATCTGTTTCTCAAGAGAAAATGAACCAGTGAAATATTTTAAAGTTTTTGAAATCTACTGTATGAAGGTGTAAGTGCATTTACAAAACCTGGGTGGGCAGAAAACCCTCCCTAGTGGCACAAAAAAAATCATATGATGAATGTTGGCCCAAGGAATTCAAACTGGTAAGGGCAGCTTCAGGGATCACCTTCCCATGCTGGTCCCCTCAGTTGAGCACAGGCTGTGGATGGAGGGCAAGAGTTTTCCTGATTGGAGCTTTTCTTATCCTTTAGTTTGAAGGAATGAAGAAGAGCATTATTCTTCATTTTTATGCCCAGTTTCTGCACACTTCGCCCTCCCAGACAACAGAAAGCACAGCAAGTCTGCCATCTGACAATGATTTGCATTGATGACTCCACAATTTTCTTCTCTCTATCATTTTCCAGCTTTAGATACTACTCCAAACTAATTTCTGTGATCGTGATTTTCTAGTTTGAAAGGTAAGAAACACTCTCCATGGCACAAGAAAGCATATTTACAGTGATTTTAAGGTGATAAATTTTATCCTACCACGTATGAGGATAATCTCAGTGTTAAGACTTTGGAAAATAAAGTATTTCTTTCATCAGAAGCTGAAGTGCAGAAATAGTCATAACTTCTTGCAAAAGTAAATAACCTGCTCAAGTAATTTGCCAGCCACTGAATACCCTAGAGTACATATGTAGCAATATATACTGCAGGATGCCATACAGCACAGAGTCATGCAGGCATGGAGAATGATTAGACACAGATTTCTCTGCAGGAGATCGTTAATGCCATCAAAAAATTACCCTCTGGGAAACACTGAAATCCCAGACAGCTTTCCAGCATAATTTTTTAAGTCTTTTCTACATATTGTATGCCAGCTTTTAATGGATACATTTAGTGGGAAGTTTGCTGAGGGCTACTCTCTGGAGATGTAATGCTTTCATTAATCATTTCAATCCTTAGCAAAAGAAGGGGATCCTATGCTGCATATAACTGCAGCAGACTTGGACTTCTGATGCTACCATTAGCTTGTGGAAAATAACTAAATTCAATTCTTTGTGAACTCTGTCCAAAAAAGAGCTATTTCACTACTATTTCACTAGCAAAAAAACCAAACCAAACCAAAACCAAAACACAAACAAAAACAAAAACACAGACAAAAAGAATGTAGTAGGTAATTCAGTATGGTTATGTATATTTACTGAGAAGCACCAATATTTAGAGTTATTCTCAGCCATTCAAAATTTTTGATGAAAATCTATTTGGATATTAAATCAAAAGCATATTTATAGGTATTTAGATCTTGCTAAATCCAGAATATGCAGTCATTAAGATTTCAAAAGTGAAGTGACTGACTAGGACTGGATTATTTTATATATGTAAAATGTAAAATACATAATATTTGTGCATACATAAAAATGATATTTATAATTCATGTATACACACCTCCCCAATTTTTTTACCTGTCATAATTTGATTACCTTTGCCTCTGAAGATCAACCCTTATTTTCTTCATAAATTGTCAAAAGCATGTTGAAGTCACCTTTCTCTCTCCATTTACCCCAACAGAATACATGAGTTTTACTTTTATGATACAAATAATATATGTGAAAGACTTGAAAATTATTACCTAGAAAACTTGAGAATAACTTACACAGAAACAAAGCTTTAAGACAGCATCTCATGAAATCTGAAGCTCTTAAATTACAGATGATGCCAACAGTTTATAAAAGTTATTGTTAATTACATCATTCACTGAAAGCTAAAATCCCAGTTCCAGGAAAATCAGCACGTCTTGACACTGATGTTAAGAGAGTGACAACTTCACTCTTTCTCAGTCTGCTACTAGCATTATTAGTAGTTACTAATTTCCTAGAACATTCTTTCTGGTACTTAGGGAAGAGCATAGTGAGAGATAAGAAGATTCATTATGGCTGGTCTGAAATGAGTCTATTTTATTACATTCAGTTATGCATATTTCTATGTAATTGAAGCTAAATGAGTAGACAGACTATCATGACATTTTATGATAAGTTTAAATTATATGCAAGAATTCAGGGCCTGGAATGAGAAGCTTTTTATGCTTTAAAAATAAAAATATACTAATTAATGCAATTAATAAAAATTTTATGTAGAGAGAGAGAACTACATTCACTGTGCACTAAGGTGTCATTATAATAACCTCCTGCTGAATAAAACATCAAGTACATATTTTTTCTGTTGCCCTAGATGACACAGTTATCACTGATGATTTACAATTGTTATGTAATAGATGCATTTCACTAATTTATAGATGCCAAATGGTGTTCCTGTGGGACATTCAAAGGAACATTTTACCATCTTTTAACAGAATGGAAACAGCTAATATGCAAAGATCTGGCTGTGCTAATTATACTTCTGAGAANAGTTGTGGGTGGTTATTTATACTTTTTGTTAATTTTTTTTTTGTTTTTTTTTTTTTTTTTTTTTTTTTTTTTTTTTTCCTGACACTTAGAGTCACATTTGAGAGCCTGAAATATCCAGAAAGAAGCAGTGGAAGATCTTCACCAAAAGAGAAGATGCAACTTTCAACAACTGCCTTTGAAACATTTTTCACTGCCAATTATTTTCCTGCCAGGAAAAATAAATGCACATACAAAAAATAGCACTGCTAAATGGCTCTGTTTAACCCTTTTGCAAAGTGAAACACTTGGAAAGATTCACCTGAATACCTTGTATATGTACCTTGCTGCAGGTGAGGATCGCTTGGCTTCAACAGCAATGTCAGCTACATCGAGGGTGACCGCTGCTTCCCACTGTGCCAAGTCCCCTCAGAAGAGAGGGCCAGGGAAGGGTCTTCTGCAGGAGCTTGAAAGCCTATCTTCCCTGAAAGTGGGAGTGCACCAGACTTCCACAGCACAGCCACCGTCACCCAGTGCTCTACAATGCAGCTGAGAAACACCATTGAGACTGAAGAAATGAAAGGAAATTTTTTCTTGGTTATTGTCAGTACATCAGAACTGTGCAGTTACTGATTTCATTCTTATACAGATAAAAACACATATTACAAGAGGCAGCTTTCAAGAGGATGAAAATTAGAAGTTTATCTTCAAGCCTTATGTCTGAATAATAAAATTATTCTTTCTTTATCTGAACCAATACCCCTGGACATAACCACCTCTAAATAAGATTAAAACTAGTTTTGGATATCATACTAATTCTCTTTTTATTTATTTATAGATGTTTTCATCATCAGCCAAATATTTTCCTTTGTCCTTCTGTTTCAATTCAAATCCATTATGGTCAGTGGGAGTCTCTATATAAAACATTAGGGTTTAGGACAACCTATCTCAGTGGATGTTAACCTGTCTAGGCCTCCTTAGTCTTTGATATAGACCAGTATCTGTCTTTGGCAGATGTTTCTTGCATAAATAAAACTTTATGAATATTCCTTTATGAACATCTGCCAGGATTTCTAATGGAAACTTTGCATTAATTGAATATTTTGACAAATTACATAATGCTTTGGCATGTATATGAACTATTCAGAGAATACTCTTGACCTCTAATGTATGTCATGTGTAGTCCAAAATAAGTCTATACCACAACTCAAAACTAGATAACTAACTACCTATCTTTCTCTTGCCTATTCAAGACAACTTTAGAGAAGCTGTTACTTTATCTAATAATGTTCTGAAACATAGCCTCCTTTTGTTCACTTAGTAAAGTTATTTTCACAAACCATGAACATGAAGCCTTCACTCCTTTTACGTTTCCTTCTACACATATCTTTCCAGTTTTCACTCAAATCAAATAGTTTGTTTTATACTTATTAAATATTCTGGTTACTGTAAAAGGTGAACCCTTAAAAAGCATTACCATTGAACAGATAAATTAGTTATTTCTCAGTCTACATGAAAGCAGGAAGGGTAAGGGTTGGCAAGGTTTCTTTTATGGACAATGTATTTTGAAGGCAATTACAGCAATGCTGGAATCCATTCCTCAGTTCCATCAGCTCATTTTTTTTTTCAATTCAATTGCAAATATAAAATCTGGCAAGTTAAAACGTACATACCCAGGATATATCTTACTACTGAACTCCTGAACTGGTGAAGAATCATAAATTTTCCAGAGGTCATTGTGTCTGGTTTACCTCTATTGTTCAGGAGTGATAACAGCATGCAATTATTCCTACTGGAAGAATCTACCATTATACCAGGTGTTTCAATTGATTTTTTTTTTCCATAGTAGGTTTATGCCTACTGTGTCCAGATGTCTGACAATATGTACTTTGCCTTGGAAAACAACTAGCAAAGAAAACAACAAATAACCAGCCAAATGTCAGCCACTGTGCCCAGTCCATTTTGAGATTTTTGCTGCTCAGATGTGAGAATGATTTCCATCTGTTCCTATGTGAGATAAAGATTTAGAGCTACTGGCAATGGGGAGCCTTTAAAAAAGCCAGCCCATGCCAGGGCAGCTTGTCAGTGTGCATGGATGCAAGTAATCCCAAACCTGAAAAATGAGCACAGTGGAAGCTGTCATAAACCAACAGGCTTCTCATTTCTATCACAACTCATTTTCTGCACTGGAATCTAAGCCCTTTGAATCTTCATGACACAGTGTGATCTCTGGGTCAGGATGACAGTGTCTGCCAGCTGGGGACCACACAGCAGTGCCAGAATAAGCAATTACAGGAGTCCCCCTATGTCCACTGTTGTCGTTTGCCCACGCTGAACATGAGCTTACCTAAGACTCAAGCTTGGATCCCTGGGGTGATAAAGCAACAAATCTGTCAGATAAACCAGAGATTTTGCCAGTGTCTAAGTGAGGAGATGTTACAGCAAGCTCACTACAGACCAAACTTGTCCTTTGTTTTCACAGAATCACAGAACCATTTAGTTTAGAAAAGACCTCTGAGATCACTGAGTCCATCCTTTGACCCATCACCAACACTTCAATTAGATCATGGCAGCAAGTGCCACATACAGTCATTTCTTGAACATTTCCAGGGATGCTGACTCCCTGGAAGTCCATTCCAATGTTTAACCACCCTTTCCATGAAGACATTCCTCCTGATGTCCAACTTGAACGTCTCCATGCATAGTTGAGGCTATATCCCTTGTTGCCAGGGAGAAGAGGCCAATGCCCACCTGGTCTCCTCTCAGGCAGTTGTAGAGAGTGATGAGTTCTCTCATGAGCCTCTTTTTCTCCAGGCTGAACAACCCCAGCTCCCTCAGCTGCTCCTCGTAGGACTTCTGCTCCAGACCCTTCACCAGCTCCATTGCCCTTCTCTGGACTCACTCCAGCACCCCAATCCTGAACTGAGTGGACCAGAACACAAGGTGTGCCCTTATCAGTGATAGCACAGTGGGGCAATCACCGTCCTGGCCCTTGTGGCCATGTTATTTCTGATACAAGCCAGGATGCCATTGGACCTGCAGTAAAAAGAGTAGTTTCTTCTCCTT
Source organism: Pycnonotus jocosus (assembly GCA_013400435.1). Taxonomy (NCBI): domain Eukaryota; kingdom Metazoa; phylum Chordata; class Aves; order Passeriformes; family Pycnonotidae; genus Pycnonotus; species Pycnonotus jocosus. Next base: position 58,245 of record VWYP01003097.1, on the reverse strand, counting down.
CCACGTGTCTCACTCCTTTCTGCATCACAACTTGAAAATTAACTTTGATTTTCTAACATCCTGGGTCAAAAACCAAAGAGACCGTGCATTTACCACATGAATTCCTGAGACATGCAGCAAAGCCCTTAAATAAAAATATCAAAGAAACAAAAGCCTAAACATATGGAAAGTTCTGAACAAAATCCCAATCATCACCCTCAAGCTGAGACATGTCGTTGATGACTTTGATGACACCAAGTACTTCCCAACTCTACAATGCCATTTGAAGTTTGTTTTGACCATAAAAGAATTTTACTGGCTTAAAGAATATTTGCAGCTTAAGATTGCCTCTGGCATTACTACTGCACCTGCCAATATCTGTGAATTTCTAGGCATCCCCTTTGTCTCCTGGTTTTGTAGAGACAGCACCATAAACAGGTGTATTGAAATACAGAAAAGCTTTCCTGCACTTAGAGGACAAGCAATCCTCTAAGCGCAGGCAAGAATCTTCACAGGTGTTCCGAGAGCAACATCAAACAGCAGCAAACCCCCAGAACACACCATGGAATCTGAACATGCATTACTTCCTGGTAAGTAAATATCTGTGAGCACATTACCAGTGTGCTATCCACACTATGTTTAAATAAAGTGTCGATTATGTTCTTTGAGAACTTAGAGATAATAAAGAAGCAATCATATATATACAGAACTGAAAAATAATGATTTCTTTCACACATCCCTAGCACCCTTCTCCAATAACTCATTTGCTGGCAGTCTTGAAATTGTCATTTAATAACTCCAGTGACATATAGGTGTGAGAAAAGGAGCAGGAATAACTGAGCAAATCAATTCAAAGCATGAGGCATTTTGTCCTCCTCAACTTTTTCAATCTTACCATTAGCCTGAGTTGAGTCCAAAGGCAGCTTTTCTTTCATTGTTCCACAAGCCTTTCCTGGGAAGTGAATGCCATGATCCACACTGACTAGTTGTTTTTTGACTACAGGCTTCAGAGTTGCTAGCAGAGCTGCTTTTCCCCTGCCTGGGACGCAGTGGTGCATGAGGAGGGGATTGCTCCATTTCCTCATTATTTCTCAGGCATCTTTAAATGGATAGGGTTGAACTGATGCCTCATCCATCCTTTTGAGGTGCTGAACAACTTTAAATGTTGTTGCTTATCTTGTCTACAAAACTACACTTCCAGAAGAAATTCTGCAAATTAAAACTCTACTTCCCGAAATAACTTCCAAACTTGTGCCACTCTGTGCTAGGACACTGCATGGCAGTTCAGTGCAGTGCAAAAAATTGCTGGAGCACTGGAGTTTTGCAGAAGCTTGCCTGCCTTCCTATTCCCAGAAATCAGAGAGAAAAATGAAGGATGAACCCAACAGACCAGTGTCACTGAGGAAAAGCTCAAGATTTTCTCACCTTTAAGTGCTCCATCAATGTCCAGGATAGCCTGTACTACCAGCATTACCCACCTGCTATGGGAGGAGGACAAAACTGAGATTTCTGTTCTGGCTATGCATCATCTTATGGAGTATTATACATTTACTTTGTCATGTAGAAAAAAAAAGCCCCACTATCATAAAATAAGATGTTCCTGAACTTCAGACAGCTTCAGACACAAGTGTGTGTTCTTCACAGTCTGCCTAAACTGTATCCAAATTGCTGTTGTTCCCCTGCTGAACTCAAAGTCATTGTCACAGCTGCAGCATTAAATAGCCTCAGGGCCTGTAAAATCCCAGGAACTGTTTAGACTTGAGCCAAAATTTTGAGGTCAGGGAGGCTTGCTGTCAGGGTGCCAGGATTCCCTTGGAAAAAATGAAAATAAAAAAAGATATTAAAGAAAAAAAAGAGGATTAAAGGAAAGGTTCCAAAGGCTTGAAGAACAAATATGAAGGCAGGAAGAGCTCATTCTGAGGAGATGCGAAAGAAGAAAGTGGGGAAGGAAGGAAAAGAAAGAAACATCATAAAGATTGCTGAGTTTGGACAACTGGACCCCAAGTAAACTGAAATACAGCAGCTTTGTGGCCTAGATCCTACAGTATGACATGAAAGGAGAGACTTTCTCAAGCCCTTTGTGTAGGCATGCATTTCCCACACTGAAGCAAGTGTTTCTATATAAGGGAAAAAGTTCCAGTTTACCTAAACATATAAGGAAACCAAACTAGAAAGTTCTGTGCCCTTTTCATTTGTATGGGCTCAATGCCAACCCAGGAGACCTGACTGGGTTTTAGGAGTGTACTTCAAAGCCTGCATCTGTTTCTATTGGCAGCCTACCAGTAGAGCCCACCCGAAACATTAATTATTTAAGAAAAGGCACAAAGGAACTCAAGGCCTTTTTGGGGTGTCTTTGCAGGGTGCCAGAGGCTTCTCTGACATTTGTGTTTGGCTTTCTCTTTTGTTTCTGTAGCATTTATTATTTTTCATTTATTAAACCTTTTACAAAACACACCTGAAGAGTCATCTTGCTAATTAATAAGCCATTTCTCTGCAAGAGCTGGATCCTCAGAGTATGGGAATCCCCATACCTTTGTGTGTGGTTAGTGTGTCAGCACCCCAAAAAAGCCAAGACCTTTGTGCCTGACCAGACAGCCAGTGTCCCTTTATGGGGACCCTGAACTGAGTGGTCCTGCTGGATTGGAGGGTGGTTCATCTGACTTGTTCAGGGGAGTGCATCAACAGCAGGGGACACTCCCATCTGGGGCTCCACAGGAGAGTACCTGGGGGTCTGATTCCATCAGAGCCTGGCTGTGGTGCCTCCTCTCCTCTCCACTCTTAGTCCTCCTGGGATGTATTGAGTGGGGGAAGTCACACAGGCTGACTGCACCCCTTCCAGGGAGTAGCAACTGCATTTCACTCTGTAATTTCCATACTGCTTGCCTTCTGTTGGAATGGGAATATAACTTCCCAGTTCTCTCTGATTTTTTCCCTTCATTTTCCTGTTTTGCAGTAGGAAAAAGATCTATGTCACAGCCTCCAAGGGATAAGAGAGATAAGGAAAGCAAAGCATTGCAACAGGACCATGATGTTTTTCACAAGTGTAGCAGCAGCTGTGGCGGGGGGGGGGGGGATTTTAAAATGTCAGAAAGGATAATTTTTCCTGTATGCTTTCCCTTTTGTCTAACATTAAAGATAGTTGTCTCCTTCCCTGTCTGCCCTCTGTCAAACTTCAAGATAGGTATCAGACCTGGCAGCATTTATTTGTAGAAGCACCCAGTTTAAAAGGGTCAAGAATTATTAAATAAGAAGGATAAGTACAAAATGTGTTCCTCCTAACTGTATGATTTGGAGATGAGCAAGATCATATTACGACAATATTAAGCTTGACAACAAGTTGGGAGTACTCACATTCACGTGTGGAGTATTTTTCTGTAAAATATTTCATAGTTTCTACCATTATATTCATGCTTCTCCTTAAAAAATACAAACTCCAAAATATCAATCTCTTCAGTTTTTGTTGAAGTCACAATCTCTAGGCTAGTAAAATAAATTCTGAGAAACATTAAGAGTGTTTTGCAAAACTTCCTCCCCTCACCAGCCCCCCACATATTTGACAGCATAAATTGAGTCATAGTTGAAGGCATTAATCCATTTTTCTACCCTCTCAGTGATCTCAAATATTCCACTTCTGATGTGCTGTGAAGAAAGCACAAAGCTGAAGCAGTAAGTAGGAAGGTTCATATTTAGTGAATTTTTATTCAGCTCCTACACTTCAGGGATTCATACCCTACTCACAGCCTCCCACCTGTAGCACTCTTGTGTTTAAAACTATTTTCACCTCTGCTGTTTCTGACCTGGCAGAGTTTATCAGTTCTCTTATGCACAGTGTGGGTTAGGAAAATATTTTCCCACAGCTACTAGATAATCGCTGCTTTAGTTACTCACTTGGAGAGCATTTTCAAGGGTTGTGATAAATGAATCCTTTATGCTGCAGTCTTTCAAAGATTTGGAGTGTTTTGCTTTTGTCCTCAGACGAAACAGGCTTCTATTCTAAATATAAAATAGTTATTTCAGAAAATGTTTACTATGAAAACGATGGCACTTTAAGTTTCTTACATGGGTTGGAGACATTTCGCTTGGTATGGACATCAAGCAAAGGACTAGATATTGCACCTATGACAAGCTCAGGAATTTGCTCATTCTTGCCAAATAAGTTAATTAGTAGCAGGCATTAGTAGCAACTCAGGTGTTTAAAAGCATACAAACTATGAACCCTGGCCTGGCCAAACAACTGGTGAGAGACAGAAGAGACTGTTCAAGGGATTTCAATGAAGATTATCAGAGGAACCCAGATGGCTGGAATTCTTCATTAACTGAAAGGTGCACAAGTGTCATACAATGAATTTAGTATTTTTTAAGGTAAAGGGCACATTACAAATCATACATATAAATTGCCATTATAGCTTTATTTCTTTACTTGTGTTCAAAATACCTTGATGGCAAATAAACATCCACTTCTTGAGCAGCATAAAGAAAAATATTAATCACAGAAAGAGACTATCATTGATATCATAATTATCCTTACTAGGATACTGATCAGTGAGAGTTGTCATAGCAAAACAATTTCCAAACACTTAGTTACTGAAGTGTTCCTGTAACTTGGTACCAAACAGATTAAACACTTGAAATTTCTATGATTCAGGGACTCTTTTAATTATGTTTCTTTTTCTACCCATGCAAGTGACTAAGATAATTTTATGGCAATAAAATAGTGTAAATCAAGGGGTTTCTAAATGTCACTCCCCTTTATCCTTCTTATCAGAAGCATCTGAATTACAGTTGCTTAACATGAACTTTGCTCTTTTCAAAATAGATTAGTCCAAAGTGCTATGGTGGTCAAAAATAACCAGTATTTTAGGTAAATCTTTTCCTCATCATTCTGTATGACAGCCAAGATATCAGTTTTAATGGAATGCCACAACTTTCCAATTTTTTTTTTTTCTTCCCATCACCAGAATCAAGAGAGGCTTTCCTTGCATATCTTTCAGAGCCAGATGAGTTTTTTATGTATCCCTGAAAAACAGATGGTTGACACTTTTCCTAATCTTGTCTCAAAGTGGTCATACAGTCAAAATAATAGAAACTCCGATTAACTGCCAAATGAAGGTCATGGAAGACCTCCTGTTAAGTTCAATAAGCATCAATACTGTGTAATCCTAATATTTCTCAAGAAATTTGAAATGAATAATGTACTTCTAAAGTGTTTTTTAATCTCCCTTTCTGCCCACTTGTATTTTTGTGTCACTGAAAACAGTACATAATGAGATTAGTAACCTGAAATTGGGACTAGCTGGTTTAAGGCCATATGCTTTTAATTAGTAAGCATATAAAAGGCTGGTTTATGCCTGCTTTCATTAGTGCTGCTAATCAGGGACACTGCTGCTCATTGCTGTGAAGAGAATTCTGGATGTAAAAAATGTTTGAGTTGAGATTGAACAGATAAGAAATTATGCACAGCTCTATCATTGTGTGGATACATACTGTCTTTTGAAGAATTAATACATTCCTGATTAGCTAAAATCAGCTATGCTGATTAGCTAAAATGGAGCTACCTAATGTTCTGTTTCCTAGGAACAGAAAACAACTTAAGACATGATCTAATGAAGCTTTTGTAACCCAAATAAACATTTACACTTCCATCAACATTTCTGTGGACTGAATAGCAGTACGTCAGTTTTCAAAAATATATATGTGCATTGTGTTCTCAACTGAGCATTTTGCAAATGCATCAGTGTTGCCACATCCCACCACAAAGGAGATCTTCAAACTGAAGCACTTCTATGTCTGATATTAGACCTGAATACCTGAAGGATTTAGTTTTTTAGTAAATGCATAAATAAACCAAAATGTCTTACCTCTTGGAAACAAGATCAAAACCCCAAACAGCTGACCAAAACCCATATGTACAAGAAAAAAAACTTGTCCCTAGTCAAAACAGATGCACATTAAAGGGCTCTCTAGAATGCTAAGAGATTTTCTTCCTTCATTTGAAACCACTCTAAATGAAAGATACATTTACTGCTAATGCCCCCAAAGTTTGAAAATTGCATAGACAAAAGCTCTCAGCTCAAGAGTGCTTTATACTCTGCTGTCCAGTCAAGATGGTCTGTAATCCTTGTTCTTCACCAATGCCAAATACTTGTTCCAGGCTCTGAATACAGCTCCAAAATACTAAAATGGTTGTTCATTCTTCTGAAATAAAACAAAGAAAGAAAAAAATTCAAAGAACTTAAAACTGCTAAATATTGTAGTGAATGATAAGGTTTTATAAAAATGAAAGCAAGCAAACAACTAAGCTTTAAATAAATAGGAATAGTATTTCAGCCGTCCCAAAAATTAAAATCATTGCTCCTGCTATATTTCATTTTTCCTCTCTCTCACCATCATAGTCATCTTCTGGTTTAAAAAAAGTTCTATGAAAAAGATGGCCTTAAGTTCAGTGCCTGCTGAGATGCTCATTTAGTCTTATTTTAATATAAACACAAAATTGCCGGCTTCAGCAAGCTGTTTTACATCCTCACTAAGAGGTTTCCTAGTGTGTGGGTAGAGACTATTTGTGAATTCCACGTTTCCTTTTTCATGGTCAGAAAAAGAAATTTTGAACAGACTGCAATCTTAAGAATAGTGAAATCGAAGTTGAGGCTGCAAGACCATCCTTTGGCTCCATGCTTGAAAATTGCAGGCTTGTAACTGTTAGTGGATCAACCCCTAGCTAGTTTGAAGAGTGTCCCATGATTATAATATCAATTAGGAACTACCAAGTTAAGGAATACTGATTTTTTTCTGAAAAGATGCTCTGAGGTGATTTTGTTTGACATTTATTCCACTCTAGAACATGACTTTGAAACAAGGTAATAGCTTTTAGAGAAATTTAACAGGAAGGAACAGACCCAGAGATACATTCCTGCAAATTCAATTTAAATTGGTGGAAAATAAAAAGCCATAACCGTGCAAGCAAGTCTCCTGCCCATGTAAAAGACACATGAGAAAGCAGAGCAACCTGAAATTCTGCATTAAGCCAAAAATGAAGTAATAGAACTCATTTTTGTGCCAACGTACATCTTCAGGGTGTCCTTGATCAGTTTCATATCCTTAAATTTTGTTTAGCTTACAGTTATTCTGTTAACATAATTTGTCAATTTACTTTTATAAAATTACCGTAAAACACTTTCTCACCTCTAACTAATGAATAAATGAATTCTCTAAAAGTTTGACACAGATACAAATAGAGGAACAGTCCTTAACACCCCATTCATATTACTTTGATTTCAATGTATAAACTCAATTTCATTAGTAAATTACTCTCCTTATGTCATTTTTATTGATTATAATAATTTAATATATGAACAGGCATTCTAGAGCTGTACCAACAACTTGGGTCTTTTTGGATGAATGTCCAACATTAGTGAACAGGAGCCTCAGAGCCTCCCTTCCCAAATCCTCCTTTATATGTCTTCCACAAGAATTAAAAAATAAGGCATTATGATATGGGGAAAAATTAGTCTGAACACTAAACAAGGGATCTTCCACACGATTTTCTTCATTGCAAGACTCCTGGAAGATCTATCACTTAAAGGTTTGACTAGACATGGAAAGCATACTGCTCTCCTCTTCACCGTAAGCCTCTATCTAGACACTAAACGAAGGTTTTAAGTGATATCCACTTATCTAAAGAAGGAAGACAGGAAAAAGAATCCCAGAAGGAGCTTCCCAGCAACATTACAAAATTAAGTAAACCAAACTCTCATCAAGAGCTTGGGAGCTACATATCAAATGTGTATGGATATTTAATTATGATTTCAGATCCCAAGGAACTTAATACTGGAAATCAGCCCTACGTCCAAGATGGTTTTGTTTCATTTGATTGTTGTTCAGTTTTGGTTGGGGTTTTCTGTTTGTTTTTCACCCCCTGCCCCCAGATTTTCTACCTGCGAGTCAACAACATTTGGAAGGCAACTTTCTGTAGTTGAAAGGGGCATGCAGTTCCAGTAGTCCACAGAGTTCTTTGCTTTCACAGACTGTTAATTAGCACAAAGCTTGGGGGTAGTATATATGATGCAAAAATTATAATCAAGTCCTCAGTAAACCCACATCAACTGCTAAATGTCCAAAAGAACAAACCAAATTAAGTCCAAAATTGATTTAAATTTAATGAGCTATACACATGTAAAGCTTCTGTAGTTCACCAGCAACAACTCGAGGTAGTAAATTGTCTATTAACTGCTAATTTATTTGCAGAAGCCATCTCTAATAAAAGTAAACAACCACATCAGAAAAATGTTGAGAAATGAGCTAACTCAAACTCTACAGTAAAGCTTCTTTTTTATACATTCAGTGTTCTCCTTCTCCTGAGATTTACAAGGTCAACCTAGAAGTGACACAATGACAGCAGAATTTGAATCCAACATTCTCACATTGACATGTGGCAATGAGGCTAATCCAAACACTGCAGTCAGCCTATATGTTAAGAATGGAATTTCCCATGAGAAGGTAAAGTTTTCTGGTATTTTTTTTCCCAAAAATTGAGTGTGAACACGGCACATATGCAGCTAGAAGGGAAAAGATTTATGGTCAATTTGAAAAAAAAATGCAGTCCGCTATAATGGTTTGCTTATTCATTTTGGAAAGTATTCCAAATGGAAACAGCAAATATATGATGTTGGTCACCAGCTATCAAATATCATCCCTGGAAGTTGGTGATATTAGGCACCTGTATGTGTCTGTCTGCATAGGTGGTCACATTACTCAGAATAGGAGTGCATTTTGTAACTGAGAGAACAGATTCTCTTTAGTAGAAGGAAATACATGAGCTCTTTCAAAATGAATACAATTTGAAATTTTGGTGGTGGTACTGTCCAACATTAACAAACATTCAGATCTATATAAGATTGACCCCATAGTTCCCTTAATAGCCTAGTCAGTTAGACAGAAGGTACATCTACTGTTCTCTTCCCAACACTTCTCCCTTAACTTAGTCTTGCATTAGCTGCAGTCTTGATACAAGCTCTTTCTGGACTGTTGATCCCTTTGTAAGGGACAAGCTTGGACCCAAACATCCTGTATATTTACATATATACATCCACATCCACACATGCCTCCATGTTTAGTCATTCAGTGAGGCAGTCTCTTCTAGAAGATAATATTTCAATAAACTGAATCATATTACTGAACATATACTTTAATGTGCTCTTAATGTGGAGCTTTCTCAGGGTAACACAATACAAAACCCATAATTTTACCTATGCCAAAATGGAGTCGTGGTTTATTCAGCAAGCTCTATGTTTGCACCTGCATAGAAAAGTCAACAGTGCATATTTTAACATCTATAAATGTTTAGTCTAAGTTGAATTAATTAGGAATAATTTTTCTTCATTGAATCTTTTTTAACAAGCAATTTGAGATTTAAAGTGTGATTATTTTTGAAATGTCACGAACTATCTAAAACAGTTAAGAGAAACCATTTCCACACATTTGTATTTAGGGTCAAATTTGAAGTGACAAATGAATTTACTTAAAGACACAGAGATAAATCAATCACCATCATAGCTACTGTCATAGCAAAAGTGCTAAAAGAGATGATATAAGCAGGAATAGCTTTTCATGGAGAGGAAATAGAAGTTAACTCTTCTCTTCTCTTCTCTTCTCTTCTCTTCTCTTCTCTTCCCCTTCAGCACATGGGATTCTACCATGTAAGAGAAGATGCAGAATGACAAACATCATGACAAACAAACCTAAGTATAAATACTTTGTTTAAAGCAATCTGCAGAGATTTTACTAAGTGCAGCTGATCTATTGGGATGGCAGAGGAAGCTGTAAGTTGCACTGATTTAGAATCCCTCTGGTATCCCAGGCTGTTTTTCTATCTCCAAATATGGCTCAAATTCTCTGCAGAGTAGCAACACGACTCAGACAACTTCCAGAAGGTCCTAAAAAGGGGGAAAATTAAGACTGCAAATCAAAGAGAGGTAGGAGAGTAGGAAGAAGAAGAAAAAAAAGAAAAGACCAAAACAAGACACACCACTGCACTCATTTCTCCTGTGAGGAAGGAATAAGAAAACTGCAGGACAGATTAGTAATGTTGAATGTTGCTTAACACAACACTAAGAGAGAAAAAAAAAAAAAAGTGACAAGGGTGTTATGAAAACCTGAACAAGAGAACAACGTATCAGAAGTGTACTGTAAGCTAATACTGCCATCTAACTCCCAGGAATTCAATTTTTGATTTCATCAGCATAGCCTTTGACTTTAACTTGCTGTGTTTATCCACACGGCAAAAGAAATTATGCTCTATATGCATTATTATTTTCTTCAAAATAATAATTTGTCTTGAATGCAGGTTGAAACCTCTGCCTCTGCTGAGCTACTGAGATTAGTGAGGTTCAATTAATGAAAGTAGCAAACAGCTCTGTATGGGTAGATACCTCCAAGTTAGTGAAAAAACATGAGGTATTCCTATACAGATCTTTCCATCAGATACTCACATTTGTACAAATAAACAAAATGCATATATTAAAAAAGAGTGTCACTTAAGTTTCCTGTTCATGCATGTAATTTGAAAAAGCAAAATCTTGGGATTCAAAGTACCTCTCCTCCATTTGAGCTTTCTCAGATTTATGGCATGCCCATGCATCTTATCCCTGGGTGCTAGGAAGCAGGGCTCAGCACCTCTCCACACCCCTTCCTCAGTAAGGTGTAGAGAGCAATGCGATCACCCTTACCACAGAAGGATACCAGTGCAGTTACACAGAACTTTCCCTTGGTTGAACCATGTAAATCGTTCCTGATAGCATTATCCTCTAAAATCCATTATAGTTTCCTGCATGGTCCATGTAAGCTACATCAAACTTTACTATCTTTTAAACAGATACATCTCCTTGAAAAGATAAGCAAACATTTTTATTCATCTATTTTAACCAGAGACTTTCTTTTCTGCAAGTTTTTAAAGCTCTATCTGTCAATATTCACTTGCCAGCTCTTAAAAGAGTAAATCTCTCTCCTATTAGAGGAAAATAACATCAGTAAGGTAAATCAACTGAATGTATATTTTTCCCCATCCTTAGACAAGTGAAATTAATGTTTTTCCTCTGATTAGAAATGATTGGAAATGCCAATAGATTTAGGGAGAGCTTTCTGTTTAACATGGCCTACACTGGGCTACTTTGAAAATGGAATATACAGATATATTTCTGGTTTCTATCTGACTGCTTGCACACTTCATGAAAATATGCAACATTTCAGAGTAGTGAGACATTCAGGTTTACAGTGCATTCAGTCAGAACAATATGTAAGTAAACAGAAGCTACATTCATGTCCTCCCTAACTTCAGACTTAATCTCAGCAAATTAAATTGATACACAGAAACCTGTGCTTAATTTAATTTGTTATTTATACCTTCTTATTAACTACTCATGTTTTAACACCAGTAATTTGTAGATTATAAAAATATGTTATTGTGTTTCCTGCAGTATATCAGGACAAATAATAAAGGTGTGCTATGCTGTCTATTTTCCTGGGGAGACAATTAGATCTGTCATCTCACCAGCAATGCTGGATACCCTTTTCCTCAAGTGCTGCATAGGAAAAAAATATAATATTTACCTTGGAAAGGTCAATTAATAGTTATTCAGTAGCTTTGGTATACTCAAGACAAAAGGTGAATGTACTAACAGAAGTGAGCTGGTATTTGAATTGCATTTAGAGGAATATAATTTCTATACCTATGTAAGATCAGCCCCTGCCCCACCCCCTGGGACAGGACATCAGTACCAGCTCAGAGTCCACACTTTAGAAGGACATTTAGAGCTTAGTTCATGCCATAACCTATATACAAGGACAGGAGGAAAAAAGACAAAAAGCAATGAAAGTACTATAAAAACTTAAGTGTGAGGATTCCTACACAGAAAACAGTTTGACAATAGGACTTGCAGTTGGGTGCTGAAGAAGAGAGGAGTGATTATGGATACAGATTCAACGTGTCCCTGACACTAAAACAGTCATGGTCTAAGATAGCTCATTTCAGGAACTGACAGTGACAAGAGACAATGCTAGAAGGAAATGAATTTTAGGATTATAGAATGGCTAGGATTGGAAGGGACTTTAAAGATCTCTTAGTTCCAACACGCCATGGGCAGGGGCACCTTCCACGAGAGCAGGTTCTCAAAGTCCCATCCAGCCTTGAACACTTCTGGGGATAGGGCCTCAACAACTTTTTTGAACATGATGCCCAGCATAGTGTTGGATTATTGAGCAATAATTAAGACAATGCTAACATTATAAATCATTGTTGCAGTTTAAAAGCTAAGTGTTAGAGTCCACTTAGCCATAGATAAACTGTAACTTTAAAGCCATCCAGAACACTTCTTAAATTTTTATAGCCATTTGCAAAAGGTCATATCTGTGAATGTTCAAAACATCTGCCCTTAATTTTTAATCTTTTCTAGTAATAAATGAACATGCACTTAATAACACAAAATTGCACTCTAATTGGAAATACCCAACAAGATTTAAACTTGTCATTACTTCAAACCTTTCTTTTGAAAAGAAACACAACAGGTAAATGCAATTAGATCATTCCAGTGATGGTTGTAGCACACATTCTCTTTATTGTTACTTGCAGCAGTATTTGCTACACTCAGCAGTATTCACTGTTAATTACTATAGGTAAGGCACAACATATTAGGTAGAAGACATACTCCTGAATGCCATGGTAACTTTTGTTGCTTAACTACCATCTAAAAAAATTTTAGCTAGCAATTGTATGAAACATTTCTTGATTCTTGCTTAATTTATTTCACCATACCATACTATGGTTGTATGCAAGGAAGAGTTACACCTTTATCTCTTTTACCTAACCTCACAATTTTATGTATATAAAACCTGGTCCATTTTGCCAACATAGGTTACAGTATCTAAGCAGGAAAGAAACAGCCTGTATATTCTCAGAAGCCCACGTTACTGTGTTATATTGAAATACACAAATGAGCTGAGATGCTAGAAAATTAATCAGAAACTGCAAAGGCAGCAGGTGCAGTGTTGGAAGAAAAGCAATCGATGGTAAAGTTGCCAGGTTTCATAAAAAAAGAGAGAAGACTATTGATTCCTCAAATTATTACCCAAAGAAGCTATTGTGACAGCACATTTGACAAACAGCTTGGATGGTGAAGCAGTCGATGGTAGAAATTACCATTCCCAACTTGTTTAGGATATACAATATTTTTATTTTACTATCAGCAGCCAAAACGAGAATGACTATTGCAAATTACCTTGGTATTTAGAGGCTGGGATAAAATGGTTCTGAAATGCCATAATTCTTGTAAGAAGTAAAACAAGCCTTCCATATTTTTTCTTAAAACAAAGAAAGGCTCTATTTTGTCCATTAGGATGTAACCTAAAAAATTCTTTCCTGAAACATTCATTCTTCATTATTTTGGCCTGCACCTTGATAGTACTTTTGATATTTTGTTGGCTGATTTAATTTATATTTTCTTATTTGGGGAAACAAAAATAATTTCTGAGCTAATAGTTTGACAATCCATTTATCAATTAAACAATCATCTTCTGAAAAGGTGAAGACAGGCAGTGCCTTGATCTGCAACACGGGGTACCACGATGCTCAGAGCTCAAAGTAAACCACGAGCATCGAGAAAATAAGGCTGGATGAGACTCACTGGAAATATTATTCAGAATGTGAGGTTCAGTAAATAGTGCACAGTTTCAATTACCCAAACATCTGCCAATAGAAGATTACACCAAAAAAAGTAGAGAGCATTATTCAGCTCACCAAACTATAGTAACCTAAATTGTTATTAATCAAAAGACTAACCCACTCACCTAAACACATAGATATATGGAGCATATAACAAAATATCTTTTTTCAGAGAATACTTCATTCCTTATTTCCAAGTTATCATCATAGTCTGCAGAGGCCCATTAATCTATATTAATTGTAGAAGAAGCCCAGTTTACTGGCTTTGGCAGGTAAGATGTCCACAATTTTCCTGGAGTATTGTATGAATACTTCTTTATGTAGAAGTCAGAGATGGCTTTTAGCTATAATTCTGAACAACAAGGATGAAGTGGCTGAGAGAAATGTCACAGGAAGAAGTAACTTCAATTAAATCCATAAGTGAGCAAAGAGTTAAACCCCTCAGAAATCAAAGGAGAAGCAACTGCATAAACATTTCCTGTCTTCAAGTAGATATTTTGAGCAAATTATTCTCTTAAGGAAGGTCAGAAACACACCAAAAGATCAACATAGCTAATAAGAAGTTCTGCATTTCCTTCAAATGTAAGAAGAAAATATACAAGAAATGACAAAAGTCAGATTCTTAAGTGTTTGTACACGAAGAGAGTGTAAGCATGTAGGTACAGTTTAGGAGAGGACAAGGCAAGGAGTTGCTCCATAAGAATCAAGTTGAGAGTCATTGAAAAAAACCTTCTCATGTTGGCTCCTGAATCACCAGCATCGAAGGTTGACCTTGAAAAAACCAGTAACATCTAACTAGGCTTGCTGCATCAATTGAAAGGCTAGTTATGATAAATTGCCTATTCTAATTAACAAAACGAGGATGGCATAGGAAAGAAGGGGACAGCTAAGTTCCTCTTTTAGCTCTGCTAGGTGAGATCCCTCAAGTATATTTGAGTTGTTGAACAAGAGTTGTTCTTGCTGATGAAAATTATGGGGAAAGGGTCATAAGACCAAGAAGAGTCTCATACTCACCTAGAATCTCTGATCTAGATTTGAGTGCTGAACTTCAGTGAGAATGTGCACTAATCAGGGAAGACAAGAAGAGAAGAAAATGAATAATCAGAGGTCTATGAAAGCATACTTAACTGAAATTATTGAGTTAATGTAATTTACCTGAAAGGGAGAAGGGAAAATACAAACAGAGTATAAATAAATGAATGGCTTCTACAAAGGAGGGATTAATCTGTTCTCCTTACCTATGACAGATATGAAAGAATGGATTCACATTACAGCATAAAAGACTTAAGGTAAAATTAAGGAAAACTTTTGGGGTAAAGAGAGTGAAACACTAGAATAGATTGCCTGGAGAGGCCATGTAATCTGTATACTTAAAGGTCTTTAATAAAACGCTTAATAAATATTTATCAGGAAAAGAAATTCATGCTTGGAGTCAGAGGAACAGGTTATAAAAATTTAAGTTTCTCTGGGATGAAATTCTTCAAGTCTTTGTCACCATCTGAATAGCATAATAAGCATAAGGCACTGGCAATTTTCATTAATGAGGAGAAATGCATTATACAATCAGCTTTCAAGTATCCTAAAAAGAGGGCTATATGAGGACACCTTGCCAAAGTATGTTTTGGATAAATCTAATAATGCTGGGATATTTCAGAAGCAGAACAGTTGATGTAACTTAACAAGCCAAACTCAGTTCCATCAAAGAATTGGATTTAGTTCATTGGAAGCATAAATAATATTAGTCAACATGAAAATTGACCAAATAGGATACTATTCTGTGTTGTAAGTCTTCATTAAGTGAGAATATATTGACATGTCATAGCCCAAGCTCATGCTTAGGTAAACAAATGCAGCTTTCTCATTGAAACATGCATATAGATTTAGTATTTGACTTAGTGCCACAAAGTAATTTCATTTTTTTAAATTACCAAACAATATCAAAACACTCTAACTGCTGAAAAACTAATTGCCTGATAAAAAAAAAATTAAAATAAAATTATCAAGAAGTCTGGTTTTATAAATTATTTCCACCATTCATGAAGCTTACAATACAATAATAAAACAATTATATATAGCTCTTGTATATAAAATTCACAGAATGCAGAGAATCATTAAACCATTAAGAAACAGAAATCAGGGGGAAGATATACATAACAATAAAAAACACTCTAAGAGGAACCTATCATATATAGTGTTTTAATAAAGTGGTAAAATTTCACTTTAGGCATACAGAAAAAAAAAAAAGCAAAGCTGTGAGGAAGAAGAGTGGGTCAGTTCTTTGAAAAGCAGTCACTGAATAAGAAACCTCTGGGTCACAGTGAACGCAGTCTCATTTGTACTGTGTGTGAGAAAACAAAATCAGACAAACAAAACAGGGAAGAAAAGCTTTTCACGAAATACAAATTAAGTCCAAAGAGATTGAGGCAGGTGCTTCTAGATGAACAATATCCTCTCTTGACAGCAGTCAGCCTTTTACCAGTATTATACTGAGATTTCATCCTCCAGTTTTTAAACCAGAATTTTATATATTGCTTCACAAACAAAGCCTAAGAACTTGTCGAGTGGTACTTGAGTACCAACCCAAGAGCAGTTCAGTAGGAGTTTGCTTCTCTAGCCCACGCTGCTGTCTGGCAACTGACAGATGGGAAAAAATTGCTAGTTCTTACATTCAAGATAATTAATCTTTTTTGACAGCTTCTGCAGCAGCTTTTGGAAGTTCTAACAAAATACTGCTTTAGTATTCAGATTGTAGGTGGCAGATAAGAAACTGCTATCAACAATTATGTATATTTTCAGCCTGAAATATTTTGAGACTCTTTCACACAAGGATGAGCAGGTTAAGCTTTTCAGAAATAAAGATGAACCACCCATAACTAAGGCAACTAACTGATACAGTAAGTGAAAAGTACAAAAAGAAAGCAATGGTGGTTATCCAAGTCAGTGTGGAAACAAATCAATGGATATAGTATATTCACCTCTGCAATCACTTTGCTGCCCTGGAATCTAAAATTCTAGAATGAAATAGGTCACAAAACCCCACAGAATTATGATCTGTATAATATATACACTAATTCTAAGATGTCACAATGAAACACTTCAGAACATTTATATGAATGAATGAATGAATGGATGAATGAATTACTCCCTTCAGCTTTACACAATGATTACCTTCATCTTCTTCTTCCCCTTTCACAATAAAGAACGCATGTAAATTAACTATGTGAATAGCAGCAACATACACTCCTCTGTCTGGCATCCAAACACCTTTATATAGGAATGTATAAGCACTGGTCAATTTTGAAAAGTAATGGTCCTGTCATTTCAAAAAAAAATTTCATGTCTCTTGACCTACTCTTCCTTTTCAAACATTAGTTTCAAACTCTAGTCTAGTATCCACTAAGTTCATTCTGATACAAGTTTCAATATTTTCTGTCATTAATGCCTTGTTGTTCAGAGGTATCATTTGTGCAAGGGCACTCACTCTGCAATTGCCACTGCTCATATCTGCTGTACTTTTCCTAATCCAGACATCCAACTCCTGAGCTGCATCATGAAAAAAGTTCTAGTTGCTGACAAGGAATACAGAGTGCTGCAGGAGAGCTGAAGAATATTAGAAATTACTAATATAGAAAGAATAAATTAATTTTCCATTAGTAATAGGTTGAAAAAGGATTGTACTCAACTTACACTAAAGACCATGAAACTAGTGCTGAGAAAATATTGTAAAATCTGAACTTTTACCTTTCTTTAAGCACCTGTTGGAAATTTTTTGAGACTTATTTTATTTGATGAAATCTAAAAAAACAAATTATAATTTAGATTCTATTGAATTCCATAACACAAGAATTGTCTTCTCTCTCCCCCTCTGCTTTGCTTTAGAACAGTCAGAAGCTGAGATTCTTTCAACCTGACAATTTTGATGTTATAAATGGACAATTCAGTAGTCTGTTTTCATTAATCTTTCATGCTTTCTTCACATTTAATTTTGAAACTTACTCCCATTTCCCTTCAATGGGTACTGCTCATGTATCTGAGACTGTGCCACTAGCCATTTTGGGTCTTATTGTAGCATAAATAGTTCTCAACCACACCAAAATCTCCCTTGAATTTTGAACAATGGATTGTCTTGATTCATTTGCCTGTATTTTAATTGTCTTTATGCAACTCCTTACAGAAAAACTGGAAACAAATCTGATACAAGTTCTTAGTAAGTTTATCTGTAAAGAAACCTTAATACATTTTTTTCTTAGCAGTCTAAAAATATTGAAAAATTACGAGTTACAGTTGCAAGTTGGGGTGGGTTTTTTTTAGTTGTTAACTGGGAGTAGAGGATTGCCCAGGTGTACTTTATGTGATGTTTAATGCTACTGCCTCTGTGATTGCTCCTTTCCAGCTCCTGCAGCCCAGCCCAATGCGCCTGTATCCACAGGGACCAGTATTTCCATTCCATGCCGAAGGGTGCAGTTGATACTTTCTCATTTGCAAGTTCAGGCAACAGTGATGCTTAGTGTGAGATCAGACACACACCGAGGACAGCAAACAATGCAATCAGCTACTGAGTGCTGCAGGCTGAGCACTCTCTTTTAACAGGACCCACACATAATACTGCCAGGACTCACATAAACCCAGTACAGATGACCAAATTCACTTCCTCCCTTCCAGCTGGTTATGGGTGAAGTTCATCTTGGGAAAGCACATGATGACACACTCCCAGGATCCATGAGAACATTTCAGATCCCCTGAACATCAGCAGGAACAATCCCTTCCCATTCAACACCCATGCCTGCACACTGACCTGCTCCAGTCTCTACCTTCCAGCTATCTCAGATGGATTTTTGCTAGCAAGTAAGCACAAGCACCTCACAGTCATAGGTCGCCCAAGCTACACCCACCCCAAGGTAGGTCCTCCTGCTCACCAGCAGGCCCAACCTCTCACTTGTCACCATATTACACACACAGAAACCCCCATGCCCACCAAGACAGGAGAAAAACACAAACACTCCAGCCCTTTAAATGTTGCTCTCCATAGTCCCACACTGGTGGCTGACACCTGCTCTAGTTGAGCTGGACAAACCCATGTGCACACTCATCCCAGTCTGACTCTACCTGCTGACACCAAATCCATTTGTGTCCACCCCTCACCCAGAGCTTGCAATCAGTCCCCACACTGCTCCCTGATAGGATAGAGTGATACTGTGCAGAGATCAGAAAGGATTTAATAAAAGAGGACAGGCTGCAACTCTGAATCAGAAACATGATATGTATGGTCAACCGTAGGAATTTCAAGGATCTCCAAAAATGCTTATTTCAGAAAGTGACTTTTAAAAAAAATTTTAATTGAAGTCTGTATTAAAAGAATCTACTTTCTCAAACCTTCAGATTGTTAGTATTAATAACCCGGAAGTCTCGATAAACATCATTTTGTGAAAGAACACAGGGTAATTCAGGCAGGGACAGAAAAAGCTGATGCTATTGAAAATCCATCTCTGAAATACTATCTCTATCCTAACATTTTTATGTTAGGAAAGTGAAAAAGAAAGCAGAACCTCATTGGGTTCATTGGGGTTTGGGGGGGTTGGTCATCTGGTGTTCCTCCCTTCCTCTGCCCCCTGGCTCCATTAAAGGATTGAATTCTCTCATAACAATATTCTTGGTTAAAACTCTTAAGTTCTCAATTAACCTATGAACAAGTCCATTTCTTACACTAAATCCATAAAACTTCATTCAAAATTAAATCTGCATTTATCTCCTTATCAACGTTTTTTTAACAGTTCTGGCTTTTTTTTTTTTTAAGGGGTGCAGAAAGCAAAAGAATTATTTTTGCAATGCTTTCTTATCCCAGTGTCAGAGTGAAAAATCACCTTTCCAAAACAGATGATATAATTTTTCTGACATTTTAGACTTTTTTGAAAGTCGAAGGATTGGCAAATAAATCTAACTTTGCAAATGTTAGTCAATAGCCCAAATGTTATGCTTCTGTTTTATCTTTTTTGGAAAAGGATTTTTCAGAGACCACATTGAGCTTTATCACTTAAGTCAATTTTACAGCACTATTACTTTATTGATTTTCATGAAATTTAATTTTGCAAAGCTGTAAAAGCAGCATCATATCTGTTGTGTTCCAGCAGAAGGGAATCTACCATGAGTTTTCATATTGGCTACATGTAAATCACAAAAAGCCACATCTAAGAGGAAAGCAAATACCCATCTTTGAGCTGAAAATAAATAAATAAATTAATAAATAAATAAATTAACAAAAAATTGAGGTGTGTTCATTCAGCTTTGTAGAGTCTCCCATTGCATTAGCACTCAGTTTGTTTAGTGTCAGGAGAGCTACAAGGTAAATGTTCTTACTCCATGAAGAGAAGAAAACATTGAAGTATACTGGCTGTTAAAAATAGAAAACAACTCCCAGCAATTGGAATGTTAATAAACTGCTTGATTTGAGTAGTAGCTGATATATTTTAATTGTATTCAATTTATCATTAAGGGATTTTCAGGACTTTAAATATTCACATAATTTAAGTAGTTGGAAAAAAGGGTGATCAAAGGGTATATTTTTTTCCTTAATTTCAAGAGTAGACTCAACAATGCAGGGCAGGATGCAGGCTGTAATGGGTCAAATGTCTTCCCACAAAAAGCAAACGAAAGGTTTCATTGATTACAGTGACTTGCTTTCTTTGAAACAATTTTCAAGGGGATATGAGGAGAATAAGTAACAAAGCTGTGAAATACTAAACTTGAACTTTTGTTCTTTGTTTATCTGCTTGTTCTTATCATACAGCCTACAGACAGGTTCCTCCAAAATATGGCACACTAAATAAAATGAATTCATGACATATAAGTCTGCCTTTGAAAAAAAGGATTTATCAGTAACCACAGTGTATCTAACCTTGGCACCTATCTGATGTTGCACCTTTGTGTGGACATAAGCATCTGTTCGTAGAGGATTCATTATCAAACAAAGACTCTACATTGAAAGTAAGGCTCCCTTATTAGTATTTAATATTTTTTAGATAAGAAAATCATGCACAAGCCTTCAATAGATACGTTTCAGGGTTTTAATACCGAACATTAATGTTCTAGCAGTGTAGCTAGTAATAAAAAAGCTGTATTTATTCATTGAATCTTGGCCATCTTAGAGGAAGAGCAGAGCATTAAGTTCAGTATTATCTAAACACTCACAGCAAAATAAGAGAAGCACCAGATCTTGGAAATGGTTAGATTTCAGGCTAGAATAATTTTTGTATTACAGAAATAAGGTTTAAACAAGGCCTAATTACTAAACACAACATACAGCTAGGTGACTATATTATTAGTCTAAACTTTTTATCTCTTTTCTTTATATTTCCTTATCTATCTTACTAGTGAAGAGCCTAAAGTAGTATTATATTCCTCAGGTTTTTGGTGTTTGGGTTCTGAAACCCCAATTAACATTGACAGTTTAAAGAAATTATATTTAGTAAATACGAAATGAGTGGTTTCTATTACAGGCAGCAATGTGAGTAATAGAATTCAGGAAATCACTAGCAATATATTACCTGTCTTTTACCATCACTGAAATATGGTGGGAGGAGTGAGGGGCACCCAGGAATAAAGCCAATTAGTAGTTCCATCAAGTAAATAAACCTAGAGAACAAATGAATACAGGTTTCAATTAATTTACTATCTCTTGGGCTTACATGATTGAAATATTGTTGAGTCTGTCAGGATGGTATTTGATTCCCAAAGTGAGCAGAATATAAATTTGTGTAAGGGGTATAGGACATATATATAAAAATGTACTGCATTGTGTTCCGAATTCAATCCCTTCTACCAAGTTTCCCTGTGGTTCCACTCAAATGCTTCATTGATTTTTATATACCTAGTGTGGAAATGGGAAAGTTTTTCATAATTGCACAGAATTTTGGAGGCAGATGAGAAAAATAACAACTAGGCAAGATATTTAAAAGTAGCCCAATCTTCAGAAATCTAGACATGAATCTGTATGCCCAATCTAACAATACTAAGTGTCATATTTTAGTTAATTCTTGACAGAACATTAAGTTTGGCTCTCTATCTCCAATAGTCCTCAGATCTTGAGCCTGTTAGGGTCACATACATTCACCATTAGCTTACATGTACTCTCACCCCATCCACCCACACTAATATTTATGCTGTGCATTTGTCCTAATGACAGTGCTTGACAGTGAAATTATTATGATCAAGATTTTCTTCTCTGCTTTTGACACTGGGTATTTTGTGCTTAGATCAATTAAATAGTTCTTAGTAGTTTAGGCTGATCATATCCACCCAATAAAACTACAACTCTAGAGCAAAATACCACTTTTTTTCTCAAAACTGTAAGCACTGCCTGATTTATCTCTGTCCTGGTGTTTGTGTCTGAAAGACAGCAGTACAGTGGTGGAACAAGGTGCTGCTTGTTCACAGGTGCTGCTCCAGCAATTATTCTGATTTATGGTAACATGCACACATGGTCAGACTTTCTTTCCCAGTGCAGAAACACCACATCCTCATTTCAGTCCTCTTAAGTTTTACTTCTGCAGACACAAAGCTGACCAAATTATCTGTGTCAGTTGTTTGACTTGTAGGGAACAGAGCCCCAGGAGCTGGGGAAGGACATATGTGACAAATGATGCAATGGAATGAAACAAGGAGTTCAGGATGATTTCCTTTATTGTCTGTGCATCCAAACAGCTTATGTGAGCAAAGCTTCCCTGTCTCACAAACACAAGATTTTCCCCTAGTAAGGAAAACTACTAATTCTCATTGATGATAAAAAATACATATTTAACCACACGACCTCAAGGCCTTACTATTGAACTAGGATAGAACTTACCTCAATACAAGAAAACAAAGCTGGATGACATTGAGTTATCAAGTCACTATAATCCTATTTACAGAAAATCTAAACCAAGCTCTGTTTTCCTGAGCAGAAAAGAAAAAAAAATAGGGACAGTACTTGTTCAGCTTCAAAATCTAGCTTTTCTCTTAAAAATGTTGCTTCAAAGGAGCTCCTCCCTCTACTTTCTTTTAGCAGTTGCATACCTTTAGTGATTGCTTCTGCCACATTTGCAATGCAGTTGAGTCAGCCACAGCCCTTGCATTTTCAGTGTGTCATAAAGAAAATTTCTCATGCAAGGAACAGAAGCCTAACAGTGGAACAACTCTGTGCTTTGAGCAGTAACTTTCATCCTTTTAACAATTACTAAGAAGCCAGGGCCCATATTTGCTCTCTCATTTAAATATTAACATAGAAAATTAGCACTATTCAGTAGGATCTGCAATAAATCACTGATTTAAAAAGCACTCCCTAGAAGATCTCAATGCTTAGCAACACAAAAAAACCCCAAACAACAAATAACCCTCTCCCACATCAAAATAAAAAAAAAGCTAAATCTCATTTCTGTTACTATGTTTTATAATTTTAATGGCATTGACTTGAAAGGCAGGAGATCGACAACAAAGATTTATAAATTTTGATTGTTGAACTGAGAGACTGTTTTACATGATGCTGAGAATTTCCATGAACAAAGATTTCTTTGATAGATCAGCATTGCAGATCTGGGCTGTGTTCAGCTCTGCAATATCAGTGAAATAATAGAAGCTACAGTAGCAACACAACATCACCACTCAACATAAAACATCATATCTGGCAACACCCTATATAAATCTCTCTCTTTGATGTATAATACTGTTAATTAATGAATTAATATAATTCTTTGGACAATATTTCATTTCTTGTAAAACTATCTCCAGAACCTTCTCACTGAGTATTACACCATGCATTTTCTCATTATTATATGAAGATTGTTTCAAAGTCAAAAGGATTCTGCAGATAACAATTCTGACATAAGATTCTTAAAAGTCTAAGACTGAGAAGAAGAGCCTCATGTCTGTTACCAGCTTAGTTAAAAGTTGTAAGGTTTCCAAGGCACTGAATTTTTATGGGCCCCAGACACAACCAAGAGTACATTCAGTGTCATCACTGCAGCAGACAGGTCTAAGTCCTAGGAACAGATGTTCTTCTTTCCCACTCCCCCCAAAAGGCTCCATACACTTCAACTATAGCAGCTAATAAACTTTTTTCTTCATTCATGCAACTGTTTCCACAAAACTCCTATGTCCTCATCCAGCCTTATATAAATATTTCTTTATTGCACTTGCAGCTCTAAAAATATCTATCCCCACCACAGCATAATTCCATGTGAGTTCTATTTGTGCTCTTATAGAAATTACCCTATAGGCCTATTGTTTTCATCTGTAGCTAAGCCTGTAGAGGCTGGTTATAAAACTTGGCTTTCTTCTTTTGCATTTTAAATATCACCTTGAAAGTGCAAAACAAAACAAAACATCAAGATGTAGTATTCACACGCAAGAGGTCTAAAAAACAACTGAAAGATATCTGATTTCTGTAGCATTCTCCTGACAATAATTTCTTCAGCAAGAAAGAAGAACTAAGTGTCTTTTGAAATATGTAATTCTTATCACAAGTGTATAATCCTGGGGTTTTAAGTACGACAAAAGTGTTTCTTATTGCATGAATGGCTAGCAGAAAAGAAAAGTTAAATATTACCATATGGCTCATACTCAATGTGAGCAGAAGTACTATAAAATAATTGTTTTCTCATCATAAAAGGAAATCACACACTACACAAAAAAAAAAAAGATTGCTATAGATAAAGAAATGAACACTTTCTTGCAAATCTTGCTTGCACCATTTTCACACAAGGCATGTTAAAAAGAATTTGCTTTGGCTCTCACTCATCTTGTGTGAGAGCAAAGCTCATTCTCCAAGTATAACTGTAGAGGCACAACTCAACCCCTACAGCAGTCACTGCTGTACAAAGCTGCAGCACAGCCATATTTTTGTGCTGCACTGCACTATCTTGAAGCCCCAGGAAACACTCAGTTGTACAGCTGAGCTGGTAATTGAGGAGGCAGAAGATCAAATGAACAGATATTCGAAGTTGTCTGTACCCAACACCTTCTTCCTGCCCACACTGGAGTAGGAAGAGTGCTCACAGCCTGATCCCTCCATTTTATCTCTTAAAGGGGAGCTGGGTTCTCAGTACATTAAAATCACAATCACAAAGAAGAAAACCTAGCCACCTGCACTTTATTATATTTGATCCTACACTGACACAGTGATAAAATACATTACTGAAATACATATTCTGTTTGTTTGTTTGTTTGCAATCTTTATTTGGTGGGCAGGGTTTTGGTTTTTTTTTAAGCTTCACTGCAGGCCATCAATAAAGGTAAATAAAAAACACACTAAAATGTCTCTCAAAAATTAGCAACTGCATTACAAGGTTTAGAGAGGGAGGGTGGATATCAGACACCTGTCCACTGAGGTCCATCTCACCTATATGTATTCAGGTTTAATCCTAAATAGACTAGTGCTCCTTCCTTACATGTATGTGAAAGAACTAGATTAACATTGCCTTCCTGTAGCAGCAAAATTGTAAATGTTTCAGAACTTAATAGGAAAAACATGTCTCCAAAGTTTAACTGAAAATCAATTTCTTAAGTTAATTTTGTTCTGACATTTATTTTTATTTATTTTTAAAATCATGGGATCAAACAGTAATTTTGATCTTATATCACTGCTGTCAAAAGGGATTTTTCAAGTGACCTGCAGTTATGCAAGATCAGAATGCATCAGGAAATTACTTATGTTAGGGTAACCCACAACAACAGTGCCTCAAAAGTTAGTACAGATAGAGTTAAAAGAGAGCAGAGCAAAAGACAAGAAGGTTTTCATTTTGGGACTGGTATGGAAATTCTAATATTCTTCTGCCTGTTTGGTCTGCAGCTATTCTTGGTCAATGAACAAGGTGACTTAGCAACAGCTTCTCTCTGACAAAAAGCAGAAGCTATCAGAGGGATCACAATGAGGGTCAAAGATCAGTAGAATATGCTCTTTAATATTGGTTCCTATGACACCCAGTGCCCTTCAATTTGTCTTGCTTTAACTAGTGCAGAACACATTCATAAGATTAACTAAAGAAAACCATCAGTGAGAAAGAAAAATCAATTCCCATTTACAGAAACATTTTTATTCACATATGCACTAAGTCTCATTGAGCTGAGCCAAATTTATGAGCTTTCTTTATGAGAACCTCTAATGATTTGGAATCCCGTGTATATTCAGATAACATTACTCAGTTCAGAAGCAGCTCTAATTCAGCACTATTAAAAGGAAACACTCCACAAGGTAGGTTTTTCATTATTTCTGCTGTTCATTGGGAATGATTGAGCTCTGACCTTCATTTAAATTTAAATTAAAGAGGAAAAATATTTTAATATCTTTTAAGTCTTACTTTTTCTTTGAGAGAGAGTAAAGAATTGTAAAGAGGCCCTTGTTAGAGAAAAGAAAACAGCTTCCAAACACAGAGAAGAAAAGAAAAAACTGTAACAGGTCTAATCATCTGTCTTTATTAGAGAAATCATCTCAGGTCCAAAAATCAGAATGCAATTCCTCTTGAAAATATTAACATTTTCATGACATTTTGCTTTGAGATCAACCTGTGATAAACAGCAAATTAGGCAACAAAGTTTCTAACAGTAATGTTCTTGTGGAGCAGTTCCACTTAATTTATCCCTCAGTAATCCTAGAAGTCAATATTGATATGCATTGAAATGAACGGGTGAGCTTCGTGAGACCTAATATTCAAAGCTGAACAATCAAGAAACTGCTGTTTTCCTGCCTTTCCAACAGATTGTTGCATCCTAATGAATTATTCCTTATCTCCTTGAAGAAACACAAGGTCCTAAGTTAGTCATACATGAAGTGCACTTCTAACACAATAAATAGTAACTGCTGCATAATTTGCATTAGATAAAGGTCTTAATATTATTCCAGTGGAGACAAAATGATTAAGGAATTGATGACTATAAACATTTTTAATAAAAGAGATGTCCTTTATTTATTTATATTTTTTTTAAGAGGATTGGAAGTGAGGTGTTAAATGTAAATTTACCTTTTCCCAGCACAGAGCTCTCAGTAAGAGACAAAAAAAGCCAGGCAACAAGGATAAAAGCCAAGATAAATCCTTTCTTTCTAATTATTTTATACCTTACAGGAAAGCCCAATTATAAAGATAGTATTCTCAATGTCTATCTCCTTTACATTACAGTTTAGGACTTTCTTGCAACAAATAACCAGAGGTCAGCATTGCCTTCTGGAGATGCAACCTAATGCTGTAAAATATGTTTCTCTCCACATGCTCTGCCTTTATTATCAGTGATACTCTCAGGGGTATTATCTGAACAGTAGAAGACAAAGGGTGAGAATAGCACAAACCCTCATGTCACACCATGGTAGCAGGACCTGCTCTGGAAGAAAAGATTTACATTTCACTCTCTTCAGTCAGGAGAGGGAAATCTACTAAGAGCAGCAGCAGCTGCTTGTTTTCTCAGGTATTACTTAAAAAAATTTTTAAAAAGAAAAAAAAAAAAGCACCATAATCAGCTCTTATTCCCTCTCTCTTAAAGAGAAACTGTAATAATGCATTTTGTAGAAAGCCTGATTCTGTCAGCACATGGTAGAGAAGCTCAGAGAAAATTTGTATTCTAGTTTTCAGGCCATGGTTAGATCTGGATGAAAGACACTGAGGAAATCTATCTGCCTAAGAGTCTAAGTATCATGAACATGTACAGAAGAAGATTACAATATTTACAATCCTCAAGGTGCATGTAGACACGAGTGCTACAGAGTTACACAGTAGAGACTTTTTTAAACAGCTTTTGGAGGCAAATTCCATTTATTTCCTACTTCATTGTTTATGCTCTTTTCCAGATCATGATCTTTCTTCTAATCATTAATGATATCTGTCTCAAGAGAGAAAAATACTGCTTTCAGCTATGGTGTCTCAGTTTCACTGGAGTCTTTGTTACCTACTCATACACAGCTCTTTTGCCAATATAAAGAAACACTTAAAATCCTTATCTCTCTTGACCTATCACACATTATTTTCTTTCCATAATAAGCAATATTCATCCAGAATTAATTCTTAATGAAACATCAAGTGGCAAAATGGTTCATGTTCCACTTCTGAGATAGTCTCGTTCAGTCCTTTTTGTTGGGTCATCAAATTAGTCAACTTTGTCCAGTAGCTTGAGGCAGATTTTTCAACACATAACATTCTTCTCATCAGACCATGGCCAGAGTATGACCGATAATAGGTCCATCACCTAATTGTGCTTTAAGTGGAATTTCAAGATACTTTTTTCCTGTAATGAATACTTAAATTTATGACAGGCCTGAGTGCAGCAATTACAGCAATAGTTTTAGTCAAACTTTAACTTCTTTGAACATTGAGTGCATTTCCACTGCTAAAGAGTAATATTTGGTCTCTCAGATTGAAAATGCCTTAGATGCAAAACTTTGAACCAATGCATGAAGAGAAAGATGAGCATGTGAATCTAAAATGTCCTGACTGCTGGATGCACAAGCAACTATTTGGAATTGCTAATATGTGCTCTCCTTGAACAGATTTCTCTGTAAGATGCTAGTTATTTACATCAGACTTCCCCTGTACAGAATGACAGGGATAGCAATATCAGCCTTCTTCTGCCCCCAAAGACTTCTAAGCTGGAAGATTTATGGTCACTGTTCAGAAAACAAAAAATAAGAGCCAGAATTTTAAACTATTCTTTAGACAAACTAAGTTTATGTTTACATAATAATTTATGAGCACAGAAACAGTCTTAAATCTATTTATAATTCTGTCCAAGTAGCTCAGCCTGTTCCAAATCACACTTTGTCAGGCAATCCAGATTTCAAGCTGTCTGAGTAAATCTGATTGTGCTGAGAAGTAAAAAAATATGACATCAAGAAATTTGTATGTTGCATGACACTATTGCATTTGGGGGAGGGGATTGAGACAACATGCCCCTTGGCACATGTTTATGTAATGGGTATCTGCAGAAACGCTGTGTTCTGTGATATTAAGTAACCCAAAAAGAACTGATGCTGCACAAAAAAGGGATTTTGAAACAAGCCTTGCCATTTACAGAATCCCTGTATGGTCTAATTCTATTTTAAAAAACAAAGATATAAATTGATAAATGATATCAATAGCATATAAAAATAAGACATTAGGATAAATTTAGTGAAGAAATTGAAAAATGCATTTGTCACCATAGTGGGTTGTGAACAGCTTGAACAGCTGCCAGTCCAGCAGCTCTGAACCTTTCTTGCCTGATAGGAGAGGACAAGGGAGAAAATTAAGGAAAAATGCCCATGGGTCCAGATAAAATTATGATTCCAGATAAATTTCACTCACAAATTACCTTCGCAGGCAAAATAGACTCAGCTTGAGGAAAAATTAGTTTACTAGAAAGCCATGATAGAGTTGGGAGTGAGTTCTGGAGCCTTCCAGTCTCAGTGACCAGGGAGGCAGACTTCTAGCACCCTTTCAGGGTTGTCAAATGTTCAAGAGCCAGCGCAGATCAGAAGGTGTGTAGACTACCACATTCTGCCAAACTAAAGAAAATCACTTCCCTATATCTTGCCAATCAAATTCTCAAACAAAGAAAAACCCAAAAACGGTATTTACTCAATTCCATAAACAAGTATTATATTGAGGATATCAAGCGCAGTTATTAGAAGTATATGATTAGGTGCCTCTGCATATGCAGTGGGACCACTAAAATCAGTCATTCATTATGAATGTCCAAAGAAAATGTGTGAACAGTGAATTCAGACATGAATATCCAAAGCCTTTTTAGGAAAGAGTATTTCAGTATGCAAGAGAAGTTTCTCCCTTGCAGGCAGTCTTTCTTCCTCAGTGCATCTGTCCGTTCCTGAATGATGGCTTCAAATACTCTTTTAACTCCTGCAGGTTGAGAGATGTCCAAAAGCGAAGAGACAGAGAACAAGGCTTACAGACTTTGTAAAAAATTATACTACCCTTTATCAGACAGACAGAATAGTGAAACATACAACACAAAATAAATACAAAGCAATAGAGAAGATGCAAGGATATACCTTTAAAAAGGAAAAGGCAAGTAAAGAATTAAAAAGGAAAACAACATTAAAATAGTGAAGTACACGGTTTAAATACAGTGATTTTTAAGAGGATAAAGAGAAGCAAATCCATTGCTCACATACTTGGGCCAAATCCAAGGGAGTTGCACCCACTTAACACAATACATGATTTGATCTGTGATCTTTAATTAGCCCAGCAGAAGTAGTTTGCCTCATGCAAGTGCCACATGTTTTTATTCAACCCGACCTTTAAAGTCACAGGCTAAATGTAACTGCTATTTAACATCCAAAGCTGCTTGGGCAGAAATGGCATACAGCCAAGACAAAGGAACAATTGAAAATGACAGGCAGCAAAAAAAAAAGTCACCAAAATTCCTCATCATAAGATTATATATGTCATTTGATGTTGTCTAAAGGAACTAATCTTACTCAGGAGGGGAAGAAATGGAGAATGTGCACTGTTCTCATGTACAACAGTCCCTGGAGACAGTGATATTCTACTTGTGAATCAAGGACAGGTCATGGTCATGACTTTCCAACAGTGCAGAAGATGCTGTCAAATTATATCTGCTATTGCACACTCTCTGCAGCCTATTCAAACCATCATTCCCTGTGAGGCCCTTTGTGATCTCCTTCGGTTTTTATGAGGTGAAACAAGCTTCCAGCTTCCCTTCTGGGCACAGACACTGCCTTCATGCACAGTCTTTCATATCACATTGCTTGTCACTCACCAGGATATAAGCAAGTAGCTCAAAACCAGAATTTCAAGTACTACTTTAACTAACCAAATATTTTATTGCTATTATTCACAGAATCATGGAATAGCCTGGGCTGGAACAGACCTTACCACCTAGTTTTGACCCCTTCTGTCATGAACAGTGACACCTTTTGGTAGGTCAGGTGGCTCAGAACTCTGTGCAACCTGACCTTGGATTCTTCCAGGAATGGGGCATCCATAACTTCTCTGGACAATCGGTTCTACTGCCTCACAGTAAAGAATTTTTTCCTAATATCTGATTTAAACCTACTCTCAATTTGAAGCCATTCCCCTTTGTCCTGTCACTATATGCCCTTGTAAATAGTCTTTCTCCATCCTTCTTGGAGGCTTCCTTCAGGCACTGGAAGTTTGCAATTAAATTAACTTTAATCTCTTTCTCTTTACCAGGATAAAATAAAACAGTTCTCTCAGCCTTTCCTCATAGGAGAGGAGCTTCATCTCTCTAAATATTTTGGTGGCCTCCTCTGGACTCACTCTAATAGTTCTCTGTCCTTCCAGTGCTGCAGCATTGCAGGTCGGGTCTCACCACAGTGAAGTAGAGGGGTAGACTCACCTCCCTTACCTTGCTGGCCACACTAGTGTTAAGATCTGATTGTTGAGAGATGGCTCTGCCCAAATTAGACCATATGCAGACATGCCTCTGCTGCAAATGAGACCATTTGCAGAAGTCAATAATATGGATTCTATTTAACAGTAAATTTGAGGTACACAGATAGAAAGAATAGAAATGAAGTGGAAGGAGAAAGATAGACAGATTAAGAACAAGATAGTCACAACATGTGGATACAGAGGTATCCTGTTGGTCCTACTTCACTCTGGGCTTCTAGGTGGTGAAGGTTTCTGAGTTCTCTCCTGGAGGTAGTATCAGCTTCCCCAAATCTTTCTCAGCAGGGCTACTCTCATTATCTTCATCCTCCAGCCTGTGTTGATATTGGAGGTTGCCCTGACCCAGATGCAGCACCTTGAACTTGGTCTTGTTAAAGTTTACAAGATTCCAGTGGGCCCGGTTTTTGAGCTTGCCCAGGTCCCTCTGTCATCCCATCCCTCAGGTGTGTCAACTGCACAATTCAGCTTGGTGTCATCTTCAAGTTTGCTGATGGTACACTCGATCCTTTTGTTTATGTAGTCAGTGAAACTGTTAAATAACACTGGTCCCAATGTGGACACCTGAGGAACACCACTCATTACTGATGTTCATCAGGACTCTGAGCCATTTACCACTACCCTCTGGATGTGACTGTCCAGCTTTCTTATCCAACAATCCACTCAAAAATCCGTCTCTCTCCAATACAGAGAGAGAGAGAGAGGTTTCAGAGGACCATATCAAAGCCTTTACAGAAATCCAGATAAATGACATCTGTAACCCTTCCCTTATCCACCGTCATAGAAAGCCACTGAGTTGGTCAGTTGCCTCTGGTGAAGCTGAGCTGGTTGTCCTGTGTTCTCTCTGTGCCTTAGCACAGCTTCTAGGGTGATCTGTTCCATGATCTTCCCAGGCACAGAGGTGAGGCAGACAAGCCGGTACCCCTTTTAAAAATGAGCACAATATTTCTCTTTTCCCAGTCACTTGGGACTTTGTCAAACTGCCATGACTTTTGAAATATCATGGAGAGGGGCTTGGCAACTACATCAGCCAAGTCTCTGAGAACACTAAGACGAATCTCATCAGGTCCCATAGAATTATATACATTCAAGTTCCTCAGGTGGTCATGAACCTCACCTTTATTTGCAGTGGGAAGCACGTTGCTTTCCCTGTCCATATCCTGCTGTCTTCCAGTTGAAGAGGTGTGGGAAGAAAGTTTGCCAATGAAGTCCTTGTTTCTACTGCCCATACATTTGTTTCTTTCCCTTTAGTTTGATCAGCAATTCTTTACTCAACAATGCCATTCTCTTGTCTTCCTTGCCCATTTTTTTGTTTCTCTTATGGTTTATGGAAGATTTCTTTAGTAGTCTTCCAGCTCTGTTCATAACACTGTCCCAGTCCTCCTGTTCCCAAGTGCAGTCTCCCAGGAAATGTCCCTGACAATCTCCCCAAAGAGCAGGAAGTCAGCTTTCAAAAGGCAGGGGTCTAATTTCAGTTCTTACATCACCCATATCTCTCAGGGCTGCAAACTCCTCCAGTGTGTAATCGATGGAGCCCAGGCTGCCCCCAGCCTTGACATCCCCAGTTACATCACTTGCATTTATGGCCAACACATCTGGTAACATATCTTATCTGACAGGGCTGTCTATTGCAAAACAATTACCTTTATTTTGAAAATGCTGGCTCTCATATTGCCAATGACAGAAAACAGTGTGTTGTAATAATGATATTAAAGAGAGTATTGAAAATCTGTATAATACCTGAGGGTTGTATAGTGGTATTCCATCATTTAATAAAATATACTCTATTGATTTCTAGGTGAAATTAAGAAAATCAATATGAATTGAGAAATCATGTTCTCAGACAATCTTAGTCCGTTATGTTTGGCTTTTTTGTAGAAAATGCTCTGATGACAAAACAGGGTATCATTTGAAAATAGAGGTTATCATAAACAACAAAGTAGTTTATATATTTTAGGCCAAGCTTACAAAACTATTTTTAAAGCCACATTTTCTGGGTTATCATTAAATATATAAAGTGATATGAAATCTCTAAACAGCAAATAGAGAACCCGGAGACTTTAAATTACTTTTCATTTTAAATTCATAAACCTTTTCTGTGAGAATTTTAAGACATTGAGAAGCAAAGTGCATGGCTTGAAACCCTTTTTTAAATAACAGAGGAATAAAAGCTCATCTCATCAAAGAGCATTTAGAAGGACCAGTCCTTGGAATTCAGTGAGCACACACAAGGTTACAATCCACTTGAGAGATCCTGGAAATGTCATAAGCCAGCAGAGAGCAGCTCAAGCAGCTTATGAATGACAAAAAAGCCAAGGGAGATGATTATAACCTTGCACTCATTCAGCAATCAAGCATCATCATTATCAAATATAGAGACGCTTAAAATACTTATGCATTTTAAGGTTGCTCAGGTCTGTCAACTCATTCAACCAAATGTCATATGAAAGTAAAGCAGAGTTGAAAAGCTGGTGGAGACTGTGGGGTTTTGTATTTCCCAGTTACTCACATAATATTTAAGAGAATTAAATAGATTATTTTTGTGAAGACTGGGTCTTACAGGAAGGATAATTTCGCTTCTGACCACTTCAAAAATCTATGAAAAATACCTGTAAGCTTTTAGGCCTTCTTTTGCTAGTTATCAACAGACTTAATTTATTCAGCTGAATAGGTCAATTTTTTTTTTTTTTTGTATTTAATAGTGCATTTGTGCTTACCATGTGCATACATACTCAAATAAATTATCTCTGCATGAAAAGAAAATTTTTCAGTATTAAAATGAAAAACCTCATGTCAACAGAACCACTCTAAATTGCTTATTTCTGTCTATATCTGTAAAGAAGAAAAATTACTAAAATCAATTTTAAAAAGAAAGCCAACTTGAAGAACACTGAACTATTAATTTAAATAACTGCTATTATTTTAGGTGGGATGTAAGACTATTTTAGTCAGAGATGATCATTCAAATTAAGAATTCAACTGCACATTTTCTTGGCACTAAATGTATGTGCATAGGACTTCAAAAACTTTGCAAAAGAAGGTTGTAATTAATTTTTCACTGGTCTAAGTTTTGCACGATTACAACTTTTTTCTAATGTAATTAAAATTAATAGGACAGAAGCAAAACAGATTCCTCTTCATGAAGGCATCACTGCTTCACTGCCCACGAAGAGAGGCCTAGATAGAAAGGGAACAGACACATCACATCCTTCAGCTTTTCAAGGATTACTTGGATCAGTTACAGCTTCTTAAAAAAATTTATCTCCCTATTTCCTTCTCAAAGATAATGAGTGTCATTATCAGATCCATGGCACTCTCTAACCAAGACCTGGAAATCCTGTGGGATGGAAGGATCCTGGGCCAGTGCTGCTCTATCTTAACCTGATATTTAACTTAATATTTAATCCAAATCTTGAACACACTGATGGCTTTCCTTCTTTAAAATCAATTTCTTTGAACAACAATAACAGCTTTGTTTCTCTTTATCTCTAGATGACATGAGTGCTTGTGAGGGAGAACTCTCAGATCACCTGGATAAAATAGAAAAAAAAAATCCTCTTCTGTACCCTCTATTCTAGCAGGATTGGTCCTCTCCTGCCGACTGTATTAGCAAGAATGTGGTTCAATGACAGCAGATGCAGAATGAAGAGGTTGCTGCTGCTGAAGAGCCAGGAAATGCACAGTATGCATTTCAGGACATTTGCACTTATTATTGGGTCAAATTTGCTGTCATGCATTGAAAATTCACTAGAAGAAATAGAATATCAAGGTTTTTTTGGAGCAAATCTTCTGGTTTTGAGTCCTCAAAGGAATTTGGTTCAGACTGTGAGAAAGCTCCATAACCTGGGTCAGATTTCAGTAAGTGGGTACCATCAGGAGGTTAACTTCAAAAGCACTCTGATGATCTGAACTACAACTCATTTCCAGTACTCTCTGCCTTTCAAAGCCAGACAGAGTAGCTCTTAGATTGGAAATATTCTCTACCTTCTGCACTGGGGCACTAGAAAAGGCTCCTTTCTGTCACATCCACAGCTGCAGTGTCACAAGGGACTTCGATTATTACCAACTAGAAGAAAAAAAGACAAAGGCAATCCTGACTCCTAGCCCATCACTGGGAGTACACACAGTACATACTAAATACTAGTGCTGTGATGATGGATGCCACATGGATCCTGACATCTTGGAGGATTTCTCTTGCCTCATCCAAGATTGTATCATAATTAAATGTTCATTACTCAAGCTGGTTATATGGAGGCCTAAACCTAAGAGATGTTTAATATTATGTTCCTATCTGGAGCTGCAAAAACCCACTAAAACCTACTAAAACCCAGCTGGGATGAGTCTCATTCCTCTGAGAGGACAGATCCTGGAGGCACTCTCAGATAATGATTGACATTGGAAAGCAATTAGTTCACTGTAGAGAATAACAACACTGCTCCCAGAGAGATTGTCCCCAGAAATGGGTTGCATTTTCAAGGTTTTCAAGAAAGAGATGCATGCAAGCCCTTTATTTTCAGGATAAAACCAATAACTACTAATCTAAAAAGAACATTATCCACAATATTGCAGAAGAGCAAGTACTGCTCTTTCAGACAGAGGCTGCTCACCCACTGGGCAGGATTGGTGAGTGCTCAGAAAACATGCCAGCCCTGCCATCTCAAGTGCACTAGAAGCACTATCAAAACAGCCCCCTCACAGCACAAGTATCAAGATGAATTACATGTCATGTTAGGGAAATATGTGTAGAGAGTAGTGATGTTACAGCTCCTTTTAAACTGTTCTCAATAGGCAAGACATAAATATCAGACTCTTTTTAGACGCATATGGTCTGGTAACACATTTCTGTGTACACATGTAAAACTTGATTCAATAATTGGAAAAGCTAGAATTCAGTAAACAAGGTATTTGTACAGCTCTATATAGAGTAAACACTTTGAAATGCAGTCATATCTGGATTTTCTTTTCATGTCTTCACCTTGGTTTGATCTTAGAATAAGCTTGTCTGGCTTTTAGTAATTCTCCAAGTTCTTATTTTTAATTGAGAATAAGTGACACAAACATCTTTTTCAAGGGCTTTTTGCTCATCTTGTACCCATTCTCACAATGCCACTTATGCCTTAAAAATAAATATTCTCAAAAATAGAGCTTTTTTGACAATGTTATTTAGCAATGTTTCTGTGAAAGATCACCTTGGTAAATGCTCATTATAATAGAAAAACTGATCCCTTCAATCATTTTATTCAGTTCGCAGAGAAACTCTCTTCTTCTTATTCATACATATAATACAAATGTCAGGGAGAGGGAAAAGTAGTAGTATCACTTAAATCAAAAACAGTAAAAATCCAAAATCCGTGTAAATCAATGAATCAGCTGACCTCTATGGACAGATTTTGACAACAAATATTTACAACACATCTAAATCAAAGAAAAATTCTTTTTGTTTTTGCTTTTGTTTTCAAAGATACAAAGTCATGTTCACAGGGCTAAAATTAATAAGATTTATGAACATTTGGAAAATAAAATACTTCTTTCCTATTTTACTTTAAATGCTTGATAACTTTTTTCCCTTCCTAAGCAAGCAAGTATTAATCTATTTTTTTCTGTCAATTTGACAGCTGTGGTTACAGAGATAGCACACAGGTCTCCAGTATGTTTAAAAAACTGGAAGCAAACATTATCACTGTGCCCCTAGTGTTTAAGTTTGAAGAATAAACATACTAAGGGCAATGACACTAATTCTATAAGGTTATCTGGGTCCAAATATTTTCCTGCAATATGAAGTTCAAGTAAGAGCAGGATACTTCAGGACTGAAGCCTTAGGTCCAGATCCACATAATTGTATATATCAGTTAATGTATACGAGTATACCATCTATGCAATCTACATACTTGCATACATGTCATCCTCAGTATCTTTGGAGACAGAAGCCAAAAACACCAAGTGCATCCTGAGGAGAATTTGAAATAATACTTGGAAAACTGCAGAGGGCCTGTTGTGTAAGGAATAACTGGCTGTATTCTTCTTGCAAATAACTTAATTTCTCTATTTATTGTCCTTCATCCAGGACTGATGCTCAGAACTGAAGAGTTAAGAAGCGAAGTCCTTCATGACACGGTCATCACTGTTCTGTAGAAAAGTCTCTACACTGCTTCCTGTCAAATGCCACGTAAAACACTTCATTTTTTATATATTTTGTTCAAGTCTCCCAATGATTACAATTGCATTACTGGTTCCATGGCATGTTTTCCCATAACATACATTTTTAACAAGGGAATCCATCAGAGCAATGAAGGAAAAGGACTCGGTCTGGAATCATCTTGTTCAGATGAGGCTGTGAAGCCACAAAGGCCTTAGCATATGCAAGCAGGATTTAACTTTCATGATAGCCAGCTGTGACTAGCAGGCTTCACAAGGGCAGTTAAAGATGGCCTCATCACCACTAAAGTAATTACGGCAATGAGGACAAAAATATTTTAACATTCAAGCAATTTCCCTAAACAGTAAAGTATTGAATGCTTTAAGAGGGTACAACCTTTGCTTTTATACTTAATTATGGAATGGAACTTCCTATAAAAAGGCATCATTATGCAAAAGGGAGGAATAATCTCTCAAGCTTTATACACTAAAATCCTTATCAGTAATCTGTGAGGTCAGGAACTCTGTGGATGTTTTGAGGTCTGTCCAGGCTTCAAATTCATTAGTATTTTCTTAAATTAGTCCTACAATATGTAAGGGGTTAGGACTGAGGTCAGAGTTGTGAAAATACACAATCTTTCATTATAAACCTATCCCTAGTCTATGATCCACTGGGCACATGTACAGCTATCCTGCTTAAAAGTGACCTGAACATTAATACGGCACAATTGTGGTTACCACTTTATGCTTCTGAAATGCAAAAATCTCACCCACACTAAAATGCTACCATGCTAGTGGATGTGGAGGAAATTCCCATATAGTGAATACAAATTTTAAAGATCTTATTGCAACCTTACCACTGGTCATTCCATATTTTCAGGTTTTTTCATTTTCTTGTATGTCAAGCAGGTTTTTTTCCCTGCCCCTTAGAATTAGAGATCATTATTTACTTCATATCCTATGGTCTGTAATTTATCATATGACTTTGTTCTTCTTAAGACAAAAATACATGTTTAGTTACAGATCAGGTAGTCTATCAAGCTATTTTTGGTGGAGAGGAATGTTAGGAATCAGAAAGGCAGCTTTGGATTCCTCTCCTCATTCTTTACCACATCCTTTTTTAAAAAATAAAACAACACACAACCAGTTGGCAACCTCTGACTGTTTTATCTCAGACAAGTCTAGCCTCAGGCGTATTAATTTGGTCTTTATACCTTCCACAGTCTCCAATCAGCAGAGCTGACCTCTGCCATTACCCAGCTTTCTCTCAGATCAAGACTCTGGACAGCAAGACCTCTACCTACAGCCTATCATCTTTGTCCTTTAGGGAGTCCTCTTCAATACGAAGCAAATCAAAACTAGAACTTGTTTAGCATGAGTATAAAAGAATAAATAATATTCTGAGGTACTCATGTGAAAATAAAGCGGTTTATGAAAATATTTCCAAAGTACTATGTTCAATGAATAAAAAGACAACTCTGACATATTAGCAAATCCAGGCTGTAGAGTACAAGAGCCATAAGCTCCCTGAAAAATTTTTACTCAAAGAGAGAATCTTTCTTGTAGCCTAAATACACCCAACAGAAGCACACCCCTGAAATCTATCATCCTCTTTCAGGAAAGGTCATGCATAAGGTAAAGTGAACCTTCAGAGTTTTTCTATACTAGAGTAGACCAATACTACACACCAGATTTCTCATTTGAGACTTAAAGTGGGGGAAAAAAAAAGTAAACAATGTCTTAGACTTCTTATCTCTCAAATTTTAGCTCTTCCAAATCTTATATTTAAGCAGTAGGTAGAAGTAATCTGCAACACAGTAACCTATAGCAGTATTACTATTATTTGCCAATAAACAGTAATGGTATGTATTACAGTGTGATTTTAGGCAAGCAATCCTATGAATATTATTTGACCCAGCTTCCAATTCAATGAAGCATTTCTAATAACTTGCATGTTCAAAGATGGAGTTTAATGAATGAAAGAAAAACAGAAATACACAGTCAATCCAAATATCAACACAGGCCAAGTTCTGTCATACACACTGACTTTGAGCCTGACCATAAGCTCTTCTAGTCTGCATTAGTGGAATAACATTTTTTTAAGTAATTATATTTCAATAAATGCCCATAGGAAGGGATTCTATGTTATTCACTGCAATACATAAGTAAGCAATCAAAATTACTTTTTGTTGCTGTTGCTCAGTCACACCATTCCTACACAAAAGCTCTGGAACTGAGTCTCACCCAATACAAGGCTGTGCAGCCCTCTACCATCACACACTATCACTAATCCTCATCACACTCATGCACCCTTTGTCCCTTGACCTCATATCCCACTATAAGAAACAAGTTTCCCTGTTGTTCACAGTGATGCCTCATTAAATTATGTTTCACCTTTAGGAGGATTCTCCAAGTACTTCACTAGAAA
This sequence comes from Pycnonotus jocosus, assembly GCA_013400435.1. NCBI lineage: Eukaryota > Metazoa > Chordata > Aves > Passeriformes > Pycnonotidae > Pycnonotus > Pycnonotus jocosus. The sequence continues at coordinate 18,617 of VWYP01003097.1, read as the reverse complement.
CAAGTTCTGCTGCTGCAAACAAGATTAAGTAGCCACTATAAATCCCTCTTGCCAGAAGTATTATACATTTTATTCTCTTTCCATACTGATAGTAGTTTGCAGCTGTAAATGTAGTACAAGGTTACAATGCAAATTATCAACCAGGTACGTGGGGAAGTAGGATTAGAAGAGACAAGCAAAGTTACATCATATTGCTTCAAAATACTCATTTGCATCTTTCTGCTTAAAATACGCAGCTTCTCTGCAATATCTAAACTGTAGGGTATTGTTGTGTTAATGGCATCATATGTAAAGCATGAAAAATTGAACAAATGCCTATTGAAATTATATCAGATGATAAATAATTTAATGGATGAGCTTCATAAAATGTAAACATTCTCAAATTAGTTTTCTATGAATTAGCAATCAAAAGCTAAATTATTAAAATTTCTGCCGCAAAGGGGAAACCTAATGAGATCATAAAGATTCCTTGTAAGAGATTTCTAGACTAAAAATATGTTTTCCAAGAAGGTAATTTACAGTCTAATAATTTATAGCTATAAAATAGTGTTTCTGCAGTCAGGATGATTTATTTTCTGCACTTACCATGATGAATGTTTGAAGTACAATGATAACCTCCTTTTGCAACTGTGCAATATCATAAACACTGAGAAGGTCTTTTCATAAACTAGAATTACTTTCAGTCCAATTTTCTAGAAGCTACCTTCAGGTAATCAGCATCTGAGAATACAGTCATTACTTTATTTTAAAATATTTACATTATAATCTATCTTCAAGAGTGATGCCCCCAAGAGTGTCAGCACAAAAAGAGGACAGTCAAACATATTAAGATGCAACTACTCATCATCTTAGTCTCTATGAGAATCTTTCACAGTGAGGAGACAATTGCCATGTCTTCTGCTTCTTTTTACTCTCAAATACTGAACTACTAGTATATGTGTTTATATTCTTGTTGGAAGCATTCCCATTTTCTTTTACAGATTTTAGTTTAATTTGGACTCTGAGCAGGAGAAAAACACAATAAAACAGATCAAGAATTAAAAAAGCTATTCATAGTTTCCCATCAAATTTGCCAATGACTGAGATCTGTGGAATGCCTCCTATAACATAGGAAATATAATAAAAAGAGATGAAGATCCTTTCTCAGTCAGGCATACAGGCAGGCAGCTGGAGAGATCCTACCCTGAGACAAGCTGGGCTCATGAACCAAAGGGGAGAATCATGCCTTTGTTGTGCCCTTACAGAACCTTAGGTTTGCAAGATGAGTCAAGCAGGGACTCAAGACTGCAAGTCATCTGGCTCAAACTCCTAGGGAACATAGGTGGTAACCAGAAAAAATTTAAACATTACTTTCTGCTTTATCACAAAGAATCAGAAAGTAAGAGAGATGGAATATAGCTTTGAAGCACTGTTCTGGATTATATTCCTAATTTAAGAAAAAAAATAGTTGGATATTATTTCTATTCTGAATATAACTGGAAGATTTTTATTTTCTTAATGATTTATGACAGTATTAAAGAGCTTTATATATTGTAGAAGTATATGTAATGTAATATTTAATACGGAAAACAAATTCATCTTTACTATTTGATGCTTTTTTGGGATCCAGGACAAGAAAATTTAGAGGTTTACAGGACAAACTTTGGTGAAGTAATACTGACAGAATAACCATTCAAAAAGAGCAGTAGAGGCAGGTGGTATTGTGTCACTCAACTGGGGCACAAAGTTACTCTGAAAATCAGGGCTGAGGACATTGGTAAAGTAGACAATAAAAATATGATGGGCTTGGAAGCCCATATTTTGGAAAATATGCAACAGAAATCACTTACATACTTTTGTAAAAGTACACAGGTCTAAGCACAGCTTCATATCAGGAGGAACAGCACCACTAACTCAGAGCAATTCTTCAGAGGGACAACAGACAACACTGCAGATGAAGATGAATGGGCTATTAGTTTGGAAGTACACTCAATATTTATTTTTGAGTTTACAGGCTTATCAGCTCCTGTCAATTACATTACCACAGAAAAGAAATCAACAAAACAATAAAACTTGCAGTGCTGATCTAATCTCTTAAACAAGTTCATGAAGTAAATGCGATTCTGAAGCTGTCAAAAATACAATTTGTAATAGTACTGTGGAAAATGTACTTTAAAAAGTTATTGGATTAAAACTAAGCCCATGTTCTGTTGCTTTGAAGATGATGTAATTTTTGAAAAAGGTAAAGGGACAAAAACATCCCAAGGAGAAATTGAAGAGTGGCTATGTAAGAAGTGGAACTTCTTCACATTGTCAGAAGAAATGCTCAGCTTGGCCAGCTTGTTTTGCTGGGAAGAAAAAAAAAGTAACTTAATTGTTCAATAAGAGTTCTAATGGCCAGGGGAAAAAAACAAACAAACAAAAAAAACCCCGCAAACCAAAAAAAAAANAAGAGCACAATGAGCTGCACTTGAAATGTTCACACTGAATATGGCTCAAAAGGGTCATCATCTTTGTGTCACCCTTTCCCATGATGGCATTTCACAGTCCTGAGCCTATGAGAACATAAAATTGAGCTGTCTTTCTCTGGGAGAAAAAGAAAACAAAACCAAAAGAAAATAAAACAAAAACCAAACTGCAGAGAAGAGTGTATCTGTTAAGAATGCTTTTCCAGAGCTGAGCAAATTAAAACACAGCATTACTCTGAGAAGAAACCATTAAATTTGAATATTGA
>VWYP01003091.1:123185-141822 GCA_013400435.1 Pycnonotus jocosus | reverse complement strand
ACCCTCTCCTGCCGGCGGGGAAACTACGTCACGAGTGGATTTTGGGGTTGGCTTGTTGGAAATAAATAAAAATTCAGGCTTCCTTCCTTTCTTTCTTTCACTTTCTTTCTTTTATTTTTTTTTAATTTCTTTTTCTTTCTTTCTTTCTTTCTTTCTTTCTTTCTTTCTTTCTCTCTTTCTCTCTTTCTCTCTCTCTCTCTCTCTTTCTCTCTCTTTCCTTCTCTCCTTCTCTCCTTCTTTTCTCTCCTTTTCTCCTTCTCTCCTTCTCTTCTTCTCTCTCCCTTTCATCCTCTCTTTCTACCTCACATCCCTCTTACCTCTCTCTCTTCTTCCCCTCTCCCTTTTGCTCCCCTTCCTTCTATTTCTTTCTTTTTCTTCTTCCTCTTAATTTCTTCCTCTTGCCCCCTTCTCTTTCGCTTTGCTTCCTCCCCCCTCTCTTTAATTAGGTTAACAGTTAGTGTTTTCATACTGTGTTTAGTTTTTGCACGATTAAGCTGCTCTGGGGAAGCAAAGCAAGCTGGAGAGCAGGGGTGTGAAAATGACCCCGCTGTCCTCACGCTTGGGCTATTTAATTCGCACTTGGTGAGCTTGTTAAGCTTGGGACGAAAGTTTTGCACACATGGCGTGAGTTTAAAATAAGAAAGAAACAAACAAACAAAAATTATAGCCCGTGGTGTAATTAGGTATCAGAACTGGTGTGCTGTCCTGAGGGTCCTGCAGGAAGGTAATGATCCACAATGTGAATCTTGTTCCTGGGTCACAGCTCTTAGAAAGGAGGTGAAATACCTGGGGCCGATGGGGCCCGGGTCCACGGAGGGATGAGTATTTTAGTGCCATCTTTTATGGAGAAGTGGAAAGATTCAGTATTTATAGCTGGAGTTTACCTGGATGGTTTAAAAAAAAATAAGGAAAAAAATGCAAATAAAAAAAGGAGGCAAAAGAACAGAGGGTGGTTCGTGAAGCCGGACAGTGATCTCTGTCGTGGCAAAATCTAAATTCCCGAGGTTTGCAGTGGAAATAACCCCAAAATCATGGAGAAAATGGGATAAGCGGAGTGGAGATGGAGCCGAGCGGGTTCAGGGGGCTGCTCCCAGCCCTCAGCAACTTGTTGAGTGTGAGCCTGCATTAGGCTCCGCTCAGTAACTGCATTGTTCTGCTATTAGTCCCTTTAAAACAATTATTTTTAAGGATCAGCAGCCTTTGTCCTTTCTTTCTTTTCTTCCCTTTTCATTTCTTTTTGTCCCCCAATATATCAGCAGAAAGTGGAAATGCGGTCTCTCTGATCTAGCCTGAATATTATTTACTATGCTACTTCCTGGAGAAGATAATGAATCTTGACCCTTTCTATTCGTATAACCCACCTTCCCTTCCTTTCGAGCAGTGACTTTCAGTATTGTTCACGAGTGCCTGGTATGGTGAAAACCAGTTTGGAGCTTTTCTAGACACACACAAGCTCCCATGCAAACATGTGTGCCCACCTTACAACTATCTGTGGCTCTATACATCCCTGTTTGCATCTCTCCTTCTGTATATTTAGCCATCTCTAGGCACGTATCACAATGCCTGCAGAGGTTAAAAATCTCTAGGTGTCAGAGACTTTCCAGGGCTTTATTATCAGGCACAAACTTGCTCCCTTCCAGTTGAATAACTTTCTTTTCCATCTTAAAGCCATTTGCTCAAGTTGCTGTGGGTTTGGCTAGATTTGATTCTTTGGATATGTTTTTCTATTTGTTTAGCAAGAGCCGAAAATAATTTAAAATATTAGGTACAAGCCATTAGGAACATTTATAACCAAAGGGAATGAGATTTGACTGTGGAAATCTAGTGGAGTTTTTTTCCCCACAAAGTCCAGGTCTGTGTATTAAAAGACAAATGAAGTGTCCCTTGTCACAAAAAGGGTAGAGAGAGTTTCTTTTGAGGCACTTGGTACCCTCTGCTTGTGCCATATCATCGCAAAAAAAAGGAGCCGTCTATCATTTCTGTGCAGTCTCATGGAAGAAGAAAAGACAAACTGAGTGGTTTGCAAAGTTTGTCAGTCCTGTTGCAAAGGATATTAGTATGTCTGTGGGCATTTTCTGTTCTTCTTCGTTTGACCAGAGAATTCCCAGGGTTTATAGCTCACGGCTCTGTTCGGGAAATCATTTTCCCGTAAGAAAAAAAAATAAAATTCTGCAGTCGGGACTTGGCAATTTCACGCAGGATCTTTACTTCAAAGTCTTCGTGGGATTGCATGGAAAACGGAGAGAGTGAAGCAGAACTCGCCAAATCCCGTGTCACAGGGCTGGCACCCTGCTTGGAGGGTCCCGACCCCAAAACCCGTTCCTCAGCAGGACCGGAGCTGCCACCCCGTGCTCTTGTAGCTCTTAAAATTAAATTTTTAAAGAGGAACGGGGTTTCTCATCAGATGTAATTTTCCCTGCTCCCCCCGCATGCTGAGCCCTCTGGGAAGGACAAGGGGTGGTGGTGGGGGAAGCGCGTCCCGGGACCCCCAAGGGGGGTTTTGCCAGGGTGACAGAGGGATGTGACCGATGTGTCTCCGTGTTTTCTCCTCGCAGGGAGCCAGGTGTGCCGCCCCCCTCTGCTGCACGGCTCGCTGCCCTGGCTGGACGGGAGCAAGGCGCTGAGCAGCCACCACAGCGCTTCCCCCTGGAACCTCAGCCCCTTCTCCAAGACCTCCATCCATCACAGCTCGCCGGGACCCCTTTCCGTCTACCCACCAGCCTCCTCTTCCACTTTGTCCGCCGGCCACTCCAGCCCGCACCTTTTCACCTTCCCGCCGACCCCTCCTAAAGATGTGTCCCCGGATCCGTCCATCTCCACCCCCGGCTCCACCGGCTCCACCCGGCAGGACGAGAAGGAATGCATCAAATACCAGGTGTCCCTGGCCGATACCATGAAGCTGGAGTCCTCTCACTCTCGGAGCAGCATGGCCTCTTTAGGAGGAGCCACGTCCTCCGCTCATCACCCCATCACTACCTACCCTCCGTATGTCCCAGAATATGGCTCTGGACTTTTTCCCCCCAGTAGCCTCTTAGGAGGATCGCCAACCGGGTTTGGGTGTAAATCGCGACCAAAAGCACGGTCAAGCACAGGTAGGGCTTTTGGCTTCTTCATCCCCGTTGCTCGGGAGAGGAAGCTGAGGGTGGGAAAAGTGGGGGGCTGAGGGATGGGGCTGAGCCCTCGCTCCCCGCCGCACGCACAGACATGTGCTCAAGCATCCGTGTGATGAGCAGCAGGGGATGAAGCCCTCGTGGGGGACACACACGACACTTCACCCTCCCCACAGGTCGATCTGCTGGGTTTATAACCGAATTCCCCCTTGTCCAACCCTGGCTGGGGATAGAAGCAGGCCCAGGAACCCAAACCACCCACCCGGTGCCGCGGGGCTCCAGTCCCGGGGGCGACCCGGCCCCTCCAGCGCCCACGGTGCGCTCAGCTGCGGCGCCCGGGGAGGAAGCGAAACCCAGGGAACCGCAGCATTAGTGATCTCTGTGTATTTTAATAATGGTGCTAAATCCCGGCCAACTTCCCCCGCCCGCCCTCCGCCTCGCTCTTCCCAGGGCCTCTTCCCATGCGGCGCCCGGGGATGCGGGGAGGGTTTTCCCCGGGGCGCTGCGGAGAGTTCGCCCACGCAGCCCCCAGCCCCAGCCAGCTCCGTGCCGGGGGCTTTGGATCACCCACAATGAAAGTCCCCAGAAGTGTCCCTCTGGCCGCCTTTCCCGGGGGATCTGGAGGGTCCCAGCTCTATGCGCACCCCGCGGAATGGGACACGAGGGGCTGAGCGGCTCCCGACGGCTGAACACACCGGGCTTGGACATTTGTGTGCACAGAGGGGTGGGAGTGAGCCGAGGGGACGCTGTTTGTGTGCAGGGGAAAGGGCGATTAGTCAAACTCTTTTTCCCTCTTTTATTTTATTATTTTTCTCTATTTTTTTTTTCCGAGGAGGCTGCTGCGGGGTTGCCTGGCATGAATGAGATCAGTTTTCAGGGTTTTTCCAGGGTGACATTTACTCTGTCTGTCTGAGCAGGGACTGTCTCTATTTAGCTGATATGTTTGAGCTAATCCAATTATTTTCAGACTGCTGCACGCGACAGTTGCATTGTTTATCCAGCGCCAGGAACTTTAATAGAGTCCGGATGCGGCTAGAGTGACAAAAAACCCCAGACCTGTATGTTTTGTACATGAAAGCAGGAGAGAGAGAGAGATGGGGTGAAACAAAAGAGAGGGACAGAGACTCAAACAGCCCGGGAGCGGCTGCCTCGTTTAACCGGAGGGGAACAAAACGACCTGGGTATTAACGGGACGAGCTCCCCGCCTGGCCTCAGTACGGACCGGGTGCTGTGTCCGCGGTAGGGACCGGTTTGTTGTGGCCCCGGGCGGTGCTGAGCATCCCCCGGCCGCCACGGCGCCCGCCGAGCCGCAGCTCCCGCCGGGGCACCCACCGGCTGCGCGGTATTTTCAAACCGTCTCGGCCCCCCTCCACCCTCCCCTCTTGTTTTCCTTTCGCCACTTTCTGTTACTTTACCTTCTAGAAAAAGTATCTGCGGTTCGTGATAAACCAACCCCAGCAGCAACACCTATTTTTTTTCTTTCTCTCTGTCTTTTTTTTTTCTTCCCTTTAAAAGTTGATCTTAGCAAACTAGGAGCTCACAAAGAAGGTTAGAGCTGGAGAAAAAGGAGGAAGGGGGTGATTTTGCGGGATAAAAGAGGGAGAAGTGGCTGCAAATGGTTTTTTTGTTGTTGTTGTTGTAGTTGTAGTTGCTGGGGGAGTGTGAGAGAAGAGGGGTTCAGTGCAAAGGCTCTGGAAAAACGGTTGCTGTTTGTGGTTAGGGCACGGATGCCTCTTGCTCGAAGGCAGCACGGGTTGGGGCAGCGGGGAGCCGGCTCTGTGCTGAGCTGGCTCTGCTCTGCTCTGCCCGGCTGAGGTCTGCCACTGCTCTCAGGTGGGCCACGGCTGACGTTAGGTACGAAAAAACTTCCCCCAGTAAACCAAAGAGGAAACATAAAACCCCTCAAACCTCTGAAAGTAGCTGAGAGGCAGGGTCTGCACCCTCCCAGTTCCTTCCTCCAAACTGGGAACTGGTGGGCTGGGGGAGATCTCCCCCTGTAATAGCCAAGGAGAGAATAAAGAGGTTCCCTAAAAGAAGGAGGAGGAGAGAAAGAACTTATGAGGCAGGTTTGGGGCTGTTTGCTATCCCAGATAGCCGGGATGGACCATCAGGCTGCAGATGTGGTGGGGAAACCAGAAGGGTTTCTGAAAGTTTTGGGTGGTGGAAGCTTAATTTCAAGTTAATCAATAGCAGATATTGTCAGAGTTGTTATGTATTGGCTGGAGTTGGGGAGATGTTTTGGGGGTTATCTGTGATTATTTTGGGGGTCCTTGATGTGGTTTGACCTGAGGCCAGAGGAGGAGCCCTCCAGGCTCATGAACACCCTTGGGAGCTGGGAGAGTGCTCAAGGAGTGACACTGGGGTCCTCATACACATCGGAAAGGGGGTCATGGACTTAAATTCTGTATCCATTATTTTGGGTGTAGAGGGCTGGAGGCTTCTTGCAAAGCCTGCCAAGGTTTTTCTGGTGCCTGTGGTCTCCAGAATGGTAGAAGCCCTTAACTCAAAGGTGAGGGGAAAATGTCAGCCTCCCCACTCCCCCAAAGGAGTGACCTGTGGGAGGAGTGAGCACTTCTCTGGGGAGCCTCTTGAGCCACCATGGCATTAGGGTTGTCACTGTCACCATCCCTCCTCCCTGCTGCTTTGACACAGGCCTGATGCTGCCTGTGGAGCAGTGCTGGGGAGGGGAACAGATCAGACCCACCAGACTGTGCCAGGGACATCATTCAGTCGTTTTACATCATCCAAGGCTTCGGACCCTTGCTTGGAAATGCTGAGCTTGGGGGGGACTGGCAGGGTCTGGCATGGTTGGGTCCCTTGGGAGATTGTGGTTTTTTTTGGGGAGGGGGGGGCCTTCCTCAGCCCCTTTTATCTCTGCTTTCCCTAAGTGAACCATGTGTTCTCTTGTTTCCAGAAGGCAGGGAGTGTGTAAATTGTGGGGCTACCTCAACCCCTCTGTGGAGAAGAGACGGCACTGGGCACTATTTGTGTAACGCCTGTGGACTCTACCACAAAATGAACGGGCAGAACAGGCCCCTGATCAAACCCAAGAGAAGACTGGTGAGTCTCCTTCTATTTTATTCTTTCTTCTTCTTCTGCAACTTTTGTTTCCCATCAGCAGCTCGGGATGGAACCTCAGCCAGCTCCTACTGATCCCACTGTGTCAGAGGGCTGGGAGCGGGGGATGCTTGGAGACATGGTCCCAGCTGCTGTGGCCTCAGTTTTCTGGTCCTTTTGCAAACTGCAAAACAGGTTTAAAAATCAAGATCCAGGGCTTCTTGCAAACTGGGCCTGAGATTTCAACTCCACACTGTGCTTCAGGATGGTGACCTGAGGACATTGACACTTTCCAGGGCCTATGGGCAGGATAATAATTTCTCAGTGACCAAAGAGATTATCAGGAATACAGATATTCCTGGGGCTCTCCTGGGCTCTCCAAACTTCTGCCCTCCCCTTCTTAATATGTCTCTATCCCCCTTGGCTGGTGGTGTCATGGAGAAGGGGCCCAAGCTGGGTCCGGGGTGTCACTGGGGTGTCAGACAGACCTTGGTTGTGCAAAAAGCTGGAACCATCAGATCCTGGTGCCACTGGTACCTGGTGTGGCCATTTATATCTGCCCTATCTGGGTCTCACACTGTGTCACAAGGACACAAGGCAGAGGATGGTGAGTGTGCAAAGCCGAGCATGTGCTCAGGCTACAGAAGTTGGAAGAAGATGAAATGCATGTGTAAATGTTTGGAATAATAGTTACAAGTCTGGTGACTGTTCTGAGCGCAGGCAGTGCGTTACAGCATCCCCAGCGATCTGCTCGTGCATTTCCCTGGAAGCCACAAAAAGGTCTGGAAGCTGTGGGCATGGCTAATAAATGTGTTAAAGTGTATTTGGCAAATAATCAGACAGACCACAAGGGGAAAAAATATATCAAGAGGAGGAAAAGAAATATGGTCCCTGCTTGGGAAGTTATTGAATGTTTCGGATCGAGGCACGTTTGGTTTTGTCGGGATTAACGATGTGGAAGAGCTCCTGGGGGCTGCTCAAAATGTGGAGGAAAAGTGGCTCTTGCCTCTCTGTGGAATTTCTGAGCTGATGGATGGATCTGGCCAGTTTGGTGAGGCTTGTGCCCAGCATGGCCAGACCCTGCAGGCAGGACAGGGCTGGTTCATTCGTGTTCCCCTTGAAGGTGCCCACAGCTCTGTCCCGCAGCTCTTCGGTTGGGATCAGCTTCCTCACCTGTGGGACACCCATAAAAATTCTATCAGCTTGATTCCCTCAGGCTCCAGGAAGCATTTGCAGGGTACATTCCCAGGAAGGGCTATGCTGTGAGGGGAATCAACAATAACTCTGTCTGGCCATGTGAGTTTTGGGGAAGATGTGGGTTTGCTCCTCTACCTCGCCAAACTTCCTGCATGTGAAACCTCTCCGTGCCCTCCTATACGAGCTCTTCCCCTATAGGAAAATATTTGTCTCTCTCATCTTTCACAGCCTTGTTAGAAAAGAGGAAAAGCTTTCTAGGGAGGGAAGTACACGCTGGAATTTTGATTTTTTTTGGGCAGCTCTCTTGTTCTCTTCTCTTCCTCCCCCCTGGCCCTTCTGTCTTAAACACACAGCCCTCGTTTTCTTTATTTTTTTTTTCCTCGTTCTCTCTTTATGTGTAAAGTTAACTTCCTAGGAAAAAGCTGCCGGATATCTGAGCCCTGGAGATAACTCCTAAACAACAGCTCTGTTTCCCCAGTCCAAACACACAGGAGCTTGAGCGTATCCAAACAAGCAGAGGGGGAGGCAGAGTAGGAAAGCGGCTGCAAAGAGGGGGAGAGCTTTCAAAAAGTGTCTGATGGAACCACGAAAGAATGTCCCGAGTCACCCTGAGCCCGGCACATGTAAAATGAACTATATAAATAAATACATAGTAAAAGGTGCTTCTTGGGGAAAAAAAAAAAAAAAAAAAAAAAGAGGAAGAAAGAAAAGAAGTAAAGAGAGACCTTGTCTTGCGTTATCGCTCCAATCTTTGGGCATTTTAGTTAAAGTTACAAAAAAGTTCTCCTTCTTTAAATGCAGCTTTTGCTATATGTGAAATTTGATTTTTCTACTTCCCACCCCTGACCCTACCCCAGCACTGCCTGGGAAAAAGAAAAAGAAAGAGAAACATCCCTGATGCTGTTTGCACCTATATTTATTTCTTTTTCTAACCTCTGAAAAAAAAATTAGTCAACTGGGCCTGCAATTGCATTTTCTGTGCCTGGATGTGGACGTGCATGTGGCTGTGGCTTGACTGGATCTATCCTGCTGCGAAGGCAGGCGGGCTGGGCAAGGCTGTGGATGGAGGCTCAGGGTGTGGATCCAGCTCCTTCCCTCTGCCACAAATTTCCTGCCTGACCTTGGGCTGGTTTCACAGGCTCTGATCACAGCTGCACTGAAACTGATGATAGGGTTTGATGGGTGGGAGAGAGGAGGAAAAGAAGTTCTTAGGTGCCGAGAACCTGGCCCAAGCCTTGTTAAATTCTATGGGTGACTTTGTGAGGGTGTCCTTTAGGTGTCAGGGATGAAGTCTCGCCAGCCGAGGGGGCTCAGAGAGCTCTGCTTCATCTCGAGGGGGGAAGGTGGAAGACCTGGAGATGTTGGCAGAGGGATCAAGAACGGGCAGGTGGTACCACCCCATCACTGCCCAAAAGGTCTTAGCCCATTCCTGTCCCTGTTATAGGCAGTGGCAGCCCCATCACTGCTGAGATAAAACCTTCCTTTAGTTTTTCTCCCATTCCCTACCCATGCAGACGCAGAGGTCTCCGTTTCCATGTCAAGCCAAGCAAGTTTTGGAAGGATTATAGCAAATTTCTCAGCAGGCCCATGCACATGCAATCTTATTTTAGGAAAATGATGCTTGGAGCTTTGTGGGTAAAAGCAGACACTGAAAATGCCCCTTAATTAAGCATCTTTATTAGTACTTGGTTCCTCCAACCTCCTCAATTTCACCGTCTCATCACTGCTAGCGCTTCTGAAGTTGTGCCTTTACTCGCTGGTAGCTGTGCCACAGGCTTTGGTCCTATAGAGATGATATGGGGCAGTTAATTAGTCATCCCATTACTGACATGGCCAGGCCCGAGCCGGTGATTAGCGTCAGTGGATGCCATTGCTGGGAGCTTTACAATAGCGTTATTATTCATTGTTTCCTGCCCACTGCCGGTGTCTCCGGTAGAAGCTGGTACAGCATAAAAGGTGCAGCCTGGGACCAGAAGAACTCAAAATGCTCAGCTAATTTTTGCAAGCGAAACACAGTAGATGGTAATGGTTTTCGAGAAGACAGTAGATGTTGTGATTTATTTGCTTATTTAATGTCAGGGTTAGTTTGAAGGAGGCGAGGTGGTGACCAGGCATGTCTTTTGAACGCGCTTGCTGTAAGAGAAATTACGGCGAGCGCTGCTGTGTAGAATGTTTCCCCTGTGTGGGCTGATTCAAATATCACTGGTTTTTAGAAATTTCCTTAGGCTTGATTCTTGCGTCTGATAAAGGCAAAGCTGCCACCAAGAGAGTCGATCCAGCCTCGTGCCCCTCCGAGCCATGCATGCCGAGGGTCAGCAGTCGGGGGACAGAGATCTGCAGACTCCTCTCCAGCTCTTTAGTGAGCTCTTTTTACCCTCCTATACCCCTCCTTTAGTGAGAACCTGGCTTTGCAAGCTGTAGTCTCCATGGTGCATTTGGAACACATTCATTATTTTGTTATCCTGGTGATTTTGAAGGGAACCCAGTTTGGGTCCGTGGCGTGGTCAGGAGGTGTGCGTGCATCAGTGTGGGGCTCTGCTCTTCATGGTGCTCTTCATCTTCTCTGCTGGTCCGGGGATTTTTTCAAGTTCCATGTGTTGTCCCCAGCTCCTGCTTGTCATCAGCACAGAGAAGTCAGCTAAAGGCCTCCTTGGGACTGGTTGGGTTCGGAATAGTTTATGGTCAGGCAAAATGGAACTGTCTCTACGGGCAGCCCGAGAGAGCCACTTGCTGTCGGATCAGCCACTCTGTGAAGCTTCCTAGTGCTTTCCTAGGGCATTGTCTTATTTATGTTTTAGACAGTCCTTTTTGTCTAATTAAAAGAAAAAAAAATCCTTCTCTATCTAAAGCAAAACCAACCCGTCCTCTCTCCACCTACGCCGCATTCAATTATGATTAAAATTGCAACATGACCTAACAAGAGTTGGTATTAACACTAAGGCTGTGCCAGTGTCCATGTTTGCATTTTGGGTTTGTTGTACGGTATCCAAAGATGCGGTATTTTCTTTTTTTTTTTTTTTCCAATGTTGGATGTGCTACAGTGTGCGGCTGTGTGGGGTGAGGGGTAAATTTGAAACAGTAAGAGCACAAAAGAGAGCATTAAAGGCTCAGTTCTGCAAGGTGCCAAGCATTGCTATGATCTGGCAAATCGCTTAAGCACATGTTTTAACTTTAAGCACATGAGCAGTCCCATTGAAAGCAATGCATCGGGATGAAATCAGAGCTCTGGGACCGTGTCATATTGATCAAGAAGAGATAGGATGGGGATCTAAAGGTCTTTTTTATATTTTTTTAGGAGCTCTAGGCACTTGCATACACGCAAACACGCATACGCTCTCACACAGCAGTCGGAAAACTCCTGTTCCTCCTTCAGCGGCGGAAGGAAAATTTGTTTGCTAAAGTTACAGTTTTTAAATGATAAGTATGAATTTATGCATGTGAAAGAAGGGCAACTTTACTAAATTTGACTTTGCTAAGTCATTATCACAGCTAACCAAAAAAAGCTTCTGTATACACTTTGACACGTAGATTTTTTTCTCGTTCCTACCCCTTTATGAAACGGCAAACTCTTCTTTCAGGCTCACTACCAACCCTTAAAGAAACATGAAGGTTTGGGCTGAGAAAAGGGTGTAATTAAAAAGTTGGGATTCTTGCTCCTTGCCACGGTGTTGTTTCCGATCTGGAGCCTGTCTCCTTTGAAGCTGAGCTGAATTTACGGGACCAGGCTGCGCTTGTGGTTGTGCCCGGCGAGCAGCTGCCCACCCGACTCTCACCCAGAGCTCACTGGAGCCAGAGTGACTCACGCCCTTGACTCCAGCAATTGTCAGTTCGGGCCCTGACTGCAGAATTAGACCCCTGGGGGAGTCTGGGAGAATTAAGATGGAAAGACATGTTGGCATTTAAATAACATTTTCCCCTCTGGAATGGGCCGTGCCAGCGCTGCTAATTTTGATGAGTTCTATCAGAGGTTTAGGCACCCACTTTTAGGACGCCCTTTGGCACCTGATTCAGTTCACATATAATTTGGGATTAAAGTACCTTGGGGATTTTTTTTCACAATTATTATTTGTTCTCACAGGTCGGTTTCTGGAGGCCTCTGCTGATGTGCGTCAGTCTTGCAGGGTTGATGTTTTCTTTCTCAGAAATTTTTGCTGATCGCCTTTTTTTTTTTTTTTTTAACACGGATGTTTTTCTCTTTCTCTCCTTCTCTTTTCCCTCCTTCCCACAGTCTGCAGCCAGGAGGGCGGGCACGTCCTGTGCAAACTGTCAGACCACCACTACCACCCTGTGGAGGAGAAATGCCAACGGCGATCCCGTCTGTAACGCCTGTGGGCTCTACTACAAGCTGCACAATGTAAGTGTGACTGTAGTACTCAAAACTGGTGCCTCAGCTTTGGTGTTCAACGGTCCAAACTCGTCCTTTACTTGAGGATTTCCAGTCTCGGGTGGTGCCGAGACCTCTGTTATCCTTTGGAGACGTTGGGGTTTGGAGTGAGTCGTCAGCCTTTCAAACATAGCCTCTCCAACTTGGGGAGGTATAAAACAAGGCTGTCCATGGGTAATGTTAGAGCTTTTCCATGCTTGAGCCAAGAAAGGAGGGGTGGGTCAACACAGAGAGACATTATCTGCTGCTGATTGGGCTCAGAGAGTTGGAAAAGACAACACACTCTCCTGCAAGCTGATACCCCTCCTATACGTAGCTTGGTTCCTCCAGCAAATACAAACTCTGGGAAAAACCAGAAATACATGCCAGAAACTATTTAGATCATTCTTGGGTTTGTGGCTGCCTTTATCCTGTCCCCAAAGATGATTTATTTAGGCCCTATGTTTGTGCTGGTTGATGCAAACGAGTCCCAAACCAAAAAAGGACTTGATTTAGTTAGCGGGTTGCAGAGTTTGCTCAACCTGTGATGTGAATTTTAAAGCATCTGCCATGGAAGGGAAGGAGAAATGAGATGAAATGGCTGGCAGATTTAATCTAATATCTCCATGCAAAGCCAGCTTGCAGGAATCAGGGATATGTGCCCCAGGGACAGAGCTAAAAGGACCTAAAAAGTCTTCTACTGAGTAATACTGCTAATAAAGGAGACTTAAGGCTATTCCTGTTCCTCTGATTCCACATGTGGCATTAGAATAATTATGTCAAAAGAAGAAAAAGGCTTCCAATTTCTCTGCTTTGATATATTTTTTTTTTCCACTAGTGGTTGATTGCTTTGTGTTTGGTTTGGAAATCTGGGGCTATGTTTTGCCCTTATGTCCACCCATGCAAACACATCAAAGACGTATTGGGTTTCGTGGGGCATCCAACCCTTGTGGTATCTCAGTCCCTTCCATTTGTTATTTCAAACTGTTTGGTTTCTTAGGATGAGTAAACAAGTTTGGATTAAGTAGAAAAAAACCCCAACAAGCAACCAGGCTAATTTTTCACCTGTTTCATAGGAGGCATCTCTCTTGGAAAAAAGGAAAATGTGTTTACCTTTTAGTGGGCAGGTGTCTCAGCATGCTTTGAGTCTCATGTAGCAAGTAAAGCTTGTCATCAAACTCTCAGTGTGATCACTGCAAACAAATGGGTTGAACCCAGAGTGAAAACTCTCAGAATATCATGAGAAAATATTCTGCTATTCCTTTGGTAAGAAGAGATCAAGGTCAGTCAGCTTCACTGAGGGGGGGATCTATGCTCTGTTGTGCTCTGTTTCCATTTTGGCCTTGTAACCACCTTAGAACTGTAGGACTTAAATTGTGTAGTTTGGGAAACCTCTAAGGAGCTGCTCCTCCTGTAGCCAGCAAAGCCCTTTAAAGAAAATAGGCTGTTCTCAGTTGATGCTAGTGGATGCCTGTGTTTCCACGGGATGTGTTCTACCCTTGAAGACAGTGCAGTTCCTCCCCATGACTGCAAAAGATGGCAGGATGATGAGTTACGAATGGAAGTGTCTACTTCCATTGCAGACATCTGACTGGAGAAATCTCCTCCTGAAGTGCTTAGAATGGTGTCTGAGCTCTCCAGAAACGTGCCTGCAAGAGCACACCCTTTTCTTTTTTGCACTAACACTGCAAACCTAGTTGGCCTGAATTGACCTCTAGATCCACTGTTTAGGGAAACGCCGATCCAGCTGTGAAATTTGTGACATGGGGCAGGCCTTGAGCGCATTGGAACCATTTTCACATTCATTAAAAACATCAACAGCTGCTAAAAAGCTCAGCACAGCTACTTACCAAAGTCAAGTAGTATCTTGCCTTATGAGCAACGCCATTAATGGATCCTGCTTAAACGAAACCCCCAGAGGACTGAGCTCCTGTGTGGAGCAAAATAACCAGGCAGGGATACTAAAACCCAGATATGAGTGGGTAGATCCTTTTTTTTTTTTTTTTTTTTTAAATTTTCTTAAAGTATTTACTAAAGTATTTAGTATTTAGTGAAGTATTTACTAAAATATTTAGTCATGACTCTGGTGAGAAACGTGGTCCTGCTCCCTGTGTGTATATTATCTCCTGATTTCCATCAGGAGAGGGGTCAGAAAGAGAGAGGCTGATTGTAGCATGTCCCTCCCAAGCAGCTGTCAGCAGAGATGGTGTGCCAGTGCCAGTGGAAGGTCTTTGGATGCTTCAAAGTTGACATAACCCTGTTTCAGGCTAGGCTGTAGCAAATTCCTGTCTGCTGTTTTATCCACCTCCCCTCCCCATTTTTTCTTTTCTTTGGGTTTAATGAAATTTTCTGGGACCTTAACATCATTAGGATATTTTAATGGATTGATCTGCAGCTGAAACTTACCCAGATTTTATGTCCACACCGGGAATGACTGCAGTGAAAAGGCAATTTTTTTTCCATGGTGTTAATTTTTTCATGGAGCTGTATCAGTTTGTTTTACTGTTGATTCCCACAGCTTAAGCAAACCCATTTGTCAGTAGGATATAAGCAATAATCATAATAGTCTTGGGGTGCATTTAGTGAAGCTGTTGGCATTCCTCCCACTGACTTCAACAAGAGCCTGCTCCATTAACACCAGTATTAACAATGACTAATATTTCACATTGATACGGTGCCTTTCATCCCGTGGCATCCCAGAGTGCTTTCCTATGATACAGCCAGCCTGGAAGATTAACCCAACATTGTAATGACTATGTCTGAAGGATAAATCCACTTCAGTGACAGGACCTTATTGAGGTCAATGGCAAAATCCCATTGTCTTCAGGCAGAGCAAGATCAGACCTATAATGGTTAAGACTATCCCCTGGATTTGATCTGTTGAATATGAGGTTCTCATCCTTGTTATTTTAGTCCTTAGAAGTGGGATGAGCCTTCACACACTTCAGAGATGAGTGGGAGTGTACCTTGCTAGAGGTGCACAGCAGGCTGGCCTGGGCCCATAGAAGTGAGTGATTTGCCATTATTTTTGGTAAAATTCATCAGAAAAGGTCCCTTTCACAATACTCTAAAGCAGGCCTATATGTCCCAAGAGCAGAGCAGTCAGTATTTTGCATATGATAAAACAAAGAGCATAATTCCTGCCCATAATTAATTGGCTCCATCTGAAATTAATGAATTTCATATACATGCGTTGGGCTGGTTTAATTTTAATTTAGCATGTGTTTGTCATTTTTATCAGAATGAATTTTCACGGAGAAGGTCTTCCCTCCGGGTCTTTCATTTCTCTACCCCAGAAACAGAGATGGGTCCTTGGCTTTGATGTTTTGGGGACCACTTTAACCCTGCTGTGACTGGCCTTTGAAGTCACTGGGAAAAAAAAATTCCATCTTGCTGCTTTGACTGTGCTGGTTCCTGACATTTATATGAGTGTTTATCTGTTTGGCTCTTGGGTTAGTTACCTGCTTGGAGTGTGAGACCATTTACACTGGGATGATGTGGCCAGCCAACAGCTTGGAAAGCAGCTCTGACCCCAGGTATAGGGCTGCCCATGGCTTTGTCACCATCCTGACACAGAGCTGGTGTTCCCATCCTTGAGTTTCACATCAAATCATAGCCTGGGCCATCCTGTTCTTAGAGATTGAGTGAAACAGGAGAAGGAGTTGCTCTGGGGAAGTGTTCACTGTCCTGTGGGACACCAAGCAAGGGTCAGGACCCTGGGCTTGTTCAGAGACCCAGCATAGACCCAGTCCCACCAGGCTTATGTCACTTTGCCACAACCAGCTCCCAAGCTTGAAGCTTTGCTGCTTCAACTGGAAATTGGTTCTGGCTGCCCCTGAGCCTTTGTGTCACAATACAGATCCTCCTTTGAAGCTGGTGGGGCTGGGGCTGTGTGTGCCTCCCCAGTTCTGACCTGGATTCATCAGGGATTGACACTTCCTGACCTCCTCTGATGTTGATCCATGGTGGGAGTCACTTGGGACTTCTTCCTGGCTTTGAACCTGGGCAACACATCCCTGTTAAAAACTTAAAACAGGCCAGGTAAAGCTTTCCAGTCCCAGTCATTTATCTGGAGCAAAGGGCCATCCTTGTGTGTGCATCCTCATTCCCTCAGTGAGGACAGAAAGCCTGGGAAGCGAGTTATGTTGTGTTTGGGACTCACATTTTAAATTTTGCTTGTTGCTGCTGCAGGGCTGCTGTTGGACTGCTCATGGGTGGATTCTTCCTTCCTACCTTTAGCTGTTGGCAAGCAGGGCTGCCCTCTCCAGCTCCCATTATCCAGAGGCAGAGGGATCAGCCTTTTATTCACCCATTTTTAGGGGAGGTGAAGGCTCTTGTCACTGCTAGTAAAAAGAACCTGAGGTCACAAATTCAGACTCTGAATGCCAAACTCTGAGATGCCTAAACCAGAGATGAGCCTGGTCCTTCCTCTCCCTATAACTCCACCTTTGCATGTAACAGGGAAAATTTTATCCCAGCCTCCTTGGGGAGACAAATCCAGGAATTATTCCCATGCCATGAAAAGGGACCAGAAAGGGGCTGAGGAGCACAAGTGAAACTTTACTGTGATCTGGAAGAAGGCAATGCTTTGCTCCTTTTGCTAATTTGAGACAAAGAGTTGCTCAGGACCTTTGCAGGGACATCTTTTTCTTATCCTTCACAGTAGATCCTGGTGGACAGTGGATCCATTTTTTCTGCCTTTTGTAGAATGTCCATCAGCACCATCACATGCTCACATTTATTACAAAAAATGGTTCAGCCTCAGGGTGGTTTGCTGCCTTCTGCTATAGGTGAAATCCTGCAGAGGAGCCAGAGCAAGACCCACTTACATTCTCAAACCCAGATTTTTATGGTTGTTTAGGGATTATTGGAGGCATAAATCCCTTCCCAAGTGTGGTTTGTGGGAGTTTCATGTCACCTGTGATAGTGCATGTTGTGATGCTGGCTCTCTATGCAGTACAGAATCACAAAATCATGGAATATTCTGAGTTGGAAGAGACCCACTAAAATCATCAAAGTCCAGCCCCTGACTGTGCACAGGACAGCCTCAAGTAATGAGAATAATAAAAGTTTCTTACAGGATGTCCAACAGATCTTTTGCTACCATTTCCTAACCCTGATGGATGCATGGCTGATCATATCTGCTGTGTAGTTTCAGGAGGAGAATTTAATGTTTATTTTCCCTACAGATACATTTGTGTGCATGTAGAAAATGCTTTGCTGGTCAGCACAGTTACCTGTTTCAGCACCACCCCCCAAAAAAACCCCAAACCCTGGAATCCTTTAGAAATAAAATCAAATTAGCTAAAGAAAACCAGAAAGGATGATCAGAGCAAAATCTTTGGAAAGAAGAAAAATAAGACAAGTACCTGTCCCTTTTGTGAAGAGCTTCCCAGCTTCCTAGTGGAGCTGTGAAAGTTTGAGACCCCTCATAGCACTGAAATCCCAGCAGTTCTTGCTGCTAATGGTTTTAGATCAGACAGGAAGCCTCAGGGTGAGACGGTGTCTGTGGGGAATATTTCCAGGAGGTAATGATTGGTTTCATACCTAAGCACAGTGCAATTACCTAATGTGCAGATAGTTGAAATTTTTCAGCTGCTGTGAATTATTCGGGTGTGTTTTGCTCCTGTGTGGCTCTGCCAGCAATTTTCTGTCATCTCGTGTTCAGAAATTTCAACCGAGCTTGGGATTTCCTGGAGAGATCTGAATTTTGGGATGGAAATGGAGAGGTTGGGTAGCCACAGCACATGGTGTGTACAAGGGAGGAGGGGGGCTGTGACCAGCTGGGCCTGCTGGGGTGGGACATGGGCTACATGGATCCCACGGTGATTTGGGGAGAAGAGATGGAAGCACAAAAAAAAATAATTGATTTTTGTTTAGATTAACAGACCCCTGACTATGAAGAAAGAAGGAATCCAGACCAGAAACCGAAAGATGTCTAGCAAATCCAAAAAGTGCAAAAAGGTCCATGACAACCTCGAGGACTTCCCCAAGAGCAGCTCCTTTAACCCCGCCGCCCTCTCCAGACACATGTCCTCCATCAGCCACATTTCACCTTTCAGTCACTCCAGCCACATGCTGACCACACCGACACCGATGCATCCTCCATCCAGCCTCTCCTTCGGACCTCACCACCCTTCCAGCATGGTCACTGCCATGGGTTAGCAAGAGACTCCCCTGCTGAATGCTTACGGTCTCAAAATGAGATTTACTTTATATACTACTTGCATTTTTGCAGGCGTGTGGTTGTGGGTCTGACGTCCCGAATCAAATGGGAGGGGGCAAAAAAAAAAAAGAATTAAAAAAAAGTTTAAAAAAAAAGTTATTTGAAGGTGTGTGAGAGAGAGAGAGAGAGGAAAAAAATTAAAAATGCAGAAAAAAAACTACAAAAAAAGCACAAAAAAGAAAAAAAAAGAAAAAAAGAGAAAAAAGTTAAAAAAAAAGTTTTAAAAAAGTGATGTTTGCCACTTTTTAAAGGAACTCACTATGGCGTCTATGTATTCTTACCCACTGAATCTGGATACCATTTGTGAATAAGCCATTCAGAACTTGCATTCCCTATTGGACAGGATCTCTAGTGCTGTGAAAAAATAAAATAAAATAAAATAAAAAACGCTGAACATTGCATATAACTTATATTGTAAGAAATACTGTACATTTGAGGAAGACTTTATTGCATCTGAGGAGCTGTAAAGAAAAAGGCATGAAGGACTCTGAGAGAATTTTTTTTAAAGGAAAAGAAAAAAAAAAAAGAAGATGGGAGGACAATTTAAAAACCAGAAAAACAAACAATGCAGACCAAGAGGAAACGCGGTCTTACGAACAAATGGACCAACTGCCAGTCATGTCTTCTCCTTTTATTTTATTTTGATTTTGAATTTTTTTTTTTTTTGGTTGGTTTTTTTTTTGG
>VWYP01003091.1:93496-109837 GCA_013400435.1 Pycnonotus jocosus | reverse complement strand
AAAAAAAAAAAAAAAAAAAAAAAAAAGAAGGGCAAACCCACACAGATTTTGCACTTTGTAGAGGCAAATCTGCCTTTGTTATACAACTATGTCTGGCCAGGCTGAGCCTTGCACCCTCTCCTCGTGCCTTCCCCTCCCGTGCAGCACATGAGCTCGAGACATTGGCAGCTGAGTGTAGGCAGGATCTCAGATATCATGGCAATATAAATAAATAGAGAAGGATGAGATAAAATACATGGGCAGATGGAGGTGCTGATAGCGAGATAGGCTGATAGGGTGGTCAGGGTTACTGTGCTTTAGCACAGGCATAAATACGTGGGTTGTACCCCTTGCCCTGGGGGCAAAATATCCGGCATCCAACATGACACACATGTGGCCATTCAGCCAAAAGTACTCCAAAGCCTCTAGGAAGAATAAACCTTACATTGTACAGAACATTCAGAGTAATAGCACTGTGATTTTTAAAGAAAATCTTTCTTTTTAATGGCATATATTCAGAAGTGGGACTGGCATGATTTCACCCCAAGGTTTCAAGAAAAAGATAAAATCCCCAAAAACTCCAATATTTCCTGTACCCATCACCACTTTTTAGGTAGACAAATACCCAGCTACTAAGCTGAGAGATGGTTCTATTATGAGAAATGTCCAAATGGCCATGGACTTTTTGTTACATTTCCAAGCATTCAAAGATTGCTTTGGGCTGGAAAGGTCCTTAAAGATCATCTAGTTCCAGTTTCCCTGCCACAGGCAGGGACACATTCCATTAAACCAAGTTGTTCCAAGCCCTGTCCTACCTGGCCTTGGACAGCCCCAGGGATGGGGCTGCTAAAACATCTCTGGACAGCCCTTGCCAGTGTCTCACCACCTTCACCATAAAGAATTTCTTCCTCCTAACATCTAAACCTGCCCTCTGTCAATTTAAAGCCATTCCCCCTTGTCCTGTCACTCCATGCACTTGTAAGCAGCTCCTCTTCAGCTCTTGTAACCCCTTCACCATATTGACAGGCTGCAATAAGGTCACCCTGGAGCCTCCTCCTCTCCAGTCTGAACAAACTCAGTTGTCTAAATCTTTCCTTATAGGAGATGAGTTTCATCCCTCTAATCTGTGAGTCCTTTCCCAAGGATAATGGCCACAAAACACACTCTGGTTCTGGTCTGGTTTGATTCAGAGCCCATTACTGGCTGGGTATTTTTGCCAGAGCACTGGTGATGATTGGGAACACTGTTTTGTTTCATGCTCACTTACTGAATTCAGCTATTGGTGACAAGCAATTAACACTCTGTAATCTATGGTGTGGAGGGCAATATATATGTTTTAATAAACAGAACATTTTTACCAGGCACAAAACACTGCTTGAACTTGCTGAAGAAATTTGTCACCAAAATAAATAAGGGAAATGTTAAAAATCACGGCACATGGGTATTTTTAGGGTAAAATGCTTCCTTTATGAAAAATAACTATTTGAATCTTTTTGCATTTTTCATTTCCAAATGGCATTTTCCTTGAAGGATTGACCTAATTTATATTAAAAGAAAGAGATAAGAAAGAACACTTTTAAATTACTTCCAAATGATACTCAACATTTCATTTTCAGATGAAAAAAATGTTTTGAGCTGACTCAAATGATTTTTGTTGCTGTTGTTTGTTTCATTAAAACCAAATGAAAACCTTCAAACTTCCCGTTTTGCTTCGCTTTGACTCTTGTAATTTTTTTCCTCTGCATTTATTATGCTTGGCCCTGCTGCTGGAAAATGCAGTAATTCTCTGAAGTGAATCACCACTGGTGACCTCTTTGAAAATAGTTTTGGTGATACACCTCAAATATCTCCAATCTTTCACGTCTTTCCTCAGGTCTGAGCATTTGTTAATTAAACATTGCCACACAGTGCCAAGGGAAGAAAGCTATTAACATAAAATGAAGGCAGGTTTTTATGGGACCCCGTTGGAGATATGAGGACAGTCATTTTTTCCAAGCAAGGAGTAAAACTGAAATTCTTGGAGTGTTTCCTCTTCAAACCACAATAGGTGATTCTGCATCACCGTTGGGGTTGTCTGTCCATGCAAAGTGGTCAAAAATGCAGCCACAAGTAACTATGGCTAAGAAATTATGATTTTTTTTCCTTATGGATAAATGACATTCACCAAGCCACAATGTTGCCTTGCCTGAGACATTTCACAGAGGGTAATCAGGCACTGGTGCAAAAATAAAAAAACCCAACCCAACTGAACTTTCTGTGGATGTGCAATGCAAACAAAACCACAGCTTCGCCTTCCCCACCCTTGCACCAAAACTATGTTGAGGTTTTGGAAAGTATATTCATATTTTCATTTTCACTCCTCCAAGGTAGGACAAGAAGCAGGATGTGCTGCAGTACCACAGAGGGCTGCCTGGACTGGGTAGGTTTCCAGCATGTTTTTGCAGGGCTCAGGATGGCTCTTGTTGGTGAGAGGGTTTGGAGGTGGGGCCTTTCCCGTGAGCCAAAACCTTCCCCCAGCCTCATTGGCCTGAGTGTAAAGGTTGAATTTTGGCTGTGGGTGACTGAGAATGGGTCTGGTTTATGGAGGCAAAGAGGAAAAAATAAAATCTTCATTCCTAAACTAGAATGGCAAAATCACAGAATATCCTGAGTTGGAAGGGACCCACAAGGATCATCAAATCTGATTCCTGGCCTTGCCCAGGACAGCCCCAAGAACCCCACCATGTGCCTGAGAGCATTTTCCAAACACTCCTTGGGCTCTGGAAACAGTGGGGCCATGACCACTTCCCTGGGGAGACTGTTCCAGTGCCCAACCACCCTCTGGGTGAAGAACTAACTTTAGTTCAGCCCAGGCCAAGTTTTTATTCAGGCTGCAAAAATTTCTGTTCTCATTGAAATCAAGGCAAATTTTACACCAATCTTAAAACAAAGCCAACAGGTAGGGACCAACAAAAAAGAGTCAGGGAGAATAAACCAAGATCATTTAATAGGAGAATTACAGTCTTTTATTTGCATTGTTTCTTCTCCCCAGCCCCAAGCTTTGCATAAAGCTGTCTTTGTTAAAACATTGTGTTAGGCTACAATCTCAGATTGGCAAAAAGGCCTTAATGCTGGGGTTTAGTGCAGTGCAAAAATAAGGTGTAGTTTCTTTAAATGAAAATCAAGGGTAGGCAGCCTCCTGAGAGGCTCAAAGTTTAAACAAATTACAAGAACTATTTCTCAGGTGAAATTGGAAAGGGTGCTCTGTGATGCAGAAGAGTGGCCATGAGTCGTCTGTGTTCACACCATCCTGGGTATTGTAAGAAGCTTTCTTGTGAAACTGTTTGCCAAACCAGAAGTCCTAAATTGAAATGTGTTGACAGAAGGAATCTTACTACTTATTTATAATTTGAATACCTCTTGAGGCAGGTTATGAGATGATGTGGGTAAGTCATGATCCACCCTCCTTCCTTCCTCCCTGTGTCCTGGTGCTCATTCCAGCACTGGCCAGGGCTTTCAGGGCATCTGGCATTTTGGGTGCTGATGCTGAGCATCATCCCTTCACCCTGTGCTTCAGAGGGGGGAGAGGGTGCTGGGAACTTGGCAGGATCAGGCCCTTCACCTCGTGCAATCCTGTGAACCCCAGGGAGCCCACACACGGATTTGTTCCATAACACATAACAAACAACCTCGTTTTACTTAGAGGGAGGGAGATGAGCACTTTGAGCAAATGATGCCTTAAATCAGGGCTGCCAACTGCACCTTGATGTGAGTGCTTTATGCCAAGATCTGTCTATCTATCTATATAATCTTTTATATTCCCAGCTCTTCCTGCTCATCTATCTATCCATCTCGCTTGCTCCCTCCCTGTACGTATTTTCCTTATTTCAATCTCTTTCTGTCTATCTGTCAGTTAATCTATCTACTTATTTTGATGTCTGTCATCAGAATAACATCTGTTAGGGTGTTTTAACTGTGCTGGCAAAGGACACGTAACAATTCCCTTGACACAATTACAGTTTCATGGAAGTCAGGCCTCAGTTTACCTTGACTGAAATCAAGTGAAAACAGCAGCTAAGCAGCAGGTTTTATTGTCCAGGGGTCAGAGTCTGGAGTTCGAGTATAGGGCTAGGATCTAGCCCATGGTCTGCTGTGGGATTGCCTCATTGTAATCCCTCTTTTGCCCTCAAAAAGTTTTCCTTAATTTCTTTTTTTTCCTCATTTCTACACTCTCCAGGCCTTCTGTCAGCACCATAAAGAGGTTTCTATCTTTTGTCTGGAAAACTGACCCATGGGCCCTTTGGCACATGTGGATGTGACACTTAGGGAGGGACATGGTTTTTTGGGAATGGCAGTCATTGGACTTGATGATTCTGTAGGTGTTTTCCAGCCTATATGATGCTATGATCCCTAGGTACTACTGAAAGGAAATCATGTGTTGTTTTCCCCCTACTCTGGTCTCACATCCTCCATTTCTCTTTAAGGGCATCAAGTGTGGAGCTGTCATTTTGCATTTGTGTTTTAGTGTGGGCGATTGGTTGTACTCTCTCATCTCCAACTACTAAATTTTTTATTCTTTATTTGTGTTTTGCTTTCTGTCATTTGAAAGCAAATGAACCTGACCTTTTCTTTTCTCCCTCCATCTCCTGTCTCTTTGTTGTCCCCATGTTTTACTCTCTGTATGTGGTAAAACACATGCTTAGCTTACTTGGATTGTGTTCCCATGTATTAATTTCTACAGCCTGCAGCGAGCCATGAAAACCCATCTGAGCTGGGAAATAACAGGAGCTGTGCATTGGCTGGTAAAGGCAGAGGAAGAGTTTCAATGTACACAAGGAAATCGAACCTCTGATTTGCATAAGACTAGACTGTGCTAATTTGTTGAGTGAATAGATAGGTGAGGAACAAAAACATGCCTTAAAGCATGCATGGATAGTTACTGCAGAAACCAGTACCCAAAACGGGTCAGATCCAAAAGGGAAGCTGTCA
The DNA here is from genome assembly GCA_013400435.1 of Pycnonotus jocosus. Classification (NCBI taxonomy): domain Eukaryota; kingdom Metazoa; phylum Chordata; class Aves; order Passeriformes; family Pycnonotidae; genus Pycnonotus; species Pycnonotus jocosus. Next base: position 104,890 of record VWYP01003091.1, on the reverse strand, counting down.
GAACCCACTGCCTGCTGCTGTTAGAGCTGGTCTTCATCAAAGGGTGAATAAAAAGCAAATATTCATCTGCTCTGTGAAACCACAGTCCTTGGGTTTGAAAGGAATCAGGGAGCCACCTGGCACAAAAGGATGCTCCAGAAGTGATGGTATACACAGGGATGTGTGTGGGATTATTCTAAGTTCCTGCAAAACCTAGGATCATTATTTTTTTTCAGAGTTTACAACCCATATAAATCTCCCCAGAGTTTGTCAGGGAAGTTTTGCTAGAGAAGCTCAGAGTGAGGCAGATGGGAACATGATCTCATTTCCTTTCCTTTCCCGGTGAAGTGCTTTCCACTCCTGCAGACAAAACTTAAATTTCTCGAGGGAAATGAAATCAATGGAAGTCTCTGGGACTTTCCCTCTTTGTTACCTATGAAAGAGACAGACTTTAGGTCTGTACTCAAGAAACATGATCACATACAACAGTGGACAGAGAGAGACTTGATATTAGCCATCACAGGAATGTGCACACACTTATGAGATATAGATGTGTGTGTAAGGGTGCATTTATATGTTTGTGTATAATAAGTCCAGCTGAGTAGGTTTTCCATGTTGAATGAATACCTGGGATTCCCAGGATCAGACAGTTTGATGAAACACACTTTTGCTAAGCATTTGCTATTTTCTCCATCACTTTTATTTATTTTACTAACAATAAAGAGTGATCTCGGAGCAAGAAAGAAAATAATCATTTCTCGATGCGAAAAAGCTCTAAAATAATAAATGCCAAGAGCTCGCTGAGATGAAAGTCCTGAGGTGGTTGTCCTGGAGGAAGGGAAGCTGCTTTGTGGAAGTGCAATAATATTTTCCTTGCCTTAAGACTGTGAAGGCTTTTCTGTTCAAGCTTTCCCCTGGAGCTTTCGCAGGATACGGCCGTGTTATTGCACCTTTGATAGCGCACAGCCGGGTGATAGCTGCGCTGGCAGGTGTGTCAGGGGCTGTAACAAAACTTTACAGTCAGGGCTTGTTTTCAGGAATCCGTTTGATTGTGCCTTTAATTACGTTTGATTTATGCACGGCGAGGTGGCAAGAGACCGCGGCAAACCTGCGGCAAACCCGTCCTGGACCAGACGAGGTCCTGGGTGGCTCAGCAGCGTTGCAGGTTTCCAGCTGGAGGTTTTGTGAGCCCCCCAGGCTGCTGAGCTGGGTATTTGTGAAGGCAGCTGCTTTTGCTGCCTGCCTTTGGCTTGCTGCTGGCTGAAGACACTGGTCATGGTCCTCCCAGGGTTACTGAAAGCTGTCTGAACACCTTCAGATGGAGGGGGTACAGGGACTGCCTGACCTCTCTCTTTGTAGAGAGCAGAATGGAAGGAAGGATAATGTTTTCCTGAAAAAAAAATTTAAAAATACAGAAAATAACATGAGAAGGAACTTTGCTAGTGAGAGAAGTGAATCCTTCACTCCTCAAGGTGTCTGAAGACAGGTTCAGCTCTTCTCTTTACAGGTTGATATTTGTCAGCACTTCTTAAAATCTCCTCTTTCAGTGATTAATACACTCACCATTAAAAATAATTTCTCATGTCTTGTCTGATGTCTCCCAGGAAAAACAGAATACTTCACAGTATCCCTAAACCACCAATTACTTATTAGTTACATGGCAAGCCCAAGAGATCACAAGTTGCCCCTCAGGCAAGCAGCCATTACCCGTTATGGGAAATAATGATCTGACTTTGGGATAACTGGAAAGGGGAGGATTATAGGTGAGGAGCTTGATTTGTCAGGGAACTGCCAACCATTTCATAGCTGGGAATCACAGATGAGGTGTCTCGATTGCTGGCAAACCACAAGGGAAAAATATGCAGCTATCAAAGGGGTTCATGAGCCTGGATACATTGCTGGGGCTGCTGTTTTTCCACTGGGCATTGGCAGCCCTCTGACCTCCTACCTTATGGAATATCCAATGAGACCAGTGAGATATGAACTCTGAACATGAATGTAGGCCAAGTGAGGACTTGGATCTTCAATAGGAAGAACTATAAAATCTTGCTTGTCAACAGGTCTATAAGTATTGCTTTTGATTCTTCATAATCATTTAACAAATTCATTAGCTGTGCACAAAAAGCTAACAGGCATCTTTGCCCTTGCAGACCCATTATATCCATGAGACACAAGTGTCTGTTTTATCAGTGACTATCCCCATGATCATGTTCTGTATATCTTCTCTGCCCAGGAGTTTCCAAGGAGAGGAGATCTGTCCACTTGTTTTTCTCCTGGATTTGCTGGTGTGTATTGTCCTCCTTCCCATGGTGTGAACCTGTGCAGTGGGAAAATGTAAATTGACTGATTTTGGTACATTGATATCCTGTTGACAGTCTTTGGGATTCTTCAAAATAATTCCTTAATTAACTGCTTCACTAATGAACATAACAGGGCTCAGTAGATTTGTAACCTCTTTTGTAGCATGTTCTCTAACATTCCCTTCCACTCCCTAGTGTCTCTGCATGGTCTGTTCCTGACTGAAGTGGATCCCCACTCAGGGAGCCTGATTCTGGTTAAACTATTCCTTCACTGGATTTTCTGTACCCCATTCCACTTCTTAAAGGGAATTGTTTCTCCTTCTTTGGGTCCTCCTGCTCTTCTTTTCTCAGTCTTCCTTTCCTCAGGAAGATTCTAGCAGGAAAACTACTACTGAACTTACCGTGCAAGCTAAGTGGCTCTATATTTAGGGGAGTGTTTGGAGTAGGAATTCTGGGGGGTTAATTACCTTCACCACTGAATACCTGTCTCAGGATTTTGTTGCAAAGCTGTGGTGGATGAATGTGCAAGAGGGGATTAGTTCATATGGCTCTGGCATCCACTTAGTCCATGCCCCACACCCTAGGAAGCCTCAGTGTGTGAAATGCCCAAATATCTGAAATCCTACTGCACCTTTTCTCTAAAAACATTCTGCTGACTCCAGCCTTCCCCAAGCTCTTGCTGCAGTACCCAGCTTGGCAGAGTCCTGCAAGCCATTTCTTAGGTCCTAATGACTGCACAGCCCTCATTTTGAAGGCTCCTCAGTGTTTGCTTCAGGTATGCCAAAAAGAGAGGGCGCGGTGCAGGCTTTGGTGAGTTGGCACCCTTTGACTTGAGTCAGTATTTTCAAGTCCTGATTTTTGCAGATGGTGGAACCTGGAGCATGCTCTGGCTCTGCTCATGGTCTTTTTCCTCCTTGCTCTCTTCCTTCAGGAGGCTGGTGCATGAGGACAGAGAATGCTGGTGGGAGCCTTTGTGGCAGTGACCAGCTCAGTGACGTGAATGAGGAAAAGGGAACAACACCCACGTGGCAAGAACAACCCAGTGCTCCTCACAGCATTGGGACAGCCCCTGGGCCATGCAAGGCCCTCATCTGTGAGAGGGTTTGAATTGTACCCCTCTGCTGGGAGTTGTCTCCACTTTGCAAGCATGTCATGATAACTAGAGCTGTCTACACTTGTGTGGGGTTATCTTTGGCAATGCAGAATGTGAAACCAGCAGCACTGAGAGGGTACAGTGTCACAGATAGATATTGTAATAACTAATGATGGAACCTTCTTTGCTGCGAGACCTTAGGGGCAGTGGAGCAGTTATAGAAAAGTGGGGACTGTATCATATTGAGTGTTTAAAGCCAGGGATGTATTAATCCGTCCTTGCTGGATTGCCTTACCAAATCTGCTTTTTCCTTTGTAACATTTCCTCACCTGAGATCACCCAGCTCCTGCTGACAAAAGGTGGGGAGACCAACTATACAGCCAGGCCTCTGACCAAGGTGGGATTCTTCCACCTGCCCTGCCTCTACCACACACGACAAAGAGTCTGCTGTTAGTTCACAACCACTCCCCCCACCCCTGATTTTTTAATCCTGAAGTAAACACGCTGCAGCTACGGGACGGGTGGTATGCAGACACTGGGCCAGGACTGGCTTCCACCATGGTGGTAGGAACGGGAATTCCACTGCAGGCTAAGGGGAAGGGAGAGCCCTCCAAGCTAATGTGATGTGGGAGGTCTAATTCCTACCATCACAGGCCTGATTTGTAGACAACAGATTATTTCACTGGCTTTCACGATGGTTTTTATATCTTAGGATTTTTTTTTTTAGGGTTTTTTTTTTACATGAAAGCAGGAGTGTGTGGATTTTGCAGGTAAATTATAATGAAAGCTGATGGGTGCTTGTGTAGGCTTGTAGAGGGTTTGTGCACAGAAAGCAAGCAGGGGCTGGAGGGAATAGCTAAGTGCCCAGGGAAGGTTTAATTAGCATATAGTCAAAAATCTAAAGGTTGTACCGAGCCCCAGTTTGGTGAAAGACAAAAACTCACTGTTCTCAGAACATACCTCAGCAGCAAGCTCTGTTGCACCTGATGCAATGCTTCCCTCTTGGGCCACCCACCTCCAAGACATGATTATGCAGTGAGAAAGGAGCAGCACTTTGCACTTTCTGTTATCATGGTCCTTCTTAATTATACATGCGTAAGTGTTCAGACATGGCCACAATGAGCATGGTACACATCCAGGGGAAGTGAGATTCATCTGAGAATCTCCTGCTGCTTGGCAAGCATTTATTAACTCAGGCTCCCAACACCCCCGTGAGGAAAAATGTGTCGAAACCCATTTTCGGTACTAATTTAAAAGAACAACAAACTTAAGCAAGCAAAGTGATTTGCTCAAAGCCAAAGAGCAGGTTGGTGTGAAAGAGCTTGCCTAAAAAAATCCAGAATCAGGGATTTTGCCCTTTGTCTCTTCAAATGAGGCCGTGTTCCCACGTCGCTTTGTGTTTCTACAGAAACTACAACAGGGGGGTCCCAGTTCGTGACTCAGGGGCTTGGTTCCAATCCAGAGAGCCATGTTTCCATGATTACTCCTGCTTTATGTAAAATGGCCCTTGTACAGGCTCATCTTGCTGAGCTTTTTGGCGCTGTTCCTGGGCCTGACTGCTACCATAGGGTAGGACTGCAGGATCACATTTCCATTTTGTAAGGAGACACGCTTTCTCAGGATGTGTGGAAGCCTGCTTAATTTCAATAAGAAGTCTGCTTGAAACAGAAATGCAAGCCTAGATCTAGTGAATTATTATTATTATTATTATTAATTGCAGTAGTGCGTCAAATTCCTAATTAGCAATCAGACCTGCTAGGAAAAAAGAACTGTCCTTCACAATCTTGGGTCTAGATCCACCAGTGCTTAACTTCTAATTACGTGCTAACACACACGAGTTTTATTGGGAAGCCCTAAGTTGGGAACAAAACTGGCTGTGCAGACCTTGGCTGACATCTTTGCAGTGCAACACCCTGCCTTGGCATCCCAGTGAAAAGCTGCTCTCCATGCAAGGAGAAGCTCCTTGTGAGAACTGGCCATCCTGTGCGTGCTTCTCATTGCAGGATCAAGGCTCCTATTAATGACAAGGCTTGACAGTGGGGTGAGACCTACAAAGAGAGGGGGAAGGAGGTGCCGAGGGTGCCTTGTGATTATGTGGTTGGCGTGTGTCTCTCCACCATGCAAGGAAAAGGGAAAGAAAACCAGCTGGACTACAACAGGCATTGTTGTGCAGCATCCAGACTGCAGCCTCAGTCATGGCCTCACTCGGAAACCCCTGCAAAGTTTTAGCAACATCTGGTCTTCCATGAATGGTGATATTTTATGCGCAGAAACTTGGTTTCACCTCTGTCTTCTACCCTATTCTTTTTTTTGTGTGTGTGTATGCTGATTCTGTCCTTTTTCTTCCTCTTTTTTTTTGGTGGTTGCCTAGTAGCTCGCAGTTGCATTCTGCCTTATCTGATTGTGCCTAGTTACAATCTTTCTCTGTGTGCCGAGGGCAACCCACCATAAGAGCATATGGAATATTTTAGTGTGCATTGTTGGGGTTTTTTTCTCCTCTTGTTTTTTTTTTTAAAAAAAATTTAAATAGACTTCGGTTTTATTCCCAGCATAATTTTGTTGCCATTATGATTGTCTTTTGTCTCTGATAAAAGCTGACATCCACAGCCTGTGAGCTATCAAAAGAATCAGGTGAACTGAGGAAAAGTGGGAGGGTTTGATGACTTTGGGGCTCTCTTCAGCTTAAAAAATCCCAATCCCCAAACCCCTGCATTGTGAAGAGTATTCAACTCTTCTTCCTTCTGACATCTGACTGAAAAACCTGTGTTTAGTTCATGTAGCATCCAAATTGCCTTTCTGAGGTGCCTCCATTTCTCTCAAGAGTAGAGAAAGCCTCCGAAATTCAGGCCATGCCATGGGTACAACAGAAAACCACACATATAGCATGCTCTTCCAGTTTTGTTTTGCCACGCTGGCTTTGCTGGATGGGACAAAAAGGGAAAGTCAATGACACCTCTAGACTCTTCCTTGAGCAGTGACAAAGGAAAACAGGCTGCTTTTGGCACAGCGTGACGCACAGCTAAATGAGGGCTGTTGGGCTCTTGGCAAGGTCTGCTCTTCCATGTGGGTGCAGACCAGTGTTTCACACCTGGGGTGTGATCAAGGGGGAGTTGGTCATGTTGCTTTCCATAAGCTTCCTTTCTGATGGAAATTCGGCTCATGAGATGATGCTGTGTGGCGCGATGTGTGTGCACGTCTGTGTATCTGTCTGTCTGGTAGCTCTGGAAGCCATTAGCCAAATTCAATCACATTTGACAGCAGGACTGTAGATGGAAAGATATGCAGCTCCTGTAAGCTGCTGGAAAACAGTAGAACACTGGAGCTGGAGATTTTGTTGAAAGAAAGACAACAAAGTTAGGTCCACCCTTGCTACACATTAGAGAAACCATACAGGAAAGATGTTTTCAGTGTCTTACCTGTACGAACAGCTTTTAATGGGTTTATGCCCTATCAGATACCACAGAAATCACTGCCTGCTTCTCTTTTCTCTGTGACACCTAATAAGTCACAAACTCATACATAAGCTCTCTTCTCTTCTCTTCTCTTCTCTTCTCTTCTCTTCTCTTCTCTTCTCTCTTCTCTTCTCTTCTCTTCTCTTCTCTTCTCTCTTTCTTTCTTTCTTTCTTTCTTTCTTTTTCTTTCTCTTATCTCTCTTTTTTTTTTTTCCACTAACAAGGGAGCTCCTGCTGCAACCTTAGTGCTACCCTGTTAGAAGTCAACCAACCAGCAGATAAAAATCACTTGGACACGAGTTCCATTAGGAGTAGGTGGACCTGCTGTCCACCTACTATTTTTTCCCTCTTCAAATGCCTGGAAAGGGAGTTCCAGAAGGTGTAAGAAACACTTATTAGCTTATTATTTGAGGTAAATCTAATCAGCAGGTGATCTGTCATAATGACATTTCTCCAAATATAAGAGGAGAAAAAGCCTGGGGACATGACAGCGATAAGTTTCCCACCCAAGACAAACCAGGGTGAGCCCTGTTGGGTCAGAGTGTGACTGATCAGTGTGGCTGTACCCTGTCACATATCTTGCAAGGAAGCTCACATCTTCTTGTGGGTAGGTTAGTGCTGTTTCTCATTATTAATATGGCTCTGTAGGTGTGCCAGGCCCTTTCCAGACTAATTAAATAAAAGGTGTCTGCCCCAAGGAACTAACCCAGCAAGGGATGACAATAAACAACAAGAGGAAGAGGGTTACGCAAGTGAAAGATCGTGAGATACATCTCATGTTGTACCAGTATGTTGGGCCAAATCCTCAAGTAATTACATAAAGCCCAATTTTGCCAAGTTGTTCATTGTTAAGTTGCTCCACCCTCATGTAAGAAATCCCATTGAATTCACTTAATGAGAAAAAAATACAGAGCTGTACTGAGAGGGGAACGATCACACCTGCAGCTTAAGAAAGTGGATCTGGTTGTGGGGAAAGGTTTATCAAGAGATAAAGAGTACAACTGAGCTTTAAGCTGTTATCTGGGTGATATGTGGATATTTAATTTTATTAAGCACTGCAACAAGGTGGAACGACACACTCGCATTCCCTTGAAATTAATTATTTTCAGATTCAGTCATTATGATTAGACTGATTATAAGGGACTTAGGAGTGAATGGGAGACAAGTGCTCTTGAGAATCTAGCTTCATATCTTTAAAACTGGATCTTCTGCATCAGCTATCAATTCCCATCTCTCCCTCAGAAAGACCTTGTCTGAGAGGTTCCCTCCTTCCTGAAGCCACAATGACTCACACTTACAGTTGACATTCAAGGAACAAAGAAGTCTTCAGTATCTATCTTGATGTTCATTTGGGCCAAGATGGCAAGTCCCAATCTGCTTTGCTTTGAGCTTGGAAGAGAGAGGGGCTGATGCTAAAAAGATCAAAGCAGGTCCAGACTCCCCTGACGTTATTCTGCTTAAATGCAGGGTTTGGAGATGATTTCCAGCTCTAGTCTCAGGAAAATCTCCTACCTTGTGAGTCTTGGTCTGTCAAAGAAGCAAATTCTCCTGTACCAAAAGAATCTAGATCTATGGCAAATAACAGCTCTGTTATTGGGAGATCTTTTTTTTTTTTCCATTGGATCTAGGCCATAGACAGCTGAAATACAATTCCGAGAAGTGGGCAAACAACTGTAGGGAGGGAATAGTTGGGAGTGGGACTGTGTTCAGGTACGTAGGTTGAAGGCAAAGGAAACTTTGTGTATGTTGGCTCTGAAACCATGTGAGGTGGAGGGTGGTACAGAGAAAAACTCAGACGGTAGCTCACCTCCCTCTTCCCCAGGGGCAAATGCCTTATTTTCAGTTAGGAATGGATACATAATAAAGGAGCCAGCTCTGTTGCCATCATGATGCAGAACCTGGCAGTGCCTGTTTCAGAATGCTGGCTTAAGCATAAACAATACCACATGAGAACAGGGAGAATGATGATGGACCCAAAATTTGTTAAACTACTTGCAGAGCACACATTTTGTCTGCGCTCTGACAATTGGGGCTCTTGCAGAGCTTCCTGAGGCCCCAGTGCTCCCAGAGGACTTTCTGCCCTCAATGAGCAGGATGCTGAGACTCTGTTCTTCCCTTTTGAATGAGGTCAGCTCACAGAGAAGAAGGGGCAGGACATCAGGGATCCTATCAAGAACCTGCAGCTGTTGTGGTACCCTGTGAACACTAGGGCCTTGCATTTGTCAGTCCACTGTCACCACTCGTCCCAGCTCCTGACCAGTGCTGCCCAGCCAATCCAGCCCTGACAGGGTATAGATATGCATCCCAGGAAACACAGATGGATGCCTGCTCAGCACCATCAAGGATTTGAGTTACCCCAGGCTCCTGTTTGTGCTGCCTGTCAGAAATGAAATAACCCGGTGGCTCAGGCAGGGGACTCGAGAGGGAAACTGATACAGAACAGTTAATACAACACCAGTCCTTTACACTGAGGATGAGCCAGTCACTTCTGAGCAACATAAGAAATCCACTCCAGCTGAAAAGCATATGTTTCTTTTCTCTTTACAGCAAAGCTCCCATTTCAGGCACAGGTATTATTTGTTTCTCGAAATCCCCTTTCCCTGTGTCTGCTTCACTGACCTGATCATCTGAGAGCCCTGAGAGTGGTAGTTATCCCTTCCTACTATTGTTTGCTCTCAAGACCAGTTTGGAAGTGCTGTCTGCATCTGTGTTTGCTTTGTTTCTCTTGCTAGTTGTTGCTGGTATTTTTTTTCCTTTTCTTTTCTCTGGGCTTAGATGTACACAAATACAACAAAGAAATCAGAAGCGGGAGGACTGTGGCATGCAAATCTGTCAGTGTGCTATTCAATTAGTGTATTGTTACAAGTGAAACACCAGCAGCCTGGTGAGAAAAAGGAAGTGCCAGGTGCTAAAAGGACAACCAGACAGTTCTTGGTGTAGCACACCAGACAGGTTTTTCTGTCTTCAAGAAGTTTACTTGTTCTTTCTCACATACAGATGAGTAAAACTGGAGGGCATCTCTTGATTGTCCAAGCTGTATCTCTTATCTCTTTTAATTTTTCTATGAGCTGAAAATTGTTCATGTGGAAGGAAGTTCCTTGGTGTGTTTTTGCTCTCATTGCACTAACTGGAAGTTGTTCAAGTCTTTCACCCCAAGTCTTTCTTCCACCAGCCTGTGTTTATTTAGTCTCAGTTTATGCCATTTGTTGTGCTCATGCTGTCTTTTAGTTTAAATACATCTTTTATTTCCTTCCTATTTGCTCTCCTGATATATTTTTATATAAATCAGCACTGTTGTCCCAGTCCTTGCTTTGTTCAGCTAAACAAGCCAAGATGTTTCTTCTTTTTCTGTGTTGTGGATTCACAATTTCCTAACACATCTCAGCACTGTAGCTTTGTACTGTGAGTTCATCTCTCCTGAAAACAGGTAACTAGGATCTGTTTTGTTGCTTTGGAGGTTGTCCTCTTTTGTGAAAACCAAGACAGAAATCCCCCTCTCCTTATGGGAAATATTTTATGAGGCACATTTTTGCTAGCCATGTCACTTGCTCTCTTTGAATGCTTGATCCAATTCTGTTTGACACTGTATGAACAAAGGCATGGAGTGCATCCTCAGAAACTTCACAGATGACACTAAGCTGGGTGGGAGTGTTGATCATCTGGAGGGTGGGAAGGCTCTGCAGAGGGATCTGGACAGGCTGAATCCATGGGCTGAGGACAGTTGGATGAGGTTCAACAAGGCAAAGTGGCAGGTCCTGCCCATGGGTCACAACTACCCCTTGCAGTGCCACAGGCTTGGGGAAGAGTGTCTCAACAGGACCTGCAGATGTTGGCTGACAGCTGGATGAGACAGCTGTGCCCAGGTGGCCAAGAAGCCCAGTGACATCCTGGCTTGGATCAAAAATAATGTGGCCAGCAGGACCAGGGATTGTCCCCCTGAACTCCACATGGTGAGGACACACCTCAAGTCCCGTGCTCAGTTTTGGGCTCCCGGATTGGATCAACTTTAAAGGTCTCTTCCATGATTAACTACTCTATAAACCTATAAAGAAAGACATTGAGGTGCTGGAGTGTGTCTAGAGAAGGAAAAAGAAGCTGCTGAAGAGTCTAGAGAGTACAGCTAAAGGAACTGGGGTTGTTTAGTCTGGAAAAAAAGGAGAATTAAGGGGGATGTTATTGCCTTCTACAACTACCTGGAAAGAGGCTGTACGGAGCTGANGGTTGTTTAGTCTGGAAAAAAAGGAGAATTAAGGGGGGTGTTATTGCCTTCTACAGCTACCTGGAAGGAAGCTGTAGTGAGGTGAAGGTTGATTTTTGTCCTAAATAACAAGTGGCAGGACAAGAGGAAATGGCTTCAAGTCGTGCCAGTGAAGGTTTACATTGAATGTGAGGAAAAATGTCTTCACCAGTGTCTTCAGCACTTGAACAGTTTTCCCAGGCAAGCAGCAGAGTCACCATTTCTGGAGGAATTTAACATGTCTTTTAACATGTGGATGTAGCATGTGGGGTTATGATTTAGTGATGGCCCTGGCAGTGCTGGGTCAATGGTTGGACTTGATGATCTAAAAGG
>VWYP01003091.1:56413-93400 GCA_013400435.1 Pycnonotus jocosus | reverse complement strand
ACATGTGGATGTAGCATGTGGGGATATGATTTAGTGATGGCCCTGGCAGTGCTGGGTCAGTGGCTGGACTCGGTGATCTAAAAGGTCTCTTCCAAATGAAATGATTCTATGATTCTAGGATCCATGCATCCCACTTTTTAGAAATAAATTTTGTCCCCAAACTGATTTCTGAAGAACTGCAGTCATAACTTCCTTCCAGCTCAGTACTTCCTCTATCAACACCACCTGTGGTAATTTCTGATGTAGTGACTCCCCTTTCCATCATAAACTTCCTCTCCTGATCTCCACATTCAAACATTTAATAATTTCTCATGAGGTACCATATCAAATGCTTTACTGAAGTCCAGAGAGATTAGACCTGCTACATTTTCTTCATTAGAAACTCAGTGATTTGTCAAAGCAAACGATTAGGTCTGCTGAGGGCGATCTATTTGTTCTAAAACATGAGTTTTGTTGCAATTTTCATTTGCATCCATGCCTTTAATTATTCTTTATTGCTGATTGTGTTCCATAATCTGACTTATTGCTGATGCCAGCCCACACCTTCTGGTTTAACTACTTCTACCTAGGGCTTTGTAGACCTTTTAAAGTTATTCACAGTCAGATTTTGTGCCTATATTTAGACAAATAAAATGGTCTGGAGTTCATTCTCAGATCCCAAAAATCATGGCAGGGCATGGCTTGAGATGGTACACCTACACTTTAAAATCCAGCTTCCCACTAAAAAAAAGTTGTTCCATGGATACTCTGTACTGGGAATAACGCACATTATGTCTTCTGAACCACGCCTCAGCATGTCAGGTGCCACAGGACAAAACTTGCTAGGGACAGAGCAAAGAGCAGGGCAATCACATGCCCTGGCATTGTTTAATATGTTAGTTTAGGCAAAACTGGTGATTCTTTGTGCCTTTTCTCAGACCTCTGCAGGGAGATTGTTTCATTTTTCCCTTGAGCCATTGGCAATTCCAAGAAAATGCTTCATACTCCCATCCCTCTTTTCCATTAGCCTTTATGCCTCTAAGCCTGTGTTCAGCATTCCCAGCCTTTGCTGGAAACTTTCGTGATTTGTTTGAATTTCCTTTGCAAATTCCAAGTGGATTTGACTTGTGGCAATTCTTCCACTCGACGCCTTTGTTTCAGCCATCATATTTCAGCCATTGAAAATTTCAGTGTCTAGTTTGGGATGGGGGCAAATCTGTCTCTCTCTAGAGTCTAAGGATGACCTGAAGCACTCATGTCCATCCTGATCCCTTAGAAACTGGGGAAGAAAATTGTCATCCTATTTTTAAACAACCTTCTCTTTACTTGCTCACTCATATTCTCACCACAATGAACTACCAACAAGAAAATTGAAGGTTTTAGGTGAGTTCTTCAATCCAGAGGCAGCTCTATTGGATCAATGGTGATTTTCACTAACTGAGACCTGTGCCTGCAGCTTTTCCTGGAGAACCAGGATGAGAAAGCTTTGATGCCATATTTTTCCTACACAAGTCAGACCCAAATGGGATTGTTGCTCCCATGTACAGATTTTTTTCCTCCCCACCCCTGTGACGTGAAGCATAAGGCTGCACATTTCAGCTACTTTTTGGATAGAGGCAATAATTTCTTAATTTGCCCCGAAGGGGCACGCGCATAAATGGGGAGGAAAAAAATTAAGAGCTTGTGGAATTGATTGGAGGAGAGATGCATCTTGTTCAAACTAGAAGTGAAAATATATTCCAAAGGAGAAATCATTAGCATTTTCATTAAATGCCAAAGAGTGTGACTATTAGACCTACCTCAGGCAACCCTGAGGTTGAAAACTTTTCAACAAGATTTAATTGATCCAGATGGATTGAGGTTGTTTTTGTTTTTACCCCTTCCACCCTTCTACCCCCTACTTAAATCTCTGTACTCCATCACCTGTGAGAAAACCCCAAACCGAACCAAATTAAAATAAATAAACAATGCCTTCAGCCCACGCCCTGGAATGAAAACTGCAGTGTAATATGAAATATGTCCTGATCGTCTTGTTATGGAGCCTGGTGACTCACCAACTGCTACAACTGGGGTTAGATAAAATAAAGGGATTATAATTAAGGAGGCAGCAGGAGGATGTTAACTGGGCAGTCAGAGGGAGTCAGGCCCATCACAGACCTGGGAGCCCTGCCAGTGGTGTGTGGAGAGGAGCTGCTGAAAAAGACACAACAGCTTGGCCCAGCTTGGCTGAGCTACCCCAGCATACTGGGAGGAGGAGGATCCCCAGCTGTTTGGTCTTCTGTGGGTATCCCCCAAAAATTCACAGTCCCCATTTACTGTGAAAATGAATGGTGAAGGGCTCACCTTCTCCTGGCTCACCAGTCCTGGTTAAGAGAAGTCGTGGAAACATTGCTTGAGTTGTTGAGGGTTTGGCATTATTTCTGGGTAGGATTTTGATCCTGAACCTTGATGTAGGGCCCTCTTTCCCTCAAAGAGAAATTTGAATCAGCCCTCTGGACCCAGCAGAAACTCACCTCTGGTGTCTGTAGGCAGGGCCAAGGTAAGCACATCCTCTAGAGCAGTGGGGAGCAATTTTACTACTGATGGGGAAGAAGACAACAGCTTGGTGGCACATGACTATTAGGTTTAGATTACATACTTGGCACAGAAGCAGTAATATTTTAACCTGTTGGATACAAGATCTTGTAGTATGTAGGCAGATTGGGCCTTCCAACACTTACCATCGAGATATTCTTTCTGACTTCATGTTCTCAGTTAGTTTTTTTGGCTCCTGAACTCCTGAAGGAAAACAACTGCAGAAATAATTCTGTTAGAATCTCCTGTGTACTTCTGATCTTCCAGCAGCCTGAGGGAGCTGGCCTCAAAGTCCCAAAGCCAGGTGGATGGTATGACAGTGTTCCAGGTGACAACATGCCAGAGCAGGGCCACAAATGATCTATGGCCAGTGCAAATGCTTCTTATGTAAGCCCATGTGAGCCATTTGCCTGGGCACAAAGCACCTGATGCTTCGGCTTGGGATGGCTTAATACCTCCAGTAATTATCCAAAGGAGCCCTGAACACTCTCATGATTAAATATCAGGTTAGAACTGGACCTGAGATGAAATCTGTGAAAATGCAGTCATGTTTGGAAAGGGTTGCAGGAGTCATCCCGGGCTATGACTGCCGCATCAGAGTTTCTTGGAAGGAAAAGTGTGATGATTTCTCTAGCAAAAACAATAATGGGAGTTTTGGTAGGATGCTCTGTATTATTCCTCAGGCTGAAGTTTTGCCAGGACATAGGAATTTAAGTGTCTGAATGCAATGCTTCACTGATGGAGTTGGTAGCTGGCTGAGCCTGAGGCTCGCTCCAAAACTTCACCCTGGATTCAGCCACATGTGTGACTCTGTTTCCTCATACTCCTCTGTCCATCAGCATCTGCCTGTTGTCACTCATCTGTCACTTACACTGGAAAAGCCCTGGGGCTGGTATCCCCTCTTTGTTCAGGGCTTGTGCAGCCTCTTGCACAACGAGCTCTGTGGTAACACGGCCAAACAACAATTGCTAAGGGTGAAAGATCACCAGGTTACAGATGGCAAAACCAGTCCTCAGGACTGGCTGTGTAATAGAATAACAACAACAAATTCATAATAATAATGGCAGCAGTAATGAATGGTTTTATTCAAATGTTAGCTAGCTGGAGCTCGCCACTCACTTCTTCTGCAGTTACAGTAAAATTTATTCTCCTTGCTGAACATGTATTTGCCTGCCTTGCCAATGTGCTAATTCTGCTCCTCACAGTTTTTCTACTTGCTTTGCTGTATCTTTCTCAATTAAAAGAAAAAAAAATAAAAAAAGAAGAAATAAAAATCAAATCACATGGCATCAAAGAGCTACATCAGGAGGTCATTGCATCAAATGCTGCCGCTAGTTTAATAAAGGAACTGACTAATATACTCATCAGTGGTGCTCGTTGCTAATGCCCGATCAGATAATGAAATTGAAATATCATGTTTTAGGGTGTAATCAGGATCCCTGCAGGTGCTGGGATGGAATTGCCCCATAGGTACAGCATTACACAGTTAACTAGGTGTGTTCCTTGACAGGGTGTTTCAGCTTCCCAAGCCTGCGGGTAGGAAGAGATGAGCAGGACTGTCAGCGTAGCAAGTGAGAATGGGGAATTGGGCTGGAAACAAGGGAAAAAAGCTGAGGTGACCTGGGTTAACGTGGATTGAGGCAGCTGGGAGCAAATGGCAAGTGTCAAGGCACCTAGGGGACCAGGTGGATGCGTGGAGATGCAGTGCTGGCCCTTTGGGAGGACACACCACACTGCCTGCAGATGAGGAGCTCCTCGGGTTGGCTGGTGGGTGTGTGCAGATAAAGGCACTGAACCAAGGCTCTTGAGAACATCAAAGGCTTCATTGCATCCCTGTCATTTAAAAAGTAGAGAAGAAAGGGCCAGTGTGGATGCAAAATCTGCATTTGAGGAATTGGAGCTGGGGGAGTCCTGCTGGACCGTCCCTGAGTGGGGGTACCAGGCTGCTTTTATGCCTGGCTCTGGGTTGTAAAGCCCTTGTTAGCAGGCAGTAGCAAGAAGGGGTGGTCATTGCTTCCCTGGGTCTACAGTGTCACCTACACAAGACTTTTAATCCCTAGTGTCCCAGAAAAGGTGCAATGGCAATCTCATTGTCCAGGGATGACAGACAGGCATGTCACAAGCCTTGCACCAGCTTCCTCTTCCCCAGCTCAAACATTTGTCTTCTAAGTTTTCCACTAAGTGGCTAAGCCCATAGAAGTTTGCAGCATTCTTTTTTAAATTGCATTTTTTTTTTTAAATAGAAAAAATGAAAACACATAAAAATATTCAAATCCAGCCCCAGTCTAATCAATGCTACCAGACTTTGGGTAAACCAGGCTGAATGACAGGAGTTTTCCAGAGGAATTTGTTCTGTATGCAAGTTAACATTAAACACTTTTCCTCATTGCCAGATGATTTAATACTTGATGAGCCAATGAAAGACTTCAGAGACACTCAAATTACTTCCTAAGTTTTTCACAGAATATGTTCTGCTGAGACAACACTAGGCTAGAGACTTCAGTGGGATTAGCAGTAAAACAAAGTTTTGTTTTACTAGAGTATTTTAGATTCTCTTCCAATCTTTATTTCTTTTTCCTTTTTTTTTTCTCCCTCCTGCTCCTAATTAATGACTAATAAAATCTTACATGTCAATAACAACCCCTCCTGGCTAGTGTCTCTCAACACTTTCTATTTGTCCTCTTCCTTCAGCTTCCCAGAACTTCCTCCTGCCACTTTTTTTTTTTTTTTTTTTTTTTTTTTTTTTTTTTTTTTTTTTTTTTTTTTTTTTTCATGTACTGTCCTGGAAAGACAGTTCATATCCTTTCAGAAGAAGTAGTGAGCTCACCCAGTACTTACACAGCTACTGTCAAATCCTTCAGAAGAGGGATGAAAGAAGTGGGGAAGAGGGAAGTGAATGTCCCTTCCTTGGGACATTTTTCAGAGGAAAATCTTTGCTCGACTCCAGGAGAGGGTTCAGGGCTGTGAATTATCTGGGAAGGGAGATGTGTTCTTGCTGCCCAGAATATGGTACCCATTTTATCCTACAGGGAGACAGGATCTAAAACATTTAATTTTTTCATCTTTTCGCCTTGGGATTTTCTATCAGCTAATTTAAGCAGGATCTTGACCATGTGCAGACAGACTTCTATGAAATCTGTTTTTAGGTGTATTCTGCAGGGAGACCCATAGGAATCAGGTCCCTGTATAATTACACTGAAACACCTGAAGCTATGGCTGTGTTGATCAACTAAAGAGGGCCAGGGCTCAAGCCCAGGTGCTGGCACATGATCTCCCACACTCTCCAACCTTTAGCATGGTCCCTGGTGATGGTTTTGTCCTGTTCCAACTAGCATTCTCTCAGACAATGCCTGGGCATGGTCCAAGGACAGCCTGGGCCAAGGAGCATCACCACAGGCGGTTCAGATGCAGCCCCCAGTTCTGGAAGGAAAGGCACTTATCAGCATGGACTCAAACTGGTCTGTGCCAATTGGCCTCTGGGCCAGAGAACAGCCCCATGCATGTCTTATTTACTAGAGGAGATGAAGTTAAATGCTTCCAAGAATGTAGCCTGAGATGCTGAATAGGGACTTGGGAGCGTGGATGGGATCTTAGCACTTTAAAAAAAAAATAAAACGAGGATAAAAACAGTGATTGGCTTTTCCAAATATGAACCAGTTCCTTCCTACAGATCTGCTGTGCACAGCTTCATTTCCAGAAATCCTAAAAGGGACTAGATTTCTTATTGCCCTTTTCTGCTGCTGCTGTTTTCTTGTATGATCATAATCCACTTGTGGCCACTTCCCAGACAAAACAATATGAAAGTCATGGTGGTGAACAACAGGGGTAGCAAAGGGTTGATTAATACTGGAATAGAGGTGTATTTTTTACCTGGAACAAGGTATTCTGGTGTTTTCCTTCAGGCTCTTGTCAGGAGTGTTTGATGCCTCTGTCATAACTTGGTGAAACAAGATTTTTAACTCCCTCCAATCTGCTCCAGTGCAATATTGGATGGAAGGTTGTAATAAGACTTCAGTGATGTTGGTGAGAATAAATCTGGGGAGATGACACTGGCCCATTCTCACAGCATGAGATGGAAGTTGGTATATTGGGATCCCTTGTCATGAGCACTCAACTTCCTGGGTGAACAATGGAGTCTGTGTTTGTTCAGCACCTCGTGGAGGGGTGTCCTTGTCCCCAGCCAGCTCACCAAGCAATGTGACACCACAAATTCTGAACCCACAGAGCACCCACATGCTTCAAACTGCAGATCTGTGCTCAAAACTCTTTGTTGCAATCATCTTGACATAACCTTTAGGGGAGTTTCTCAGCCCATTGGTAATTTGTTGAATTGGATGAAATAGTAGAAAAGAAAGAAAAAAAAAGAAAAAAGAAACTTTTAAATTCTGACTTTGGAACTTTGACTTAATCCACTCAGATTTCTGCCCATATAGAATTGAAATTTCTTGCATTAGAAATTAGTTGTCTGTTATCCATGCACACATGGGGTGTGTGTGTGTATTACAAACAGAGTTGTGTGAAACAGATATGTGTGTGTGAATTCTTTATCACCAGGAGGATACATCATGCTGTAATCCCGATTCCTGGGACAGTGGAGACCCTGTTTAAAACCTTGGTCCTGCTGGACTGGGATGTGTGGCTGCTCAGTGATGGGTGCCCAGGTGTCAGCGACAGATTTATCTGTCACCTGGCCCGAGGGGTGAAGGATCAGCCTCACAGCCTCTTCTCAGGATCCTGCTTCCTCATGGGCATTTCCCCCTGGTGTGTGTTACCAGGATGTTTGGAGGCAAAGTCCCCACTCCTGTGTCATTTGGGTGTCTGGAGGTGACATGGTTAAGGCTGAAGAAGAGGAGAGTGGCAGAGCTTAGCTAAGCCCAGCCTGATGGAGTTATCAGTTGTGATCTTGACTAGAAGGTCCTTTTTCTGCTCACTTACCCTTGCACACACGCACATAATTGCAGTGTGAATTCATAATATAAACCATGATGTAATAGACACCAACTCAACTTAATTACTGTACAAATGAACAACAACTTAAATCACAAGCAGAGTCCCATTAAAAGTAATCAGATCCTGGGTGGGGAGATGGTTAAAGGTGGTGTTTGAACTCCAAAGAAAAATATGTTCTTGTTTGGACATAATTTGATTTTTTTTAATTGTTATTTTTTCTTCTACAGTGTATTTTTGCTCTCTCTCTCTCTTTCTCTCTCTCCCTGGCTCTGTCTCATTTTAATTTTTTCAACCTTTTCCTGATAAACCAAACTAGTCTAGACATATCTTTTGAGAGCAAATGTTCTCTAAGCTATGTTCATTCCTTGTGAGTTTGTACGTTAATCATTAAATATAATTAATTAGAACATCTTATAATTAACTTGGAAAGCAAAATTATACAAGGGAATGAGTTTGTAACCACATCACATTTGAAATAAAAATAAAACTTAGACTAAAAGGAATAACTGCTCTCTGGAATTAGATGAGTAACAATGTTGGATTGGGTCCCCCGAAGCTGTAATGTTGGCTCTGAACTCATTCACGTATATCAGCCATGTTTCCCATTGATACCTTCACTCACACTCACACAAGTGTGCACACACCCTGCTGCCACAGTCCAGAGTTAGCCCACTACAGGGATGCTTTGAACCACCCCTTTGCCTCCTTGTGCCTCTGCACTGTGGAGGACTCAGCAAACACTGAGCCATCAAACAGCCTTAGGGATGCTCTGACTTGCCCTGACTAGTTCAGATGCCCCTTTGGGTGTGATACTGGCTGGAAATTGTGGCATTTCATGGCAGGCTTTGCTGCCAAGGCAGGTGAGAGCTGGCAGGAGCTGGCAGACAGCTGACCATGGGTCTACCACCCAGCTGGAGATTCCTGGTCCAAAGGAATCCTCACATACATTCTCAAGTCCAGCAGTTCTCCAAAAAGCTGGACCTGTGGAGCACAGCTAATGAACCCCCTTAGGTCTGGTTCAACAAAAAGGGGAATATCTCTTTGCCAAACAATTGTTCTTATCAAAAGTTGAATACTGCAGTTATTTCCTTGTGAGTGCAAAGAGTTCTGCCATCCTTGCTTGACTGAATAATTTGGAGATGTCCTTAAGACAGAAACTTCACTGTGCCCGATACAAACACACCTGCTCCTGGCTGCTGCAGCATCCCACAGTGAGATACTGGGCCTGGGGCCTTTGGGTCAGTCAGACTGAGAGGTCTGCAGGGACAGCATCCCTGGGGATTCCTCAGTTGTCTTCCTGGAAAGTGTCAGGGAGGCCTGAAGTGACTGTACAGCAGCTCCTGGTGCTTTGCTGGGCTCTGCCACTTGCTCTCCATATGGCCTGGGGCATGTCATTTCACCTCTGGTTTTCCTTCCTCTCTGTCCTTGCTGAGCACATTGTTTTGGGAGGGAGATCATCCTCCCTATACCCATTGGACTGCTGGCCAAAAAAGGGCTCTTTCACCTCTGTCACATCCCCAGCTGGGACAATGCCTTCCCCAGTTGCTGGCATCTGCTGAAACTGGACAGAGGACTTTATTTCTCTGAGCTTGCTCTTGAATTTTGCCTTTTGCTCTCTTGGCAGGAGGAATGGGGGAACCTCTCTCCAATTCCATTTCCACCCTCCACAGCCAGGCAATCACTTGGCTGTGCTTCTCATCACCACTGAAGTGAAGACATTTTCCTCACATTTTTGTGGTTGGTTTTCAGGCCAACAGGCAGGAGGCAGCTGGGGAGGAGAGGGGCTAAGGTGGAGAACAGCAGTGATGGAGCAGGAGAAAGGATCCTCACAATATGGGAAAAGGAAAGATGGAATAATGTAAAAGTCCCAAAACCTATTGAGTGGAGAGACACCATAGGTGACTGCAGTGAGGCAAAGTCCTTTTCTCTTCTGGGGCTATGAGTCATCAAAGGGCTTGGAAAGGTGGCTTTGGAAAGGTGGCCTTGGATATCACTTTCCATTCATCAGGAGATTCCTGCTTTGTGCCAAGCTCTGAAACTCTTTGTTGACCCTCTTCACTGGTTCTTAGGCTGGAAATCAGCTAAGAAGCCACCCCTCAGGTAAAACTTGCTCAGTTTGTGGAGGGTTAATTAATTTTCAGGAGGCTCAAAAATATAATCAGCCCCTTGGTGAGCAGGGTGTGTTTGCTGGCTGGGATGGAGGGGGAGCAGCACTGGGAGCATAACTGTGATCTCCTTGACTCCTGCTCCTCCCTGCCTGTGGGTAGCACCCTGCCACTGGGCAGGCACCAGGGGTGGGATGCAGCTTGCCTAATGTTGAGCAGGTTGATTTTAGACTCTTGGGGTAAACCAGATGGGTTGTAGGACCTTCCCCATGCAGAAGGGAGGAACAGGCACCTGATGGAGAAGAAAATCCTATTGAAACAAGGGGCTAAGACCCAGCTAGTTCAGCTACTGAGGGTGACAAGTGAAGTGCCCATCCTTTCTTCAACAGTGGCATGAATCCTGCACCCTAAAAGAAACTGGAGCTGGAGTTATCTCCCTGGAGAGGAGCTCCACTCTGCAACCTATCCCCATTCCTTCCACTTTCTCACCTCCACTTTAGCTGCATCTGTTCTTCTCTGTCTCTTAACTTTGGCAAACCTCTCATTTCAGAGCAAGATAAGATGGGCCTGATCCTGACATGTAAGAAAAGGTCTGCTCCGTATGGGACAAGACACCTGCCCACATTTATTGTTTTGCAGATACAGGGCACCATGAATAAGTGAGGGAGCATGCATACGCCGCAGGAACAACAGCACTGAGTGACAATTAAAAAAATAAAAAGGTCCAAAAGAGATGTGACAGTAGTTTTGAATAGAGCTGACATTGAGCAAACACTCTGCACAATGTGGAGGGTGATATAATATCCTGCCCTTTCAGAGTGTCACTGTGACACGTATTTAACATTCATTGGCAGCAGCAGCCTGGCTTGCTCTTCACACTGCAAGGTGCTGTGCACATATCTAGGAAAAAAAAATGGTAGTTAAAGAGATGCACCCAGTTCACTGCCCTTTCTTGTGTGGGTGTAAATCTACTTCAGTGGAACCCATGGGAGTTTTACAACTGATTTCAGTGCCTATTAACCTCCCTGATGAGTAGTAGGAAATTAGGCATGTGTGGAGGGAAGGGTACTTATGAAAAGCAAGGTCTAATGAGAACCCGGTTTCAGAGTTAATTATGGAACAACTCTTGCCGCTCCCTAACCCAGTGCTGCGCCCGATTCTGATCTCCCAGCATGGGAAAGAGAGATACTTTATACCCATGGGGGCTCTTGGGCTGCACATGGCTCTTGAGCAATTTGAGTGCATTTATGCCGGGTGATATCATATGATCGGCAGTGGGGCTGCACCAGTGCTGGGCTGCTGGGTAATCTGTGGGATGAAGCAAATCAGCAGGGCTTGCCAGGTCATGCCCAGCCCCATCCCGTCCCATCCCATCCCACAATGCTGCAGAGGCACGGAGGAGAGCTGTTGTTATCTCCTCGGAGAACCACTCCTGCTGCTCTCCCTCCCTGCACTCTCTGATGTGCCTGATAGCTGTCCTCTGTCTCTGGGCTGGATGGAAGGTGTTGGTAGATGGTTTGTAAGGTCAGCAAGATGGGCCAGCGTCGGGATCAATTGAGCAGTGTGTATGTAATCAGGACCTGGCCCGCTGCTAATTAAAAAGCTCAAACAAACACATGCAAATGAGGCAGATATGAGCACGCAGGTGGATTGCTGGAAACAACACCCTCCACTCCTCCAATTGAGGGGGCAGCCGGTCCCAGCACTCCCTTTTGTTTTGTTGTTTCCACAAAAAAGCTGCCTGTGTTGTGGGGAAGTTTCCCCTTGGTTGAGCTCAGCGCGTATGGTCCTGGGGCATAAACAGCCTCCTGTCCCATGACACATGCTTGCCCTGGGATTACACACACACAGCTTTGCCAGGGATGGCACAAAAACCTTCATTGGGAGAATAAGGAAAAGCCACTTTCCCATTTCTGCTGGCCTCATCTTTGATGGGCTGGGAGCCTTTTTGGGAGTGAGGATCAGATGGTCTGCAGCATGTGACAGATTTTTTCTGGGTCTGATTCTTTTCTCCATGAGGGCCCGGTACACAGCAGCCCTAAGAAAACCTTCTGGGAAAGGTAGATTTCTTGCCCTAAGAATGGTGCATAAAACACAGGTGAAAACTCTGGTGTTTTTAAACAAAAATCAAGATGAAATTTGTCATATTTTTCAGTACAAACCACATTCTGGGATAACTCTTATAAATACTTGCACTGCTCTTGTGACTGCACTTCCAGAGTCCTTTGAGAGTAGGGATTTTTCCCACTAACATAAATGGTCCTTTGATAATGGAAAATTTGCCTGCGTAAAGGCTGACTGTTTAATGGTGTGATTAAGTCATTGCTTTAATCTGGCATAGTTCTTGAAAAATCTCCTGGAAAGAGTTACTGGAAGGGTCCTTTGGGTTCCCTTTCCCCTAGAGCCACTCATTCCCTTTGTGCTTACAATAATGTTCACGGATCTGGATGGTGATACAGATCAAGGAACTGATCTGGCCATAAACTTAGTTGGCCGAAAAAAGGGAAACAAACAAACAAAAAACCCCAAATAAAAAACCCCAAAGCCTCAATTTTTTTTCAGCATTGTGTCAACATGAGGTCCTCTGTCAGTCAGAGGGAGATGATGGGAAGGAGAGGAGGCCATGGATGTGGTTGAGGCCGTCCTGTTTGCTGTACACAGTTAACAGAAAATTGCTGCTGCCATGGAGAACATTGTACTGAACACCAACCTCCAACCCACCTTCCAGCTTGTGTGCAGGACAGTGAATATCTGCCAGATGCCTGACATACTTAGCAAAACTTATACTTGAAATGCCAGGCTGTGCATCAGGGTTGGACACCAGGAGTGGGGCATGTCATGCTCCAATTTGCTACAGTGGAGGGAATTTGATGAGAAACAAAGTCAGAGGGAAGTCTCCTCAAGAAAATTTCACACTTGATTTCTGTGAGTTTTACCTTCATAGCTGATTTTGTTACTTCTTCTTAACATGAGCTATGTTGTATTTTATTTTGGGTAGCACTGAATGTGAAAAAACCATCAGATATCTTCCACTGATTCTTTTGGAAAATATCACCTTCCACATCCTCTTCTCCCTGCATGTCCTTGTCAAGGAGCAGAACACTAAAAAAAGTCTCACTTGGCCTAGGTGTGTGATATTCTGTTCCATTTAATGTATTTTAATGTTCAGCAGAACTTAGGCTACATCTCTGTCTCATATTCACAGGCTGGGGGTTCGGCAGAGACGGGCAGAGCGGTGTGTTAATTTGTTTGGCACAGCCTTGTCATGTGGGTTTTCATTTTGCAACTCCACAACCAAAATAAAGGGTAGCTGAGATCAAAGTCATTTACTGTTTAAACTCTAATGCTCAGGGGAAGGCAGAGGTGCTATTTCAGATAGGAAGAAGTCTCTGATTTCATGTCATTAAAACCGTATGTCTCAGTTCCTGAAAGGACGTAAATACACTCATAGTTGAGCTTAAAGACAGGAGCATATGTAAATACTTTGATAAAGCAGAGGTAGGATTACATGAAGTGCTTCTTGCTCTTGTATTGACTTACTCGAGTTGGTTAATTCAGACAAAAAAGCCATATAGGCAAAGTAACTTTGTTTCTAACTAGATTAAAGTTAGAAGGGACAGATTAAAGCATAGAGGGGGCTTGGATGCTGAAAACAAATTACTTGTTAGAGTTGATCTGAAAATGCCCTAATCTTTGAGCAGTTCAGAAGTAGAAGTAAATTCAAATGGAGAAATCCAGCTGGTATTGGAAGTCTCCACCACAATTTTGATTATGGGAAGAGCTTGTGACAATCCAGTCCAGATAGAGATGGAGGTGTTTTGTTTCCAGAATTTGCTTCTGGGAGTGATTTGAGCCACCACATTTTCATGCTTTCTTTACTGAATCTGGTTGGCCACACAAATTAAGAAGATCCCTCTTTTTTTCCATCTCTTTTTTCCTCCTTTAATTTTTTTTCTTTTAAAAAATTTCCACTGAAACAGGCCTTGAGGTTGATTCATTATAAAGTTTTGGCTGAAATTCTTGTTCTAAGGCCTTGGTGTCAACAACAGATTCCAGATTCCTGTTTACTTTAATTGGCTTCGCTTTTAGCCACAAGTAAAGATTGCAAAACAAAGGCGTGGAATGGCCATCTCCTGATTCCAGTTCGGGTCTGCATTACTTTTTTTTCCCCCCCTAGGCTTCTTATGCGAATGTGTTTGTGAAACCACTTGAATCAGGAATTTTGTTTTCAAGTGGGGACCTAAATTTAGGATACTGCATCCCTCTTTAGAAATGGATAAAAATAACAAAAAGTCCTTACTTTTCTTCTCCATGGAGATTTCTTGACCCTGAGAACTTTCAAGATTTTGGATGTGGAATGCCATATTTATCAGCCTAAGAACTGTCAAACCTTTCCCTATCGTAATCTACAGCAGAAACCTCAGATTTTTGTTTAGGTGTTTCTCAATACCATGCAGTGAACATGGTCATGGCAGGTGGGTGCAACTGATATTCAGAAGTATGTGAAAAAATATGACAAATGACCTGACTTCCCAAAGTAGAGCACTAAGAGATATGTCCCAATGTCATGGCTGAAGATGACTCTTCAGGAGGAGCCACCTGATCTGCTCTCAGCCCATCCCTTACACCTGAGAGTGTTTTGGGCTGGGATTTTCCAAAGTGTTTAGAGTTGGCTGAACTCCACTGTCAAATTTACTGACAATGATTCCCAGTGATTCACTAGGACCAGAGCTAAACCAGACCTTTTGAAGAAGTCCACAATGAGATCCTGTCCTGAGCTGCCCATTTGCCTCCTCCAGGGCCTTTTTATTGGTGGCTGTAGAGAGAAATGACCCAAGAAATCTGGAACAATGCACATTGATGGGAAAGCAAAGGGTGTTGCATTAATATTTTGCAGTTGAAGGTGATGAAATTCTTTCTGGGGAAGTTAGGAAGGTCCTTAACTGTGTCACACAACTCATGAGTTCATCTTTCCATTGCAACTGGTTTCCCTGGCTGATTGACCTCTGGTATCTTTCCCACTCTGCCTGTGGATTTGAAATGTTTATTCTTTCCACACTGGGGTGTGATGGAGGTGTGTGTGTGCCCACTTGTGCTCTTGGTGTGATCTGAAGAACAGAAAGTTCAGGGAAACCCTTCTTATCAAAATCCTTCAGGGACTGTGAAAGAACAGAAAGCCCCATTGCAGGTTGGAGACTTACAGCCAAAAATGTCCAGAACAACAGTGAAAAGCATTTATCAGTCATCTTGGCTGTCTCTCTAATTCTCTATCCTTCTCACCAGGCTTTTTCAGTCTCCTCCTCCTCCTCCTTACTTCATGATTCCAGCTCTTTTATCCTGGCTGTTGGTGGTAGTAGGAGATAGATAGCACGTTTGGACATATTTACCCTCATGTGGCTTGTCCTTCTCACCCCACCCATGCTCTGGCTGTGATGATGCGTATCTCTGGGAGTCA
Organism: Pycnonotus jocosus; assembly: GCA_013400435.1. Classification (NCBI taxonomy): domain Eukaryota; kingdom Metazoa; phylum Chordata; class Aves; order Passeriformes; family Pycnonotidae; genus Pycnonotus; species Pycnonotus jocosus. Next base: position 78,337 of record VWYP01003091.1, on the reverse strand, counting down.
GTGGGAAATCTTTTCACAAACACTTGCTGTGTGTTGTGTCTCTTGTGGGCAGAGATGTTGCTGTGTTAGCCATCATTATTTGATCTGTCTCTCTGACAAGATTGCTTTAAAGCCTAAATGTTGTTTCTGTTCTTAGCTGGGAACACACCATGGTTGTAGTTATAACTTTGCCTGCATGCCCAAGTCCAGTTCCTCAGCTATGCTGGGAATGCCAGGTTCTGTGGGTTGGAAGCTGTGGAGAACAAAATCTGTGACAAGGAGTGTTGCATGAAAGAAAGCAAATGAATGCCTTATCGGAGCACTTTGAGAGCAAAAATTTTTTTGTCTTCTTTTAACAATATTGCTGCAAAATTTACCTTGGTTTGTGCTGGAAGTACTCACTGAGGTCATGGGATGTCAGAGAAGTCTGTGGGAGAAGTAGAGAAGTATTGATTCTACCTTGAAGTGCTAGAAGCAGAGTCTAAATTCAGACAATTAATACTTCTGTATTTTGCACCTTGAATTTTGCCTATTTTTCTGATAATGGTTATTTATGTAGTTTTTAGTTTGGAATAAAACTGTAAATTTCCCTTGCTCACCAAAATCAAAAACTGGAACAAAACTTCATTGCCACTCATCATGGTTTTGGGGTGCCTTCAGCCATGAAAACAAAACATCCACTGGGGTGGGACTTTACTTTCTGATCTTTCCATTGTCATGGACTGAAAGAGTCAAGCCAATAAAACTAAGATGTAAACCCTCCTCCAGTGGGAACTCCCTCTCTTGTTCCTCACCGAGCTATCTCTCTCAGGACATGGAAATTGAATGGGATGCACCTGGGGTAGAGTGCTCCTCTACGTATCTTCTTCCCCAGGGAATAACAGAGAGCATAGGAAAACATGGCAGGGTGAGGCAGGGAGGAAAAAGGATCCTCTTTAGATCAGGAGAAAAAAATTCTCTTTGGGAGTAGCACAGGAGTGTTGCTATTCCCATTTTTCTTGGGATTTCCTTGAATATGAGGATATTTTATAAGATTTCTGTAGTTTTAAAGTCAATTATCTGTCTTTGGCCCAATATACTGCCCTAAGATCAACTCTGGTTTTTTATTAATGTGGGTGTTTTGGGCAGTTTCTATGGTTCTGTAATGTATGTTTGCCTTTCTAGACAGAAATGACCATTCAGAATGGAATGGGAAGGGAAGAGGACAGCAATGCCCTGGAGTAGCTCAGTGAGGCTTGAGAAGGGAGCAGAGGAGAAAAAGCAGAGGAAGCATTTCATTTTTCCACACCTGCTTTAGGCAAGGTAAGGCCTGTGTGTCTCAGGGAATGAAGGCCACAGCAATGAGAGGAAAATCTTTGGACAGTGTGACTTTGGAGAGTCTCATGCAAAGAGCCCACTTTTGCCCAGAGTGCAGAGCAAGGTGGGGAAAAAAACCCAAAAAACCCAAGAGAAATTATGGCATCTGTCCAGAGATTAAAAAAAAAAAAAAAAATAAAAAAAGGTTTATATGGAGGGAATTGTGGGCATGCAGTAGTGGGAAGGACTGTGTGACCTGACCAGGGGTGTGAGGGGATTTGCTGTGTTGCTCTCATCACCATGTGGGACCATCTGCCCCCCCAGCCAGCAGAGTTGGGTGCAGATGAAAAACAGAGATCAGAATATGACCTCCAGCAATTTTGGGGGTAACAGCTGCCCTGTGAGTGACATCCTGGAAACAGCCAGGGGGAAATCAGACAGAGATAAGGTATCTGTGTTTCTCTGACCATTGTCCTCTGCCCGTTTGCAGAATTGCAGATTAGGTCCTTTTCTCTGGTTTCTCTTGCTGGTTCTCTGTGCAAGAGCCACGGGGCTGTGATAAGGAGGAGGTGGAATGGTGCTCTAAGCACACAGCATTTTTCCACATGCAGCAGGATATTCTAACTGAAACAAAATATGCTGGAATCCTCCCTTTAGCTTTTGCCTCTCTACATCCAGAAAAGGAATCTTGGGATGTACAGCAGGGCAAGGAGAGAGGGTTTATGTGAGGGCTACAGAAAAAGGGTTTGGCACCCTTTGTACCAAAAAGTCTCTTTACAGTTCCAGCATGGGTCTGCATCTTGCTGCCACAGAGTGACCGCTGCACACTCAAACCTGCAGCAGACTGTGCCTTGTTCTTCTCCCTCCAGCCACCCCTTCCTCACTCCACAGAGCACCCCAGGGCTCCCCCAGCATCCCAGGGGGATCATCCCGGGTACAGGCTGTGAGGGGACAGCAGGCTGCCATTCCTTCGTCCTGCTCTCTTTGGTGACAGCCCCCTATGATTTGCTGGCCAAAATCACCCGTGTAGGATCTTCCTGAGTGAGGTTGGTGTGGGCAGCTCAAAGAGAAGGTGATTTTCAGGCTGGAGCAGACGAGGGTGTTTGCAGCCAGCTGATGGATGAAGGAAACCCTCACAGGACAGGGAAACTGTGACATGCTCGATGAGAATGGAGATTTTTTTTCAGCCAGCATGGGCAGACCTGGAGCTGATCCCACAGGTGGAATTACCCTTCCTTAGGGAGCAGCCCCAGCTCCCTGGGGAAAGCAGAAAATTCAGACTTTTCTGCATTTTGCTGGGAGAGGGAGGAGCAGGGCAGGTTTCTGCCCTGGGGATCCAGTCACCCTGGCAGCACAGGGGTCGGGGGTGGCTTTCATTCCTCCTGCAAGGTTGAGTCAGGGCTGTGATGAGCAAGTCTTGCATAAGCAGGAATGCCATCGCCAGTGGTAAGCTGAAAAACGCAGAGCTCTATTTTCAAAGACAGCTCAGAGGTTATTTATGTACGGAAATGCTCCTTATCTCTTAATTCCCAGACTGATGGGTGGAAGATATGCAAAGAGTGACTTCTGTCAGGGACGGGCTCACCAGCACTGCTACTGTCTTAGCAAGGGGGAGGGCTCTCTCTGCCTTCCCTGGTAGCAATGCTGACTAAGGGCCATAGGAATCTTAATTCCTGGCCCAGAGATGGCAAGCCAAGCTATCTGATGGGCTGTTGGCTGACAGTTAATATCCTGTCGCAGAGAAGTAAGTACTCATGATATAGCAGCTTTTTAATTTTTTTTTATTTTTTTAATTTATTTTCCTGCACCTGGGAGACCTGAGTGGGAAAGCCCAACAAATTCTCCATTTTGTGCTTAACCATCAGCTCTGCACTGAAGGAGCCTAAACCAGGAAAATTATTTTATATTTCAAAGAATATTACAAAATTCCTTGGTATCAAAAATGTTGTTTTGTTTTACCATGATTATTCTCAGGTATTCAGGCTGGATTCATAAATTCAATCTTATTTCCTTGTGGCTGGAACATTACTGGTAGATAGTAATTTGCAGCTGGAAATTAGCTAATGATTCCTCTGTAAGTACAGCAGACAGATGGCAATCCAGCTGCTTTTTCCCTGGCTGTGCTGACACTGGCATTCAAACTAAAAGTAACAAGACATTTATTAATGAGCGGGGTAGGCAAAAGGGGAAAAAAACCCCCAAACCTAGAGCAATGAACACAGGTAATAGGGTGTCATTATTAAAGAACTATCTGTCAGAGAAGGACATGCATAAGAATTAGGTGTCCTGGAAAAGGCTATGAAAATATATCTCTACTTCTGTTTGATGGAATCACATTTCAATTTTCATGAACTTTTCACAGACTAGATACATTTGTGTCTAAAGAAATCCTATCTTTTTGTAAGCAGTAATGACAACCTTATTTACACTGAATGACATTTTCCTACTGATTTGGCCAGAAAGAATTAATTATTTTTCTAACGTAAGGAAAGAAAATACCTCATTAATAAATTTTTCTTGGTGATGGTGGTATTCTTGGTATTGTGGATCATGTGAAGAGAAAAAGTAGAACTTACTTCATAGAATTTATAACATAGAAAAAAAAAAGATGTCTTTTGCACAAAAAGGAATTTTCTAACATATTTCATTTGGGAGAATTGAATGAAAGGTTCTGGATCATTGGCAGCCTGACTCTTGAGAGAAGCCTTGCAGGCAGGGAGGCAGGATTCTCTGTTCTCTGCTTTGGCTGACCTCAGCCTCAGTTTGGCCTCCACAGTTCAGGCTGCCAGGCAGGCACTGCCAGGGAGGGAGCAGAGGAGGCTGGACTGCCTTGGAGAGGAGATGAGAGAGAAGTGGGGTCCATGAACCCCCTCCTTCTGGGCTCCTGGGATCAGGTTGGCTTCCCACAGCAGAGCTGGGGAGGAATGCACCTGATGCCCTGAGGAAAATAAAGTCAAGGGCTTGCTTGCTCCTTGCATCTCACCTGGAAGTTGTGAAAATAGTGGCTGAGGCTGTTTCTGGGTTTATGATGGAAACTTTCCTTTCCTTTCCTTTCCTTTCCTTTCCTTTCCTTTCCTTTCCTTTCCTTTCCTTTCCTTTCCTTTCCTTTCCTTTCCTTTCCTTTCCTTTCCTTTCCCATAGTGGAGCATTTCCAATCGAAAATCCTTTAGACAGCAGGATCCTGAATCAGCCCAAATCCCTGCATGTTGTCCACAGATCTCTTGATCCCAAGGGAATGGCCAGGGCATTCAGGAGCTGCTGTGTGTGACTCAAGGTGACCAAATTAAGCCCTCTGCATGAATAGTGGTTCAAGGCTGCTGATGCATCGTTTCTTTTCTGTAGTGAGAAATTGGATGAGAAGGTTCACACGAGCTCATTCGGTCTTTATGGGCTTGAAGCAGCTTCCATTGGAGTCAATAGGAATCTTTCCATTGACTTTAATGAGAGCTAGATTGGATCCTAAATTAGTACCTTCATCCTTCAAATTGTTTAGCAGTGCCTACCCCATCCATAATTAACATAAACTGGCTGTGATAGTCATCAACAGGAAAATTATACCAAAATGTCCTCAGTAGGTTTATTTCTGCTCTCACTGAAGATGATAGGAGTCTCATAATTAACTTCAAACAGGACTGGTTGTCTGTGTATCGTGATTATAAAATATCTTGATATATTTTTAAGGGAGAGTTCAGTTTGAGCAACTTCTTAATTGCATGTCAGGACTAAAAGGGTTGTCTGTGACCAAAGACGGCCACATTGAAAAATCAGGCAGTATTAAGGAGCATGATTTGACTTTGTGGCTACATAAATCAGTATTTGAGTTTCTCATTTGGTATTCAGTGAAACGAAAACATAATCTGAGTTAATTGCTCTTCCCCAAGGTGCCTTGTTGCGCAATGTTTTATAAAATTAAAGCCTGTTAAGTACACACGAAGAAACATACTTTAGATGCAGAACATAAAATACTAGCACCTCTAATTCTGCTGTCATGTATGGTTGATTAACCTGGTACAACAGAAGCCTTGGGGAGAGTTTCTGTGCTGTTAGAAAACATATTTCCACTTAAGGGAATTTAGACAACAAAGGGATCTCACAAATCCCATTGTTGGAGGCTAGGCTGACATTCGGGGCATCTGAGCTGTCTCACAAAGCAGTGGAAGACGAGGGGAAAAAATGCAGCCTGCATCCCACTTAGGGATAGTTATCTGTCACCCCAGTGCCTTCCACAGCAATTAACAAATAATTAATCAAGCCCTGTAGCCCTCTCTAGGGTGATGTTCCTGTTGGCTTCAGCAGGAATTTTCCCTGGAGTCGGAGTGAGTCTGGGGTGAGGAGTGGGGACAGTGTGGGCAGTGGGGGAGATGCTGGAGACAGCAGTGGGAAGGTCACTGTGCTGCTGTGCTCCTGGTAGGGCAATCTACAGGTCACCCACCTCTGAGAAACCCCACATCTCAAAGGCTTGAGTTTCCCAAGCCCCTCAAATGCACAGATGGAGAAGAGGCACATGAGATGGAGGAGATTGAGCTGGAGAGCAGCATGTGGGTTATCCATGGAGAGGACATGGTGGCCTAAGAATAACAAAAGAAACGCTGCAAAGGACACCTCCCCATCCCCAGCTACTCCAGGCTCTACCTGCTGCTTGCAGATCCTCCTTGGAGCAGGCAGGGAGCCATGGAGGGCAGATGGAGCACATCAGCAGCTGCCTGTTGGACCAGAAGCCGTGCGGGAGCATGTGGGAAGATCAGGAAGGCTTATCAGATAGTTTGCAGCAGTGAAACTGCCTAGTAAGGCATAGTGTGGGAGCTGGGGGGATCCGGGTGAAGACCAGCTGGGAGCTGGCCAGGTGTGTGTGGTTTGAGTGAGGCTGAATTGAATCTTCTCCCAGGATGAAAGTGAGCCTGTATCTTGTAACAAAACCAGCTGGTGTTTCAGGTTGTTACCTGTTTCTGCTCCTGATCTGCCCTGTGCTGCCCTTGTGGCTGGCCCAGTAGCCAGTACCTCACTCTGAGCAGGTCTAAACCCTCCAGTGAACAGGCAGAGGTGAGGTAAATAGGATAAGATCCCTGGCTATAAACCTGGAGCTCCTCTTTGTTTTCCCTAACATCCTTACACATTGTATAGAGAAATCTTTGGCTTCAAATTCTGCCAGGGAAGGGTTAGATTGCATATTGGGAAAAATATCTTAATTGAAAGGATGATCAAGCAATGCAAAACACTGCCCAGGGAGGTGGTGAAATCACCATTTCTGGGAATGTTCAGAAAACACATACATGTAGCACCTGGNGCCCAGGGAGGTGGTGAAATCACATACATGTAGCACCTGAGAGCATTGTTTAATGTTGGACCTGGCAGTGCTAGGTAATGGTTGGACTTATATCCTTAGAGGCCTTTTCCCAACTTTAACATTTCTATGATTCTCTTGTAATAAAAGGAATGGCTCCTCAGCACTGGAAAACCATCATCTGCAGTGTTTGTTGGGCAGGTTTGGTCCACACCAGCAATGCCCAGGCTGCTGAATGAAAAGCTGTTTGCTGAAATGTGCACAAATGCGGTTTTTGCCGTGTGTCAGCACATCCCTTCTCTCCGACTTTGCAAGGAGTTTTGTTTCCATTTTATTCAGCCTCAATAACTGGGGAATTTGCTGCAGCTGACATGCCTTGAAGAATGGGAGAGGAGACCTGGGGACATGCCCACAAGGTAAAATGATGGCTGTCCTGGCACCTGACTTGACTGGTCTGTGGACGAGCTGTCTACACCTGGATTATTTATTTTCAAAAAGATGGACATTTTCAGAAGGGAATTTCTCCAATCCATCCTAAGTGAAGGAGGAAAAAAGGTGGGTATTTTGATTCTTCACGACTATTTACGTCAGCTAACCGAAACTCTGCACGTTGATTCCTTACCTTGTCGTCACCTTCAAATTCTGTAAAATGTTTAGGACAAAGAACAGAACTTTACACTGCATCTGACACATAAAGGAAGAGGGTTTTTTGTGGAGGGCTTCATGGAATGACTGTTCCCTTGACACCTGCAAAAAGAGAACCTTTGAGCCTCTGCCAGAAAATTTCTTACTGTCTTATGAAGAAAAATGCTAGATCTTCTAAAGGATGTTAGAGCTATATTTCCAGCTATCCAAGCCTCTGTAGTTGTCTCAGACTTCCTAAAAAATAACAGCAATACTTCAAAAAGTTCTTTTGCTTGTTCCTGTCAGACTCCTGGGGTAGGTGTCCAGGCCTGCTCAATTAAAATACTCCTAAATTCAGCAGATGCTGCCTCACCCCCTTCTCTCCTGCTATTTACTATTCCACCCACACCACGTTGGAGCTGCTGCAGATTGTGCTGGGGCCGGGGCTGTGCAGGTGTCTGAGGCTGGAAATTTCAGCTGCTTCCTTTGCCATCCCTGAACTTTGCCACGTCAGACACTGGGAGCCATGGGGAATCTGACCTGTGAGTCAAACATGACATTCACTCTCTGGTTGCATTAAATGTAACCCACAGCATCATTCAGGCCTCTAGGCTGGAATCTGCCTTAATTATGGGCAACTTTAAAAAAAAAAAACAAACTGAGAAAGATGCAAGAAATGAGATTCCACAAGCCCTTCTAGTGGTTCTGCCTGGCCTTAAGCACTAGGAAACCTCTTGAATATGTTGGCTAATGCTCCAGCACTCACTCTCCTACGTGACCTCTACAAATATCCTACGTGTGGCTGCAGTAATTCTGACATTGAGTAATGTCTCCAGTCTTTCAAAAGCTGTACAAATTTCAGCTGAACTTTCGTACTGACTCTGCTAGCAAGATCACCTACACATTCTCACAGCAATTCCAGCTTTAAGCTAAGGTGGAAATGTGCTGGTATATAAATCCTGCCATTCTGGCTCTTTGAACATGAATGCTATCAGTTTTCAAAGTTAGCCAGATAGGACAAATATGTTCCTTTCTTTTGATCACTGAGGGTATATCAACACCTGGTAATTTCTCTGAGGCCTGCTACAGTGGAGGCTGTCTTTCTCCAAAAACTATGGAAAACATCCAGGGTGATGGTTTTCCTAGGCCAAAATTAATGTTGTGAATAATTTGGATACTCTCGTCCTCCTACCCCTATATTTCACACACAAGGAAATACAAGCAATAGCGTGGCTTAATAGATAGACCCCAGCACTGAACTCAGGAATTCTTGATACATAGCCCTGTGCTCAAACCCTTTCTCCTGCAGCACTCAAATAAGGGCCTGGTATGTTCTCAGTAATAACATCCAGTGATTTGTCCAAGTGTGATAGAACAATGCCATATGCTTTGGCTCCTAGGCCAAATTCTCATTTTGGCTTCACTCCACTGGCTGTAATGAAATGAGGCAAATGGGAACATTTGACTCTGTAGGGAGACTGTGGAGGTGGTCTTGTGATTTTTAACGTGAAACTGTTTTGCTGTGATGCTTCAGTCTTTATTTTGAACATGTGAAGTTTCAAGGAGAAGCAGCTGCTTGCATTGTACTTCATGGAGATTTCATGGGATCTGCCCAAAGGAAATGTTTCTACCATTTCCATCAATGCCCACTTAGCAGTGACATTCCAGTCACTTACCCTTATAAATCTGGAGAAGTGTAGTGTTATTCTATTTCTGTATCTGTTGAAAGGATTTTTGATGTCTTTGGTCATCCCATCTACAGGAGGGTCTGTTCTGAATTATCTTAACTAAAGGATGGCCACTAACCAAGAATGGCAAATAAACCATCTGTCTTATGTGGGGAAGTGTAAAACAAATGTCTGCTGTGTTGGAGCTTGTTGAGTAGGAATTATCCAAGAGCCCCATACATCGATTGCAATTGTGTAGCTGATTTATTAGAAACCCCTGAAAAGACAGCAAAGGGCCAAAATCTGTGTTGACATCTGTCTAAAATGAACGGGCAGAAGAAATCTGGAATTTTGTTTCCTAAGGAAGTTGTGGTGTTTCAACATTAGTAAAACATGCATCTTCCATTAGAAGATAATTTCAATGGAAAATCATTGAATAGCTCAAATCTAAGGGAATTGTGCTCCTCTTCACTGGAATACTTAAAAAACTGCTAACTCTGGATTCCAAGAAGGACCACAGCACAATTATCTTCATTTTATAGAAAGGCAGACAAGATATATGGACACAAAAATGTCTGTGGTGAGCCTGAAAATGAACCCTTCATACACAACTTTCTGGGTTGATGCCACAACCTTCTCGTGGAATTGTGGAGCTAAATTTGCTCATCATTTATGTATTGCCTCTTATTGAAGTCTTTGATTTCTTTTTTTGTTGGTTTTAATTTTCCTCTTAAGGAGCTTAAAGAAATCAAATCAACAGCCCTTAAAATGTTTCCTAAGAATTTAGATTAGCAGCCTTTACAAAGGACTAAATAAAAACCACCAAAATATATTTTCTCAGTAAAAGCTGCACTCCTACAATGATACTCCTCTCTCCCCTCCCTGCAGTAAATCTCAAAATTTATCTTGAAATACGTCAGCATAATAAATGAAGTGGAATCATAATATAAGAGTAATAAAAAGTTTCATAGTGTCCCAAGAAGTCCTGAGGGAACTTTAGCTTTGCTACCTAATTTAGGGAAAAAAATAATTCTAGCTTTGGTGAAAATATTGATCTATAAGAGGCAGAGGGAAGAAATGCCTTACTGAAAATATTACCTGAGAGGGGAGAAGACAAAATGAATACATATTACATGTAGTGTATGTTGCCCTCCAGGTTTTGCTCCAAACTTACACAGGAAAAAAAATAAAACCCAGGCTGAAATAGAAAAAAAATGGAAGACCTATCTTTCAGCTTGGGATGACTTCTTTAGGAAGTAGAGCTCTTCAAATGTGTTCATGATTTGGGGAAGAAGGGGAAGTGATTTGTAGAGGTGTACATGTCTAATCAAGCTTTCTGAACCAGTTGCTGTGCTGGGCTGGGATTTATTTATGACAAAGAGTTTTAAAGGTCACTTGGAACGAGAAAGTATCTCTGATGGGTGACATTCTAACCCAAAGGCAAACATGGCATAAATTAGCAATTATAGAGACTTTCTCTTTCAGTTTCAGATGCTTTAACTCAGTGGAAAAAGAGAAACATTTTCCCAATACAAGCACATGTAGTGACAGGGGGATGGCTGCAATCTGAAAGACAGGAAATTGAGATTAGATATTAAAAAAAAAAATTCTTTACTGTGAGAGTCGTGAGGAAATGGAACAAGATGCCCATAGAAGTTGTGGAAGCCCCATTCTTGGAAGTGTTGAAGGCCAGGTTGGACAGGGCTTGGAGCAGCCTGGGATAGTGGAAGGTGTCCCTGCCCACGGCAGGATGATGGAATGAGATGATCTTTAAAATCTTTCCCAACTCAAACCATTCTGTGGTTTTATGATTGCATTCCTTTTCAAATATTGTGACTATTATTACTGTATTTTCTCTAAAACTAGAAAATTAAGAAATGCAGTGAATAAAATGGAGACTAAGTATGGATTCATCACAATTAATTTTAGCTTTCTAAAAATTAGGAGTCTGATATAAAATTGTTCTCTGGATTTCTGCTATTCTTCCTGGGAAACATGGGCACCAGAAGTTGTATATTCATCACACATTCCTTGGACAGCTTTTCAGTACAGAGTTACAAAAATTAAGGTTGTACCTCTCCATTTACTTCACAGGGATCTTGACAATTAGTTTTGCCTAATATTGAACTTCTAGTCAGCTACACTGAGGAGGGAGAGGCTCCATCTCAGGTAAAACTCATCCCTTTAAAGTCAGTGACAGAAATTCCAACAACTTAGATAGCCTCACATCATGTCATGAATACTTTATTTATTTAACTGCCTTAATCAGGATACTGCCATTCTAAAATGTTTTAAGTTAGCAAAGAAAGAGGAACTGAAATCATCCCAACTAACTTGAAGTATTTCCTGAGTAGAGGCCCTCATCTGAGCTCATCACTCCCAGATTCTTTATATAGACTGGAGAAAAAGTATTAATTTTTAGAGCATGATTCATATCACTAATTTTAGATTCCTTGTTTAGAGTGATGCAATGAGTTTCAGCCTGGAAGTGGCTAATTCTCTTCTCTTCATTGATTTACTAGGGAGTCTAGACACTCTAGAGGAGCTGTAGATATCTCTGTTGTAAACTTTTTCTTTTGGCCATGTGAAGCCTAATTCTCATCATAGCTCTTTTAATTCATGTTTCAGGGTCCTTTTCCATCTTATTTTTCTGCCTTGATATCAAAATGAATATGCACCATCCAGGATAGTTCCACTTATAATATACTTCAGTGAGAAGAACTTGACTGATTTTAGAGTAAAATGAATCCTACTATAAGAGGCAAGTTTCACTCTAATCTCTTTAAGCAATGGTAAAGAAAATTTTACACATACTTCTGAATAGGCTTGATGGCAAAAAAAATCAAAGTGTTTTGTAAGCATTGCTAGGTGCATCAGAAAATAAAACCAGAAAACATTAAAAAGTCCTGTTTTAGATGCTCTGAAGTTCTGCCTTGCATAGTCTTCAGTCCGAAAGGAAAATACTCCATTTGGTTTATACCCCTTCCAAGGCCTTCTAGCAGACATGTATCAGAAAGAACATAGTGTGAATATAACTGAGCCCAGAGTTTGTATCATAGCAGGGAATAGTCTTTAATGGTTCCTTCTGGAAGCTGGAATCCTCCTGTGGAAGAAGGTCAGTCAGGAGCTTCTTTCTGTGACTTTGCTCAGAGAGGATTAAAAATACAGGTAAAAAGTCAATTATTCACTCTGAAACTTTAGGTAATTTCTGCTTAAACATTTTTGAGGAGAAACATATATTTCGTCAGTCATTAGTTGAATATTAATATTGTGTCTTAGCTTACAACAGAACAGAAGTAATATTCTTTAAATATTGACAAGAGCCTCTAAACTGAGATCTGGAGCTCTGCAGAACTTGCATTTAGTCTCTAATTTGTTGAGCTTTGTATCCAGAATTTTGATTTTCTGTCTCTGGAGGTGATGATGGTTCCTCTGAGAAATTCAGAGCTGTATTAAGAACTGGATCTTGGGCTATCATGAGGATTTATATTCAGGTTCCACCTTGAGACTGATTTTTTGTTACTCAGAAATGTAGAACTTGGAGCTGTGTTTTGATGAAAATATCAGATCAAAGCTTGATAGATGTCAAAAAGCAATTTAGGTTTCGATACTTCCTCAGAAAACAACAGAGAACAAACTAGAAAACATCACTATGTCTCTGAATAAATCTATAGTCATGAAATCATGGAATAAAATCATATAACGATTTATACTGGAAGGAAGCTCAGAAATCAGCTGTTTCTCACCCCCTGTCATGGCCAGGGATGCCACTCACTAGATCTTGTTGCTTAGGGCCTTGTCCAAACTGGCCTTGAGCCAATTTGGCTCTCACACTTTGAATATTGTGTTCTGTGATGGTTTTCTTCATTTCAAGGAAGATATGGCAGAACTGAAAGAAGAAAATAGAATAGCTAGAATAACTAGATCAAAACAGTTCATCCTTCAAAAGAACTGAGATAACAGAGGTTACTTCTCCATTTTTGGAGAAGGAAAATAAGGAATTTTTTTTCTCTCTCTTTTTTTTTTTTTCCCCAATAAAAAAGCAGACTGTGTAAAATAAAATGAGTTAGTGCCAACCACAACAAACACAGAAAGAAAAGGTTACTCTTGCAACGTGTGGCTGAACCTTGGGAGTGCCCTCCACAGGACCTTGCAGATGACAGATTCACAAACTCATCAAAGTTCTTCTGAGGTGGTTTAGCTCTAGCCAGGAAGGGCCTTGAACCAACTTCTTAGAAGCATAGAAATCAGCTTTCTAAGAATATAGGTCTCACTTTTCCTTGCTCATGCCTTATTTTTGGCACTTCCTGTTGAACCTTGCTGAAGACAGGGTTAACACCAGCTAGACCTTTGGTTTCACAAAACATGGCCATTTTTATGCCATGGTCATGGCTTTGCCTTCAACAAGACTTTTGCCTTGTGCACACATGCTGAAATTAGCTCAAATCTTATAACCCTAAATGACACCTTATTTGTCTTCATCTATTCCAGACAGCGTGCTTGTGCTTTAAGTCTCTCTGGGCTATTACTGATGAGAGTAAATTCTCTGAATGACTATTAGAGCTTGAAGACCCATGAATTCTAGTCTGACTGAGGTCTGTGGAAGTCAGGTGCTCTTTGATGGTCTGTCTATCTCTATTAGCCAAGAAGCACCAAGGGAGAAAATGTATGGCTTATGTGGGAGCACTGATAATTGATGGGATTTTTTGGTAGACTATCTACAACTTTTTTTTTTTTTTTTTTTTTTTTTTTTTTTTTTTTTTTTTTTGGCAAGAAGTTAGTTTTGAAGATCTGGGCAGATTTTCCCCTTTGCTTAAAAAGTCTTTTGTTCCCTTTGCATTTCCCTTCTATGGACTCTTGTTCCACCATTGTGTGGATGGAGTGGCTTTGATGGCAAGGTTTCAAAATCCAGCCACTTCTGTCAGTCATTGAGTTAATAACACAACTCTGACTGTAAAAGGTGTACCTAGGCAAAGCAGAACTGGAATTACAGGAGAATAACTCCTTGAAGTGCCCAAGGGGAAAGCTGAATAAACAAGGGCTTCCAGCCTGCTCAAAAATGTGTCAAAATGATGTCTGCAAAATGTAATAATGGCTTAATAGCAGCTCAGGCCATACATTGTCCAGTAAAATATCAATGTAAATGTTTGGAAAACTGTTGTGCTCCTAACAAGCTGTGTTGGACTCTGTTATTTGGCTTGGATTTCACTGAGTGTGTGATGGGGCCTTATTTAATGTGGAGCCTTGATTTCCCTCATTATTTCAGTTTACCTTTTTATTTTCTCAATATGTTCATATCATGATGGCATTTGGCATTTCTCAGCTTTCAATTTGGGTTCAGTGTGAGACCCGGATTAATCCCTCAGCTGATGTAACCCTGAACACTTCATTAGCACCAAGCAGATTTACATCAGCTGAGGATGTGTTTTTGGACCATTTTCACCCATAATTTTCTCCCCTCTTTTATTTCCTTTTTTCTGTCTCATATTTGTCTAGTTGAAGAAGAAATTTGGTTGAGCACATCTTGAGATCTGCACGGAAACTTCAGATTGAGGACAGAGTGATGTCTCCCCTTCAAAATCCAAATATTTGCTTTTTAATTAATGAAGAGTTCAAATTTAACAGGAAAAATGAAAACTGAGTTAGAAGTTGTGTACAAGAATTTTCTTTGACTGTTGCTTTAAAATCTATCAGAGACATATTTGATGTTTTTGCAGCTGTATGGCTCTTATACAACCTAAGGACCATTTATTGGAATTTTTGAGTGAACTTTTGTTTTTATAGGTGTATAAATGTGTTATCGAAGATATCTTGGCATTTTAACCAACGACCTAAATTTTGTCGACTTTAGTAAAAAATATAAGTCTTTTTTTTTTTTACTTTTCAGAAAACCCCTTTGGTTGACAGGTGCTGTTTTTCTCACAATGACCCTTTCACTGCATTTATTTTACTAAGAAGTGGTTTGAATTGGAAAATAATAACACAATGAGTTAAATTCAGTCCTTGATTACACCTCTGTAAACCTGGAGTAAAGTCATGAAAACAGAGAGAATTTTTCAGCTTTTGCATCTCTCTGCACAAAAGCAGAAGATTCTTTTGGGCAAAACCAAAATCTGTCTTGACACTTTCCATGAAATCTAGTCCATTCTGGTTTTTATAGGACTCTTTTCCTTTTTTGTGGGTTTAGGAATAATTATTTTCCTTCGAGACAAGAAAGAATTTTGCTCACAGTCTGAAACCTGGAGGTTTTTTAGGTAGGAACCAGAGAACAATAAAGTGGTTTGTGTTGTGCTCCTCACTCATTCACATGCAATCCTAGATCTTCTGGATATTTGAATAGCATGAGCTTTATTTGGTGGCTAAGGGAAGACTCAAATGAGTGAGTGATGATCTTTTGCTTCCACTTGCTGATTACCACTAGATTTTAAGATGGAACAAAGTGTGGTGGGAGACAAAGCATTAGTCCTCTGGGCCAAGAGATGAGATCTGGAAATGTTAACACTGAATCATAAAATTCAGTTGTTCCCCTCCTTTTGTTGTTGTTGTTGTTTCTTTGTTTTGCTTTGGTTGTTTGTTTTTTTTTTATTTTTTTAATTTGGTTTGATTTGGTTTTTTGTTTCTTAATCTTGGTACCATTTTTAATGCAGTCTGCCTTCTTGAGTGCCAATGTGCTAGTTTTAAATGAGAATCCAACTACTTCATTAAGAAGTGTGCATATATATATTTATATATATATACACCACTAAAAAAAAAGTGTTAATAAAAATTACTCCTATATTCTAATTAAAGAGATTTAAAGCCTAGTTTCTTGCCACCTCAGTCATTTCATGCTTTGCCATTGACATCATTAGGAGAAGGATTGACTTGGTCATTCCCGGGAGTCCCACAGAATAATTTTCCAGTCTTGATTTACCCTTCCTTTGGGCTGGGCTGAATCCATAAGGTTTGTCTGGTTTGATGGGACAGATGGACAGGCAAGAGTTGGCTTTCAAGCATGATACTGTTCTTGTTTATAAAGATTGCTTCCTGAAAAACCCTTGGAGAAGCAGGATGAAGAGAATGTGTTCCACGTTGCTGCACCCAGATTTTATTTAAATCCAGCTCAAACCTACACTTCCTGCTCCATGTCACAGCTACAGGGGAGATAGGTGAGATGACCACTGGCCTTAGAAACTCTGCCCCATCAACCTTTTCTGTCAATTCTCCTAATTTTTAACCTTTCTTTTTGTTCTTCTCTTGACTCTTTCCACTCTGTCAGCATTAATTTTGAAGAATGTTGCTCAGTCTGAAAGCAAAGCCCCAAGTCTCTTGTTCTGAGTACAATAGCATTGCTGCTACCTTCAATTATACACAACAGGTATTGTGTATGGAAAAACATTTATTCTTTTCTGCTACAACATCAAGTTACTGATGTCTCAGTCTGCGAGTCGACCTCTCTGTCTTGGGTTTGCTGACAGCCAGGCAAACTGAATTTTCTAGAAAAGGTCCATATTAACAGAATGCCAGTGGTGATGCTTTAGTTAAACACACTACATGGTACCTGATCCACCTCCAGAGACAGCCTGAAAAGTGCCAGGTGCACTGATTCAACACTGACCACTGCGTGCTGTTGCTCTGACATTCCTCCAGGACGGCCAGAGCTGGCCTTGGTTCATCTCCTTAAGGCCATGACACCACCTCATGACCACTGTTTTCTCTCCCCCTTCTTCTGCTGTGTCAGAACTGACAGCTGAGCTGGATGCTGATGAGTCAAAGCTTGGTGGAAACCCAAACACATATTTGTGGATAATAAATTCAGACCCTGAATGAACACCCATGTTGCAGCAGACGGGTACCAGGTGGGAGTTTGAAATGTGGGATGTGAATTCATTCAAAGGATGCTGGGACTGTAATTTACAACCTCCTGGTGCGTGTTATTTTTAAACACTTGATTCATTAACACTTCTCTAGATGCTAAAAGAGGTTCATGAATCGATTGGTAGCCAGGAAAAATGAGCAGCAATGAGGTAATTTCAGTCGGAATGGGCTCATTACCACGCCAACTGTCAAAAGTTTTTGAAGCCAGATTTATTTCTTTTCCCTTCTTTCTAACAGCCAACACAGGCTGAGAGTATTTGGTTTGATTTTTTTATTGTAGGATAAAAAGAAATTGAAAAATCAAATTCTGGAAGGGACAAGTAAACAGCAGATTTTCCTAGAGAGCTGGAAAATTACTTGAAATAGAGATTCTCATCAATCTTGGACTTAGTTTGGTCTAAGAGTGGACAGAGTGACTTGTAAGTTTGTCCCTTACTGCATGTGGAGAGGAGGATTAGCTTCATCCTCTTTTGGTGCAGCATCATTTTCAAATCGTGGCAGGGATAATAGTGGTGTAAAAACAAAATAAAGAAGGGGAAACCCCTCCATATTTCTCAGATTTCTTTTTTTCTCTCATGCAAGTAATGGCACAGTGAGGCTGGATCATCAATGAAAATCTGAACTCCAGGCAGAAGTCACTCCAGTCCTGCAGCAGAAAGTCAGAGGTGAGAGCTTCAGGTGGCTGTAATTCGTGATGTTCACCCTTGCTGAGAGAGGCTTTGATGAGTCCAGTCAGCTCAGGGAATCCCCAGCTCTGATCTGCAAACAGAGGCTACCATGAAGAGATAGGAGCATGTTCCTGAGGACAGATAGAGCATTCCCCTCAGGTTCACTTTGGACAAATGGAAAGGAAGATATCTCCAGGCTAGTGTAAGATTATGAAACCCTTCACTGGTGTGTTTATTCCTGATCAGGTAACACACAATTACTCTGTCCTTCCTGTTCATCCACTCTTGCCCTTCTTATCTCTTACATTTCATGATAGTGGTTGAATTGCTTGATCAAAGGAAGCTCTGGCTGGGATTTATCTCAGCTAACTGTAGGCAACCAACACATAGGCAGGTAAGTCTGAGTTAGTCACTCTGGGCTGCTTTTATTGTCAATAGAGATAACCAGGTATCTCTAGAGAGCAATTAATCTCATACTTGTTTGATATCTATATTAGGATGAGATGAATCACTTTCTCCAGACGCCTCTTTCTCTCTATTGACTGTAAAGGGAACTGAGGATGACTACCTTAGATGTAGGCACCTGTGTTATAGATGCTTTAAGATAAGGAGATAGACCCAACCTCAGGGGAACCCCAGTCCTGAAAGTCTAAATGGGTAATGATTCTAGAAAACTTGTTGCAGAACTAGAGATAATTGTTGAAAAGAACTTGGGCTCTCGTGGCATGAAACACACAGTGTTTTTTACAAATGCCATGGCACCCTAAACAACAATATTGGTGGGTAAGTTTGAGACTTCTGTACTGCAGAACACTGTAGGATGGTGTGCTTTTTGCACTGCTTGCTCTGCAGAAATGGTTCCTGTCGAATCACCACCTTTGTGCAAAAACTGTGCAGTGACACCTCTGTGTTTTTCCTGCTCATATCCACCTCTGATTAACTGTTTCAAGTTAGAAGGCTGATGAAACACAGGTTTAAATCCAAGGATTCAGGCCCTAATTTTGAGCCACACAGTGTTTTCCCAGTCTCTGACTACACAAACCTGTCCAAGGGTATTTGTCTCCCAAGTCAAGCTCTTCAGCAGGGAAATGAACCTACTGTATTCAGACACTTCAGACACCTCAGCAGGGAAATTTTTTCTCCTGTGGAAAACACCTACTGATTGCATGAATGACCTTTTCTTTCTCTAAGTATAGACAGATCTCACACAAATGGTTTTGACTAGATAACTAAATTCTGTATCAACCAAAGGCTGTAAATCTAACATGTAATGTCCATGTTGTCATCTTGCTTATAAAGTGCCAGAAGGGAAATACAGTGGGAAATGTGTATGTCTGCAGGGAAGGAGGGGCAAATTTCTGCTGGAGAAGTTGGAAAGATGTTATGATCAGATGTGTCATTCCAGCTTTTCATTAAGGCTCTGTGGAATACAGAGGGATCATGCTTCTCCACCTTTGCTGCTGGTATTGTTTCTACTACCTCTCTTGTTAATCAAGGTTCTTTGAATATTAAACTTGGGAAAGATCTGTGGCTGGTAGCTTGCCTAGTTGGTAGTTATGTTTCTTTTTATCAGACAGGAGATGAGAGCCAAAATAATATGAGCTTGCCGTAGTTTAAGCCCAGACAACGAGTAAAAATCACATGGCTGTTGAGTCACTGGCCCTCAGAGGGATGGGGAGAAAAGACAGAAAAAGGTAAAAACTATGGGTTGAGATAAGAGCAGTTTCCTAATTGAAATGAAGTACAATATAGTAATAATAATCATAACAACAATAGCGATTACATTAATAAGAATTGCAATGAAAAGGGAGATAACAATAAGAGGAATAAAATCCAAGACAAGTGATTCCTGACACAATTGCTCACCACCTGCTGACCAAAGCCCAGCCCATCCTGAGCAGTGATTGGCCCCTCCTGGACAGCTCCTCCCAGTTAATATACTGACATTTTAATGACATTTAATGACATTTTATGGTGTGGGTATTCTCTGGCCAGTTTGGGTCAGCTGCTCTGGCCGCGCTCCCTTCCAGCTTCTTGTGCAGCTCCTCACTGGCAGAGCCTGGGAAACTGAAATCCCTTGATTTAGGGCAAGCACTGAGCAGCAACTAAAACATCAATGCATTATGAACGTTATTTTCATACTTAATTCAAAACACAGCACTTAATCAGATACTAGGAGACAAATTAACTCTATCCCAGCTGAAACCTGGCCAGAGCTTCATTTTCCCCTCGTTTGTACAGCTTCCTTTGATACTTATGGTAGTTATACATCAGTGTTACCTTACAGTTGTCATTGTTCCTGGTTTTGGCAGACTATTTTAAGCAATTGAGGTCAGATGAATACTTCCTACATAGCCAAGACCCATTAGGGAATAATTCAGGGTGACTATGTTAACATTACTCTGTATTGAATTCTGTCTTTAGATCTAAATATTTTTTCTTTCTCAGTCATTTTCATAGCAAAACAAAAATCCAAAGGTATCTAGTTTAGTTTCTTGTAGCTGAATTAAAGGCGAGGCTTTTTAAGCTTTTACTAGTAGGTATTTATGACTCAAAAACATTTATGAAGCATTAAGTCAGGCCACTTCTCTGCTATTTAATGTATTTCAGAGTTTTCTTTTTCATGTCATTTGTCAGCAAGGAAATTGCAGTTTTGATAGGTGTCAATATAAATGACCAGACCTTTTTTTCTCCTGTATTAATACTATACCACTAAAGACTGAGAATATATTTGGTTCTTCCAACTCTCATGTTTTACGTAGACAACTCACAGCTGTCAAGTGAGTCCTTAAACAGAACTTGTGAAGAAGGTGATTTTCTGAGGCAGGAAATGCTCATTTGTCCTTTTGTGAAGGTATGAATGTCATCATTTCCTTCTCTCTTTGTTTCTTACTCAGAATGAAAGGCCAAAAAAAAAAAAAAAAAAAAAAAAAAAAAAAGAAAAGAAAGGAAAGTATTTATGTCCCTTAGTTTGACAAGAAGTTAGTCAGGAGAGTAGAAGCTGTCAAGATTTCTTTGAAGGATGTGTATTTAGGATACATAACCAGCTAGACAAATGCAAGAAGAGTTTAATTACCTTCTTCTAGCTCTGGCATAAAATGAAACTAGTTTCAGAGCAGGCACTAGAGCTACACTAGGGCTAAATTTTAAATAGATAAACTGAAGACCAAAAGCATCCTCATCTGATGGGTGGGGAAAAGAGACCTATGGAGATTAAAGACTGGAGCAGCAGAGGATTTAGACAAGCATTAAGGTCCCCTTGCTCTGGAGGAGGCCCAGAAACCAAGGCTAGCCAAGCTCTTGTCTTGTTTCTGTATTTTAAATTACTCCCAGTCCAATTATGCCTCTCCTTGTGTGGAGCACAGGGAGAACTGGCTCCAGGACACAGTTCTCATGGGGTGTCCTGGGGAGACTGAGCCCTTTGCATGCAAAGTGCCACTTAGGAATGGGTTTGCAGTGCAGAGCTCTGGGTACAACTCTTCTTGTGCAGGGCACAGACCTCTCTCTTAATCCCATCACTCTTAATCCCTGAGCGAGCTGGTCCAGCCAGAGTTTACATTTCTGATCTCCAGACCCCTCCACATCCCTGGCAGAGGCAGGTCACATCCAGCCAGAGCTGAGTTACTCACACTTCAGCGCTTCCATTTTCACCAGAAATACAAGTCAGCACCTGAAATGCTTTCTTTTGAAAGCAAACCCCCTCACAGGCCTCATAGGTAATTTCTTGTGTATTTTATTAAATCACTAGGTGATGTGGCCAAAGGCAGAGCTGGGACCCCTGGCTCCTGTGTCTCAATGGAGAATTACTGTGCACAGTGAGCCTTGCAGAACCTCACCAGTGGGAACCACTACTTCATCAGCCAACCTGAGCTTGAGCTCACAGGATTTTCTCTTTCCCAAGTGTCACATCCCTCCTGCTCCCTCCTTATTTTTCCCACTCCCTTGTTTCCAAAAAATGCTCAAGTCCCATTTGTGTTTTCAAACCCCTACAAGTGCAGAAGAAGTAAATTAGAGTTTCACCCTCATTGGCAGTAAGTGCATCTTGATTTAAACATTTTATTTAATCAATAATCTGGGATTTTTTTTTTTTCCTTTCCAAATTCCTCTCTACAAACAACTCATAGTGAAAGAGGTCAATTTTCTGGACAGTTATCAGGCAGCTTTCATCCCTTTTCTGATACACAGGCCACCAAACTAATAGTTTCATGCTCTCAATTTCACACTCCAGAAATGACACAGAAATGTAACTGGAACACTTGTTCCGCAGAAACAGTACAAGAAATAAGAGATTTGCCCCTTAGTATTAGTTCCTTCAAGATGATTTTTTTTTCCCCTAAAGCTTTTGAGTTCAAGGAAGCAGCATGGCTCTATCACAGATAATATACCCCCTTTCTGGGAGTCATCAGTGGGCCCAGCCTTCCCCCTTCCCCCATCCCAGTTTTTTGTCCTTAAGACACCAAAATGTAAGGAAGATGTTCCATCAAAACATGGTGGGATCCCCTGAGCCCTCTCCTCTCCTCTCCTCTCCTCTCCTCTCCTCTCCTCTCCTCTC
>VWYP01003091.1:15389-56368 GCA_013400435.1 Pycnonotus jocosus | reverse complement strand
CTCCTCTCCTCTCCTCTCCGCTTCAATGATATTCCAGCACTTCATGGGAACATTCTGTTGGGTGATCTAGTATGAAAATGTGTAATTTCTAAGCACCATATCGAACTTTTTAGTTACATCTCAGATGAGAAAGCATAAAGGCTTTATTCATATTATGTTTGCCTGTGCCAAAAAATCACAGCTTCTTAATGGAGAGACTGTGAAGTGAAATGGAACGAAAGACCTCATGGTATCACAGAGTGAAAAAAAAGTCATATGCCAAGGGAGTGACAGTCTTCCAATGGATTCTTTTCATTGAACACATGGAGGGAATTAAACTTGCCTCCAGCCACTACAACTTAGATCAAACCTCAGCCAAGAATGAAAAATTAATGTAACTATACTTCTGAGGTTGCAGTTGCCCTTATCCCAGACCAAAAAAAATCTTGAGGACTTATTTTCTTAGCAGATCCCTAGGTGAATTTGATTGTAGGAAAAGTCTTTCAAAATAACTCAGCAGAAAGAGACGTAAGAAAGAGCCACAGCTGAAAAATGAAGCCTCACAAATCTCACTTGTGTTTTAGTCAGTGAGACCAACTTGAGGATAAATTGCTAAATTGATAAAGTTTTTTTCCTTCTCATGTTTCTCCTCTTACAGTGAGATACCTTTCTGAAATCCATGCTTCACCTGACCAGCTTGGACTTAGTGCTGAGGTGGATTTCTCACAGGTCTACATGGGAAATCAGACAGGAGCAATGAAAATGCCCTTCTGCCATTCCAAAGAGCTCCTATGTGAATCAATTCTCCTCAAGTTACAGAAACAATTCTGTAACTTTTTCTAATTTTTCCAATGCTTCTAAGTAAAAATCCAAAGGACAAGAACAATTTAATAGAATCATAGAATCACAGAATGGCATGGAAGGGACCTTAGAGCTCACTATGAGCAGAGTCGCCTTTCAACTAGACCAGATTTCTTCAAACCCACCCAACCTGACCTTGAACACTTCCAAGGATGGAGCACCCATAATTTCTCTGGGGAACCTGCGCCAGGGCCTCATGACCCTCACAATAAAGAATTTCTTCCTTATATCTCAGATAATTTTCCCCTCTTTCAATTTGAACCCATAACTCCTTGTCCTATCATTATAGTTCCTGATGAAAATTGTCCAACATGAGGAAAATGAATATGAAATCTGTTATAATATTACAGAAATCTGAAGCAAAGTGTCATCTTCATCCTGGAGAAAAATGGATCATTTAAATACAGGGTGTGTTGTCTTCCTTCCATGTAGATGGTTCATGCTTTTGTCCAGGAAGATGACATTAGTCCCACTGTGCTAAAAAATGGGAGCTAGACATAGCTAGGCTGATATCCATCTGATATTCATCTACTGTGGTCTTAAAGGTTATGGAGCAAGATTCCACAGCCTCCCTTAGTATCCAGACTCTGTGATTATGGGGCTTGTTATTCAGCATGTGCTCTGAATAGATAACCTAAATCCTTCCTGCAGCAGATTGAACCATTTCTTTCCCTCTGTCCTATCCTCCGTGCCATGGGGAAACAATGATTACCATCATTCCTAAAACAGCCTTTTCTGCATGTGAGGAAAGCTTGGTTGTCCTCATTGAACCTCATCCTTTCTTGACCAAACAAATCTTATTTCTGAAAACTGTCCTTGCAGGTGATGTTTTATACTGGCATCTCTCTCCAGTACATCTATACCTTTCCTCCTGGAGAGCTCCCACTTGTTAGAAATTTGTGTCTCTGAGCTCTCAAATATATGTTTCATGGAGCCATAGAATGGTTTGGGTTGGAAGGGACCTTAAGGATTAGCTCATTCCAACACCCCTGCCATGGACAGGGTCACCTTACACAAGAACAAATTTGCTCAAAGCTCTGCCCTACCAGGCCAGTTCCATGGTTACCTGGGCTAAACATAATTCCTTTGGATTTCTGACCATTTCTCCAGTTTACCCAGAAAACATGAATCCTGGTCTTTTCTGGGGTTTCTGAAAGCTCTCTCTCAACAGTGTCAGATGCTGATTCTATGCAGGTACTGCCCAGTCTGTCATCGAGTGGTTTTCAAACTCTGGGACATCTCTGCCACACTACTTTGAGTATTTTTTAGACCTAGTTCTGCACCTGCTTTTCAGTGGTCATACCCAGGCTCAGAAGCAGGTTTGCTGATAAGAATGACTTACGGGATTGTGCTACGAACCTTAGAATAGTTTTGTTATATCAGATTTTTATGTTCCCTCCATCCATTATGCCAACTATCCTGGCATTAAAGGGAATTAGATTGATTTGACATGATTTGTTCTACACAAACTCATGTTTCATCTTCTATCTTATTACTCCCTGGCTTGCTTACAAATGGTTCAGTGAGTAATGTGTTTCAGTGTGTTTCTAGGCTTTAAAGTGAAACTGAGACTGGCTCATAATCTCTGGCTTGTTTTTTATTAGAATAAGTCCTCTGCTTGCCCTTCTGCAGTGCTCACACAGTCTCCTGCATTCTCAGATGAGAGCTTGTGTTTTCAGATGAAATTTCACAAAGGAAGTTCTGTGAGGCTCATGACTGCATAAATGTCCAGCTTCATATCTTCCCCCAGCCAAATCCAGAGCTCATGGTGTTCTGGCACATGGCTGTGCTTACCCCTCATCCCTGACACAAAGGCTTGTTCCATGGGGTAGCTGCATCTGGCTGTCTTTGGCCATGGTTTGGGATGGTCATGTTCTTTTCAGGGATGGTCTGACATGGGAATCTACTTTGTCCTGTCTGTCATGCCTCCTTTAATTCCTCTCTGGTTATGTAGTCCTGGACATTATCCATTCACCCACCTGTCAAGGCTCAGATGCAATCATGTCTGTTAGGTGCTGGACTATGAGCTGTATCACTCTCCTCTATGACCTCAGTAAAAGGTCAAGGGGATTTTCAGAAATAAATAAATAAAGAGAAAGTTTGAAATAGATCAAAGAAAATATATTGTCTGTAGTGAGCTGTCACATGATATCAGTGTGATGGGATGGATGTTGGACTTCTTATCCCAGTCTTATTCCTCCTGGAGACCACAAGCCATATTCCTCACAAAGACCAAGGTCCTAAAAGGAACAAAATGAAAACTAAATGCCACAAAGGAATAATTATTTGATAAACCAGGTTCTGTTACTGCAAACTTGACCAGCTAAGGCCAGAAATCAAGAGGCCTCAGTTGAGGTGCAGTGATCTCTGTCTTGTGATTTAAAAGGGAAAGAAATGGGACTATATTAAGATACCAGATCTCAGGTAATATTTCCCCAGTATAAAAACGGTTACTACCCCATAAGTCATGATGACTTCATACTCTTCACATTATCTGAGGTAAGGTAGACACATAAGTGAACAGAGAATAAATTTAGGAAGATTATAAAAAAATGATGCTATAAGCAAATTTCTGCCTAATGATCAACGATGGAAGATTTCTGGACAATTCACAGTTATTTGCATCCATCATTATAACCTTTAGTCTTATTAACATTCTATTAGTTCCTATTCACAAACTATTCCTATTAACTTCCCAAACAGGATGCAGAAATAATTGCATGAGTGGTCTAATCAGAATAGCACTGACTGTTTATTTATAGTCTGTTGTGTCCTCTTTTTATTATCCTGCTCAACTCCAGATTTACAGGCTGGAAAGAGTATTCACTTCCTTTTCTAAAATCAGTTTCTCATAGCTGTGCTGCTCCTTCAGGACACAGACCTGAAAGGAACCAGCATTACTTGAACTGTAGGAAATGTAAAAAAGAAACAGCAGAGAAGGAAACATCTGATTCTGATCTTGTCTAGTAGTAGATTATAGGCAGTTTTCCTAGAAGTAGATGGTACAGATTTTCAAAGAAAAGTTATAAATTCAGAAATTCTTACAAAAAAATGTATGAATAAAGAAATTTGGGGTAGATCAGCCAAATTATTGTAAGAATCACTTCAGCTAATCTCAAACAATAAATCAGTGCTTTTTGTCAATGAGATAAAAGAAAGTGAAAAGAAGAAGTGCGTGTCTGTTCAACCCACAGACATGCAGCTTGAGCATGAGGAAACTTTCCAGTGTATTTATACTAAATAGCTGAATGCTATATTCAATAGCAATCACAAATAAGAATCTGCATCCAGTTTGATAGGACAACCCCGTCTGAAAATGACAAAGAAGAACAACAAAAATTAAAACACATTGAAATGATGCTTTCCCAACTTGAATCCGAGCCTGTGAGGAGTCCTGTGGGGCTGCCTGGTTTTGATGACTCTCAAGGCATTTTGCCCAGCCCTTGTCCTTTGTTCAAACTCCTTCACGCTCCAGCTCTCGGTTTCCTTGCTGGTTTCCTCAGCTCTCTAGTGTGTCACGGCTCTCTCCCTGTCTGTCTCCCCTCCCTGCTCAGGCACGGGGACATTCCTTGCAGAAGGAGCTGCATTGTTTGCAGGCAAATCAGGTGTCAGAGCTTTTAGCAGACGCGACTTCCTCCCGAGCACAAAACTGCACTTCCAGCAATACATCACTGCCATTGTACAGGTCGGTTTGCAAAGAATTTTCTGAGGTCAGCATCCTTCACCAAACCTTCAGCTGATTATCAGGCTTATTATGAGGGAAATGCACAGCTGGCTGGGGGGGCTGTTGGATAACTTGTCTCTGCTGCTGGGAACAGCTTTGACACGGTGGTGAATAGTGAGGAGATCTGTAGAGGCAGGAGAAGCATTGCTGGGGAGAGAAAAGAATGTATTTCCCCTTCTCAGCTGACGGAAGAGTGGCTGGGATTTATTTTCTTTTACAGCTTGTGCAAGGTGGAGCAGCCTCCTTGTTCTTTTGTTCTGTGCCTTTGGTGGTTTGACTCATGAGTAGGGAAAATGTGAAGGTGCAGTGGATGAATTTGTCTGTGGGGCACAGTGACAAAAGGGCAGCTGGGATGAGTCTGAGATCTTGGCAAGATTCAGCTGGTTTGTAGCCCTGCCATCACAGTGCAAGAGCACACGCCAAGAAGAAATCCTAGGAGTCAATTTGTGGTCTGGGTTCTTTCATAGAATCACAGAAAGCCTTGTGTTGTAAGCTGGGCAGGGACATCTCCCACTAGACCAGATTGCTCCAAGAACCATCTAGCCTGGCCTTGGACACTTCCAGGGATGGGACATCCAAAACTTCTCTGGGCAACCTGTACCAGGGCCTCACCACCCTCATTGGAAAGAATTTCTTTACATCTGATTATAACCCAGGTGTTTCTTTCCAGACACCACAGCTTCCTCCCCACCCTGTGCATTACAGTGTATTGATACATTAATAAAGGTATTAATAAGGGTAATAAATTAGTGTTTGATCATCAGTATTTACTAGGTGGGTGAAGAATGATGGTTCTATGCTATGTTTTTGCAGCGTGTTTCCATACTGTGTCACCAGGACTGGCAAAGCTAGCCCATGAGTAAAGGCTCAGCATTTGTTGCTGCTGTGTGTGACTTTGAATTGCTGCAAATATAATTTCAGAGCTCCTCAAGACTGAAATGATAAGAGAGCACATACCAGAGGAGTTCAACTTCCACTGAAATTTTCCTCATGATTTAGAAACGGAATTCATGACAGACAGCGTTCAGTCCAACAAAACATCTTCTTTCCCTTTCCCCACTTTTCAGACAGGAAGGGTTGTAGAAGGAGTAGAGGGTGTCAGACACTGTGGACCTGAGCCAATGAGGAGAGAATGTGTAGCTGGCAGAATGGGTAGGAAAGAGGAAGAGTGAGTTGGCCTTTTTCACTCATGCGTGGGAGAAAGGCAATACTATTAAACACCGTTCAGCTGTAACGCAATGAAAAAATTGTACATGACAAGCTGTGACACTTCCTGTGCATCTGAGTCATTGTTTGAGCCCAACCTTACCTTTCAGTGACTGGAGCAGCAGTGTGCAGCCAGCTGGAGCACATTGCCAGAAAGGACAGTGCGGGAGCCGTATCACAAATGTAAATCTCACTATTAGGATATCTGATTTATCTGTGGTTGCAGTAACAGTGCTCCAAACGTGTGTCAGTGAGAGCAGCAGACAGTCACAGTGCTGTGTGTTCTGCTGGCTGCAGGGAGCTAAGGCCAGCTCTAATATGAAAATGTCAGGAGTTTCTTAGGTGAGATCCTGGCTGCATTATTCACAGGCACCCAGCCACTAGGAAGAGTGCTGAGGCCACCGTACGGATTTCATCTCCTCTACCAATCAGCTGGACAAGCACAGCCCTTAATTTCTTTGCTTTAGGCTGAGTGCTCTGAACTGGGTCACTTTTGAAGTTGTACACCCCCTTCCTCCTCCCCTCTCTGCCCCACACACGCATCCTCTCCTTCCCTCCCAGGGAAATGCTGCCACACAACGCTGCAGGGAAGAAAAAGGGATGACTGACACCAGATTTATTTGAAAGGTGCTTTTAAGGCATCAGCCCAGGGACACTGTGGGAAGTCTGAAGGTGAGAGGTAGCTCAGGAGTCAGAAGAGAGAGGTGGAGCAGGGCCAGCTAAAGCCAGCCTAAGCCAGCTCTTCTGTTCTTTGCTTTTAAAGTTTAAATCCTCCTGCCCTCAGTTAATCCATCATTTGCTTGTCATCTAGCTATTGATTTTACATGCAGTTAATATTGTGTCTCTGTGCAACATATTTATATGCACAGACATTAAATAATAAGTAGATTAAAGAATAGGTAGATAAAGAGATGAATTGATACACTCTGTTTCCATACAGTGCTGAATGCTGGTGTAACACCATTTGAATGAAAATCAATAAACAACAAAGCAGTGACAGAGTAGCTGGAGAAAGCGCTGTCTGTCTGTCTATCCACCTACCAACCTATCTGTCTTCTACCTTGTCATAAATGTTTCTTAACCCCATAAACCTTCTTGCTGATTTGGGGTAAAATTCTTTTGTGATAAATGCATATAAAAGCTTTTCTCCAATATCCCCCACCAAGACAGAATGTCTGTGTTTAAATCGATGCCCTGTGAAATAAATAAGGTTAGGACAGGCTTAGATCCTGACTCTTTGTGAAGTTTCTGTCTATGGCACATTCGAAAATAACAACAAAATTTATGCATATTTGCAATAGATTTTTATTATTCTGTGTGATGGTGACCAGGAATGCATAGATACTAGTTAGAGTCTCACAAGTAAAGAGCTCCTGCTATTCAACCTAATTTCTTTATTATTCTTTAGATCTATGTGGTTATTCAAGATATATGTATATCTAAAATATCATTGCATTATATATAAAACATATATCTATATATCTCTATGTTATAAATGTGTGTGTAACACGTCTGTGTGGTGCATGTACATTAGAAAACTCTGTAAATATTTGGAAAAATCCTCCATGTAACATAACACAGACAGGCACTCCAACATTTGTCAGGGATTCCAGGCGGTGTGAAGGTAAGTTGAGTGAAAATGTTTATGTGAACCTTCAAAGCCGGGGAAGTTTGAATCTCGTACAATACAATTAAAATGTGTATTTTAGTGATAACTGAATCAGAAATAAACACAAAGAAAATGTGAGAGAAGAAAGGAGGAAAAAATTACGCACTGCCGACATGCTCTGAATTAATTTGCTAGGTAGGAAACATGATGTTGATGTAGATACTGTATCTGCAGCGAGCTCCACAGTGAGAGGAATAACCTCTATCTAATACTGCAGTGATATGAAGGACTTTGACACAGTTTGGAAACACGAGTGATACACTGGAATTAAAAAAAAAAAAAAAAGCATTTCTGCATTATGGGGTCCAAAGGAAATAATTTATGCTGCAGGCTTTTTTGTTCTAGTGACGATTATTTTATGGGAAATAGGTTTTGATTTCTAAACTTAGCCATGCTGCCCACAAACGGTACTTTCTGGGGATTAGTGATTGATCTTTCCATTTCTCAGCTTTCTTGGTTCTCTTCACATCTTCTGCTCTCCAATGTGTGTGTGTGTGTGTGTGTGTGTGTGTAAGCTCTGTAGCCGAATGCAGAATAGTCATCTGGCAGAAGCAATAACCACTGGAATACAGACACATTTCTGTCTCCAGAATGCACCATGTCTTCAGTTTGAAGGCCAAGGATGGCAGAAAGATCAAAGTTTGACATTGTCCACTGGAAGCATTGGGGAATTCCCTTTCTTTGGTGTTTTGAACCCACAGAATAGGTGGTCGAATGCTGAAGTCAGTACCCGGGTGAAATGTTTGCTGATTTGAAAAGAGGTGTTGTAAGAGCAAAGATTTCAGAATTAGAAAGGCAGCTTGAGTGTGTGTTGAAATCTGTCCTTCTAGATGGAAATAATAATCTTTGCAGTTTGGGATGGGAACCTGCCTGTGTTTGACTTCTGTCTGGCCCAAGCTCATTTCTCAGGTTAATGTCAAGATATCAGTAAATCTTCAATTGCTGGTGAGTGGCTCAGCAGTGACTATCCCCCAACATCTAAGGATGGATCATGTGTATATTTATGTATTTATTAGCTCATCTTCTCTGCTTCAGTCCATTTGTGCATCACCATTGGGGGTGAATGTTCATCTGGTGGGGCTCTGGTCTGACTGTTTCCAAAGGACAGCTAATGCATACATATCACATAAACCCAGTATCAAGCTGCAGAGTTCTTTGCTGGAGCTGGCTTCAGACAGCACAGCAGCCCTTGTAAAAATTGCCTGTTTCTTCTTCTAGACCCAAATAAACTTCCTCAAACTCCAGGTTCTTACTAAAGGAGCTTAAATTGGCAGCATGGTGCATGGTCACTTCATTATGAAGTGTTTTTTCTATAGTCAACAGAGTTCAATAGTCCCCTTCTAAGGGCAATTCATGTTATCTCCTATCTCAATTGTTCTATAGTTATCACTATCTTACCTCAAGGGCAACTACCTGCCTAAATTAGGTGATCCTCGTAGTGCCTTAGGTGGGAGAAACTGGTCCTGGGCTTGATTATATGGGATAACTGTGGATTTTTTTTAGCACAGAAGAAAAAACAAACAAACAAACAAAAAACCAAACAAAAACCACCAAAAGTAAAACAGAAGGAAAAAAAAAAAAGGCAACTAAAAATAAAAGGACCTGAAACCAAGCGAGAGCACTTACCATTCATGGCTTCCTCATGGCTTCCCCCCCACCCCTTAATTTTCACATAATCATGTACTTAGGCAACACAGAAAATATCCTTTGACCCAGATGCCAAATTGAACAAAATTGGCAAATAATTGAGTTGAGCAAGTAACGATTTCCAATAGGTTAAAATCTGTTAACACAAACTACTGAGCCGAATTCTATTGCATAACGAATGCATTCTGGGAAATTAAGTATTAATATAATTAAATGAAGATTAATAATGGAATAACTGCATATTGGGGAATTATCTGGATTGATTAAGATAATATAAATTATCATTATGACTTTATAAGGTATATGCAACCAGTGTGATTGCTGAGGACAAAATTTTGTAGCCAGTGACCCACACACTTCAACCCACACAGTGGGCTGAGGAAAGGACATGTCCAGCTATTTCAGACTTCAGTGGGGTCACTGAAAACCTGCCTGGGTTTGAGAGGGTGTGGGTGGCCTTTGTTACACATCTAGAGTGAGACTTAATCATACATCACATGCCTCCAGGCAGACACTTTTTCAGCAAACAGCACCTATAAAGCTGCACCAATACTGTAAACATGATCAATAATACAATGGAATATTCTTTATAGGAACATTCCCGTCAGACGTTGTCCTTCTGGTTCTGGTGACTGGAGAAGTACAAATAATTCTGAGTTTTTATGACTTGTTCCTACTTCTATTTCACAACCCACTTTTCCCTGTTGACTTTTGAGAGAAAGTTATTGTTAAGTACTGATGACCTCTGCACCTTAAACTCTTTGCTAATCCTGGCATACTCCTTTGCATCTCAGTTTGCCACATACCTTAACATGAGACCGGAATGTTTTGTGTTCCACAAAGGAATTTTGGGCCCAGAAACCTGTATTTCATGGAAACACGTTCTACTAGTGGAAGCATCGGTGGTTCAGGCATATCTTACTGCTTGACACTGCAGAAAAGAAATGCTTGGAATGAGGCAACTTGAATATTTTCTCCAGTTTGTGGATGTTTTGAGAAAGAAATGAGAAAGCTACTTGTTGGGAGGAAGTAATCATTCCTTTCTCTGCTATGGCTTGTGATTAAATAGCAGGGTCAGAGTTGGATTTT
The DNA here is from genome assembly GCA_013400435.1 of Pycnonotus jocosus. NCBI lineage: Eukaryota > Metazoa > Chordata > Aves > Passeriformes > Pycnonotidae > Pycnonotus > Pycnonotus jocosus. Next base: position 46,193 of record VWYP01003091.1, on the reverse strand, counting down.
TGGATAGCTGCCGGGCCTTTGTTACTGCTTTTTTTGTCTACATCTATTTTGTATCTCAGGAAATAAGTCAGAGAGCAAACTGCCAGCCCTCTCTCACCTAGCTCTGAGGGGTCAAGATGCCTGTATGCAAGGCAGCATAGAGAGCTGTTCAGGATGACCAAATACCCCATCTCTGCGTGGTCTTGTGTCCATCCTGGAAAAAGACCTCTGATCATTTGATTGAAGAGTCCTCAAGTGACTTTTCTATAGGAGAAGCAAAATGGTTTGTGCCCATCATCTCTGTATTACAGGTGTGTGCTGATGATTAAATTTAAGCCATGAAGCAAGTTGTGGTTTAAGACAGGGTCAGACTCAGCTGTTCAGAGTGGTGGGGTCTGAATTCAGAGTCTGGAATTCATTATTATACGAAAATGGACTTTGAAGAGTGACTCAGCTGTGCCTGCTGCAGGGTGCCCTCTTGGCTGCAGTGATTGCATTCCCTGCATCTTTAGATTGTTACCTCTCACTGTGAATTCTCCCCTGTGTGGGCCTGTGAAATATTGAATCTAACAAAATTCCCATGTATCTTTGCTCTGCTGCATGTAGCAAAACAGGAGGAGGAACTCACGATAAGAAATGGCATCCACAGATATCAATCAGACAACCAAATATCTAAAGATTTATAGCATCATTAAGGAGTTTTCCATAGATTTTGTAAAGGAAGGAAGAAAGGAAGGAAATAAGTGAGGAAAGAATAAATAAATAAATAAAAGGAACAGAAAAAGAAAGAAAACAGAGCAGTGAGCAATTCTCTTAAGAACAGGAGTTGTAGTTCATTGAACCTTGTCTTCCTCTTGCCTCCCCGATCTTAGGTAAATATTTGAGTGAAGTCCAAACCAAATACACACACCAAAATAGCATAGGGTGTAACTGATACAATCTCTAGGACTCATAGAAAAGGCGACTTTGAAGGGGGAAGGGAGAGACCTTTTCCTAGAACAGCTATTGCTTGGGTGAAGACCATCGCCCCTTTGACTGGACAATGGGAATTGAGTCTCACAAGCAAGCACAACATAACATTTTCCATAGCAAGCACAACAAAATGTCCCATTTTAGAAATGTGGCCATTGCTGAGATAGCAGAGGTCTGAATGTTCAGAGCTCTTTCACAGGGTTTTTCATGAAATTGTTCTAAAGTCCCTTGCAAATATTTTGCCCCCATGTATTGAAATAATCAGGTTGTCTGGGACACTGGGGCAGGTTGCCCAGAGAAGTTGTGGATGCCTCATCCCTGGAAATGTTGGATGTGGCTCTGAACAACCTGGTCTAGTGGAAGGTCTCCTGCCCCCATGGCAGGGGATTTGGAATTAGATGATCCTTAGGGTCCCCCCAAACACATGGTTCCATGATCTTTTCTATGCAGTAATAACTTCTCTTTTCCAGCTTTCTGTGGATGTTGTCTGTGTGTTATGGGAAAGAGGTGAGGAAGAAAGGCAGTGTCTCATCAGACAGGAGAAATCCAATCCATGGGGATTAAAAATCGAGTCCCTTTGGCTCATCTGCATGACAAAAGCCCATTGCATAATGCTATGAGTACAGCTAAATCCAAGGCTTAGTCCCTCACCTCCTGATTAGGCAACAGAGAAGACAGATAGGGCTGGAGGAGCAGTTGGATGGAGATAGCTTTGGTCATGTAAATGCTTCAAGTTCACTGTGAGGAGTCTGAGCCCATTCATCATTTCGTGCCAAGCTCAGCTGCTTTGATGGAGGCATCACACCCAACATGCACTGAAGATGTCCTCACATGTCTAATGTGTCTAGACATCCTGGCCTTTAATATACTGCAAGGAATCTAGAGGTGATAGGGACACTGCAGTGGTCAAAGCCTGTGTTGGATTTTCTCTGGTGTAAATCACCAGGACACCACCCAAAGTCAGAGTCCCACGCATTGAGCCAAGGTGAGGAGCTGGGCCCATGCCAGTGGTGGCTGTTACTGAAGGTATAAAAAGTCTTTATGTGAGGAGGAGGTTATGGAAGGGAGTGGTGGCTTATTACAAAGATGGAGCTGAGCCTGCCTTTGGGACAAGTCTGTGTAGCTGTTTAGGAGACAGCAAAAATGAGGCCCAATGGATCTGGCACATGCTCTCTGGGGATTAAAAAGGATCTCTGACTTTTGCAGCTCTGATCACAGGTTGTTGTTGCTGCCTCGTGCTGTTGCGCTGTGCCACACACAGCTCTCACCGTGGTTGTGTGCTGGGTACAAAATGTTCCTCTCTGGAGGGCTTGTGATCTTCTGGGAGGGTTGCTGCTGGCTGTCAAAAGACTGCTGGATTTGCCCCAGAGGAGAGGAGGGATACAGATGCACACCAGATTTCCACATTGTGTGAAAGGAGCCTTATAATTATCTTATACATTACAGTTGGGAGCCCCAGGCAAAGGGTAGGCTCCTGTGCTTTCTCCTGACCCATTGTGTGGAGTCTCATGTGATGCAGGGTGGGGAAGTGGCTGCCTCAGACATCTTTGTCGTGCAATGTTGGTGATTATGTGACAAACAGGGCTGGGCCAGCCTGCCTGGGCATGGGGTGAGGTTGAGCAGTGTGGCTGTGTGATGTGCTGGGCACTGTGGTGGGCAAGGGGCTGGGACATCACCAGCTGCTGACATGGATCTTGCTTGTCCTCTGGTGAGGTCTCACTTGCACCTTGTCCCTTTGTCATCATAGAACCCCTGAAAGGTTTGGGTTGGAAGACACCTTAAAAATCATCTAGTTCCAAGACAATTGCCATGGGCAGGGACACCTTCCACTAGACCAGGTTGCTCCAATCCCCATCCAACCTGGCCTCGAACACTTTTAGAGACTGGACATCCACATCATCTCTGGGAAACCTGTTTCAGTGTCTCATCACCCACATAGTGCAGAATATCTTTTTTACATCTAATCCAAACTCTACTCTTTTAGTTTGAAGACATTCCCTCTTGTCCTACTACTCCATGCCCTTATGAAAAATCCTTCAGTTCTCATGGAGCCCCTTTAGCCACTGGGAGTGCTGCTCCAAATCTCCCCAGAGCTTTCTCTTCTCTGCCTTTTTTGTCCCCAGAGATGGATCCTCACAGCTTTTCCTCCATAATAAGGACCAGCAGGAGCTTGTGTACCCTGAAGAGTCATCTTCTCCATGCTGGTTCAGAATCCCTTTGGAAAAGCAAAAAATGGGATAAAATAGGAAAATTTTTGACCTCTGTATGAACGGATTGTACTTAGCTGTTGTCACTGTGGCATAATAGGAGAGGATTTGCTCTTGTGAGGAGGGATGGATATGCTGTAATCCCCCTCAGCCTGGTCCAGCACATCATGTGTGGTCTGGGTGCCGAGGTGCTGCTGCAGATGAACCGGCTTGTTCAGGCTGTAGCTGTATGCAACCAAAATTAATTCCAGGATTAATGCTTAAGCTGGCTGCGAGAGGCTGCTCATCTCATAGAAATTCTGCAATTGTTGAACTAAAGGTACAGCCACCTCTGCGAGAGGATAAAATGAAATTCACACAAAATTCTCAAAAAGTAAGAAAAAGAAAAAAAAAAGAAAAAAAGGAGGTGGGTTTTTTTTGTTTGTTTTTGTTTCACACAATTAAAAATATTTCCTTTGTGTCCAGCTGTCTTGTTTGAACAAATTATTTTATTTTTCTGAGTAATATTTTTTTTGCTAAAGAGTCAGGTCCAAGAGGAAATCACAAACCTGGTCTTTGAACTTACTGGACTAAAATTCTTTGATCACCTTGAGAGGTTTTTCTAGCAATACTTGAAGCCCACCAAGTTGCTTAAATGGACCTTGGGCCATGGGCAGGGTCGGCTTCCAGGAGCTGACAAAATCAAAGTTTTACGAAAGAATTCCCACTCTGTGGCACGCCCCACCACCCCACCCAGGAGAGGGAGATTATGGGAACTCATATCACAGAAAGATCAAGCTTCAGTTTAATCACCTCTTGTTAATGCCTTTCTTATATTGGATTTTAATACATTTTTAATCTGTTTTTCATTTTCCATGCTTTATCACTTGGGTGATCAGAGTGAACAGGAACCAACCTGATGCTGGGACCAAAACACAGCAGAGGAGTGCTAAAAGCAGAAGTAAAATTTCCCAGGAGGTTGTGGAGAAAGGATGTGAACTGTGGACTTTTCTGGCAGAAAAAAAAATCTAAACTGAGAGTGAGGTAGCTGATGTGACAGGGCCCTGTTGTGTGACCCTGAGCCCTTTTAGCCTGTTTCCCTCCAGTCTTTTGATTGAATATTCAGTTATATGCATAGAATCATAGAATTGCAGAATGGTTTGGTTTGGAAGAGACCTTAAAGATCATCCAGTTCCAACACCCCTGTCCTTATCACTGGCAGGGACACCTTCCACCAGGCCAGATTGCTCATATTCTCCTTTAGTAAGTATTTTTATTCTAAACCACTGGGCACACCAACATCTTCCTCCCAGCTACATCCTCTAAGTAATGCCCCAAACAGAAAAAAAGAAAAACCTTCCAAACTTATAATAATGATGCATAGAATCTGTCAAAAACCCCTTCTGAGGGACTTGTCCCATCCCCCCCATGAAGAACTTATTTTCCTTTCTGTTCAAAAAGACCCTTATCAACGTTTCAATCTTTCCATGTAAATACACTGACAAGTGTCAGGCCCTGGCAAACCTATAATTAAGGCTGAATACAATTTGCTAATAAAAGCCAAGAAACCCTGGGTTGAGTTTACTTACATTATCCCCACTGGGCACTTTCCATCAGAATCTTTTATCAGCCTCTGCAAATGCCACTTTGACATTATTTTTACTGAATCAATCAAACACGGGCACTACATTCATTCTCCTCCTTGCAGAGAACATGCTCCAGCTACAGAAATAAAGATTTGTGCTGTTGTTTGTTGTTGTCATTGCAGCTCCTCTGACTCACAAAGCACAGTGAGCTTTTGGAAGGAGAGAAAGAATGAGAAAAATAGAGGAGAGGAAAAGAGAGAATTGGAGAGAGAGAGAGGCAGAAAACGTAAGCCAGAGATTGTGGCAGGCTTTACAAATTGGCACAGCCTTATCAACAGCATTTCATGGTTTTCTGGAACTCTTTCAAAGGGAACTTGCCTTTGTGTGCACTGGCTTAAGCTTTACTAATATTTAAAGCTATATTTAAAAGTTTATGAAAATTACTTCTGAGTTCCTCTGTCTCTTAAAATCACGGAGGCCAATGTTTGCTTCTTGCTGTTATCCCACTCACCCCCCCTCTTCCCGCATTTTTCTGTGGTTTTCCCGTCCTCTTCGTCCTTCCTTGGCAGGGTCTCTGCCTTTCCCTCTCCCTCCCATTTTGCTGCATTCCCTTCACCCAGCCTCCCCCCTCTCCATTTCCAGGGGCCTGGGGGAAGGGTTTTGTTTGGTGGGACTGTTTGTGATGGGTGAGGTCCAGCTCTGAGCAGCGCCGCTCTCCACTACATCAGTAAGTGTGTAAGTAAATACATCTCTCACGCTCTTTCTCTTGGCTCCCTGCTTGGGCAGAGGGTCAGAAGGCTTTTCTCCCTGCTCCTGGCTATGTCTGGGTCAGCTGAGCACAGTCTGACACCTCCAACAACCCACAGTGGCATCTTCATGCAAGGACAGATATGGAAATAGCTCAGGTGATCCTTAGCACAGACACACACTGCTTCTGATGGGATTTGAGGGGATAATTTATCCCAGCTTTCCACTGGTGAGTGGAGGACTGATGGGAACCCCACACTTTGTTCAGATTTGCCTGCAGCCAGTGTTACTTTTGTGCAGGTAGGCACTGGGGATTGTGCTCCTGGAGGAGGGAAGTCTAAACATGTTCAATATTTTGGTGTGCAGATGTGCCCTTGGTCTGGGCATGGATGGCAGGAGGACGCTCAGAGGGGAGGGTGGCCCAACACAGGCTTCTGTAGCTCTCCCAAAGGTCACTGGTGACACTTGGGGTACGGTTTGCCTGCCCCTCACTCTGTGATGGCTGTGTCTGAGATGCTTGCCCTTTGTAAAGCATCATGCTAACAGAGACAACAGGATTTTCTATGATTCCATGATCTGCAGAGGAATTGCCTCTTTAAGAGGCCCATTTCTCACCAGGGTTGCTGGAGCTGGAGATGCTCCTCAGCCATGTGACTAAGTACATCTCAGAGGTCTACATAAAGGTGAGATGAATCCTTTCTTGGGTAAATGAGAAGTTCAAAAAATATTAGATCCCAATTAATTTATTCTAAAAGGACTTAAAATATTTTTATATCAGAGTTTGAGCTGTATAATGATAAAAAAATCATGTTAGCTAATGTGGTTTTAAACACAAAGTGTGTGTGACTACATTACTTCAAGCCAGAGAGCCCTGCTGGTCCAGCACTGTTTCCAACAGCAGTCAAGAGTAAATGTTTAAAGAGAAGAATAAACCACTTATAGAAAAATAAAGTGTCTATGCCTCCAGCAATCACTGATGTAGATGTCTTCAGGAGACTACATTTATACAACCAGGTTTAACAGCCTCCTCTGTGTCTATCTGTTGAAATTTCCCCCTTTTTGGGCCTGTTTTTAAAATAAAAAGATAATACCTGAGGTATATCCAGTGGCAATGCCCTGCTTTCCTGGTTTATTCCCAGATGATGAAGCCATGGGTGATTCTGTGCCTTCACAGTGCCATGGAAAGTGCCTGCTCTGCACCTGGGGCATTTTGGTGGAGTTAGGCTGACTTCAGACAGGATGATCTTCTACGACTTTTCTGTGACTTCAAAAGAGGTAGGCAAATGTGCCCTATCTGAGGAAGTGACCCCTTGCTTTACCTTTTTCTGTGACATTAAAAAGAGCAGCTTTGGTGTAGGAAGGAGAATGTCGAGCAATGCTCTCATCTCCCAACGCTTAAAAGCGCATGGGGATGAGCCACAAGGATAAGCTATAAATGACTTCTGTATCCCACAATGTATCAGTTATAAGCAAATCCTTTATATAAATGAAACCCAGATCCTTTAGATTCCCTTTGAAGAAATCTTGTCCTCTGGCAGCTGGAACTGCAGTGGTGGGAGTGACGGAGGCAGTGGCTGGAAGACACGGCTGTCTGCTGGAGATAGGATCGACGTTCCTGCAAGGGACAACTGCAAATTTGGTGTTGCAGTGAGATTATAAATCCCCTTAGATTTTACTGGTGTTTTTGGAGAGAGAGAGGGAAAGTAGATTTAGAGAAATATGACATATAGGCACATGCACACATTTATAAATTGTAGATGGTAACACCATGCTCTGTGGTAGAAGGTATATTCAGCTTTAATGCGTTAATCAGAGCAGGACTGATGGAGTGTATATGATCATTTCTGTTTTACAAGGCAGGGGAAGGTTAAGTGATTTGCCTGAGGCCAGAGACTAAATCAGTGTCACAGATGGGATGAGAAAGGAAGAGGCTCCAGTTCAGGTTGGATTCTCAACAGAACAGGCAACACCAGAAAGAAATAAGGCTCAGGCAAAAAGTGGTGGTGGCTTGTTGCTTCAGTGTCCATCACACTGCTAAGCTGTGCTGCTAAGTGAAACATCCTCTGCCTCCTTATTTTCTCTCATTTTCAGATAATACAGCAGCCAAAACTCTGTCTACATTCTCTACATAGACTCATTTTTGCCTGTTCCACATTTCCTACGTGCTGGAAAATAATTTTATTTTTTATTTTCTAGAAGTCACACTTCTCAGTTTCCTGAATTTCTCTGCAACAGCAAATACTACCCCAGCCTGATCCTGTCACTGCAGCTCCCACTTTGTAAAACACACGTAGTGCCTATTAAAAAAACAACAATCATGCACTCCAAATAATTAGTTTGATTATTAGTACTGTGGCATAACCTGCAGGGCCCAATTAAGATCCAAACCTTATCACGCTAAGTTGGGGAAACATACATTAACGCACTGTTTCAGCTTTGAAGATTTTGCATTTTTAATGGATGGAATTAAGAGTGGGAAAAAGGAACTTATTCTCCCTATTTCACAGGCAGAGCACTGGGACCTGGGGTTATTAAGTGAGTTGCCCAAGGTCACACGAGCTGTGTCAAAGGCAGGAGCTGAACCTGTGTTCCCACCTCCTGATCAAGGAGAGCTGTGAGATGGAGCTTATAACTATGATGTGCTTTTAATACAACAGGGAAAGTAATAACCAGAAGAAAGAGCTTGGGAAGGAGAGAGGGAGGGAGAGGGCTGCGTGTGATTGTGTCTCTCACAGCCAGGCTGTTCAATGACTAATAACAACTGGTCTTGAGATGCTCCAGGGGATGTCATATTTCATCCCAAGCCACTTAAAGAGCCAGTTAGTCTTAGAGAACTCTGAGCCTATAATCTAATGCCCAAATAACAACATTTGTCATTAAGGCATTTTAAGTAGAACACGCATGTATATATGTGTGTATATTTACAAATATATACACACAAAGTGTTTTACTTGTTTAACCTACATCTATATGTATATATAATAACACATGCACACACACACCCTGCCCTGTCTTAAAATAACATGGCTAAGTTAGGAGTGGGCCGAACACTGCAGCTTGGAAATGTAGATGATTTACAGGTTGTTGTTAACATTTTTAAAATGAAACAAAACAAGAGAATGTTTCATTGAAATCCATATTTTGTAAATCTGTGCTCAAAAAAAAAGTACTTAAGTAATGACAAAATGTCCCATTCTATTATTTAAAGAAAAAAAAATTAATTTCACCTTTTTTTTGGTTTTTTTCCAAGTTAAATACGGTTTTTCTTCACATGACCTTTGGGGAAGGTTGAGGATTGATATAAAATTTAAGTATTTCAAAGTCAGTCAATTTTTCAATTTAATCTGTGTGTTGAAAACAAACAACAAAAGAGTCTGTATTCCAGGTTAAAAAAAAAAGTTAGAATGATTAAAAAAAATCCCACTAAGTGAAATATTAAATGAAAAATTTGATTCCCCTAGCTGAGAAATATGGTGCCCTCTGCTCCTGTGATTCAGTTCCCTGTGATAAACACATTCTGGTGGAATCCTAACAGATATAATATACATTTCTCCCCACAGACTGTGTTGTTTATCACACGGGAGGTACCTGATGGAGTGATGAGAGGGGTTCAAGGCAGTGGAGGCCCTGTTACAGCTGCTTGGAGGAGGGTTTAACTCACAGCCCCTGGGGGTGCTGGGGGCTCCTGCACTGTAAAAGTGGATTCTGGCTCTGCATCTGAAAAATATTTCCAGTCAAATAATTTTGTGTTGGTTTGGTACCAAAATGGTCAGTTGTGAATTTTTCACCTTGGAAGGGACCTGGGGATGCTGATCTCTTTCACCAAAGAGGTCAAATTTGTCCTTAGAAGATGCTGGAAAACACCTCACTTTTCCTTGCCATAAAGTGGGCATCCAAAATTAGCAACCTCATGTTGCCTTAACCCTCCTGTACTTCAACCTGTGAGAGAAATGACAGCAAGAAAACCCTCTCGACATGCAGAGGTGTTATAGAGAGAAAGGCATAAATATTTGCAGCACTTTCAGGTGTTAAAATGATGGGCAATCAGGAAAGGACTGTGTGGAAATGAATCATTCTGTCTCGGGGCGAAACTGTGCTGACATGCAAAAACACTTGTCTTGAGGGTCATGCATCACACAGGGAAGAAAGTAAAATCCTAAAGATTTTGTGATTACGGGAGCTCTGTCCAGCCTCTGCACAGATTAAGGCCTTATAGGAAGAGAAAGAAGTGAGGATGTATTTGCATTCCTTTTGCAGAGTGGATGTGTGCAGAATGGCAGCTTTAATCCAGGAACTTAAAAAGTGTTGGACGCTTGACTTGGAGATCTGAGTTATGGTTGTTTGATGTACTTTCTCTTTTTGCATCTCTTTGCACAGACACATTAGATAGGCAGCATATATTTACATTCTGGATTTATGAAGTTGGAGCTGGACGTTTTTCTAAATTACTGTGAAACTAATGCTTTTCACATCCTGTTCAGTCTTTCTGGGCATCCTCATTTGCACTTCAGCTGGCACAGTTGCAGGTTTGACTTTGTTTTCCTCTTTCTGCTGTGTTTGAGGCTCTCTCCCGTTTTCATACACTTCCATCTTCTGATTGAAGTGACCTTTCCCATTCACCCTTAAAATTCCACCCAGCTGAACACTAGTCCTGCCTCCAGGCCTGTAACTTCGGCCTCTGTGGCCCGGGACAATGGGGTGAGGAAGGCAAAATAAGGGACATTCCTGCAGGTCCTCGGTGTGTGGATAACAAACAGGGCACAAGAGGCAGGCAGGTAAATCAGAAATCTCTCCATTAGCTGGTTAAGCATTTTGGAGTGACATCAGGTACATTAGGAGGTGGCAGCCACAATGGAGGGACACTGGCCATTTGATATTCATGAGATGAAGAAGGTTTAAGAAGAGAAAAGGAAGGGGGAGGGAGGGATGTGGGCTTTCTAATGTAAACACCATTATCATTTGAAAATCAATTAGCTCCTTGCACCGAGGGAATGACAAGACTTAAGGCCCTTTTCTGAACTGCTATTGTGAGCCCGGGTTATTTACTTTAATTAAGAGGAGACAGAGTGGATTATTGTCTCAAACTAAGGAGTTGGGAAGAGTCAGAAAATTACACTCTACCTCACTGCACAACAAAGCCCGGGTAAGAGACAGGCTCCAAACCCAGCAAAGTCGAAAAGAAATTAGCCTTTAATCTGGATTCGTCCTACATAAGGAGCAATCAAAAGGAAGGAAGGTTTGGAGCCTCCTTGCTAAGCACCAAGCATGACATTGCAGCAGCTGCCACTGCCAGCTCTTCTGCTGGAACTTAATATTGGTTCTGGGAGGGGCTTCTTCCCCTGGAAGGGTTAGAGTTTGAGAGCAAAGATTCTCCTTTTTCCTCAAATTTGACACATTGAACTGTCAGGTGTGGGGCTGCATTTCCTCCTGCCCTCCAATACAATAATGGAGCAATGCATTGTTTTAGAAAGCAATCTAATTGTTGATGCAAAGATGTCTCTCCTGGATGAAGATGATAATATTTTTTTTGGCTCTTATTTAATTTAAGCAGCTTGGATTAAAAAATTAGAAAAAAAAAAGAAGGGAAAAAAAAAGAGAATGAATTTGGCAAGTGACTAATCCACAATATTGTCTTATTTGGCATATGGAGAAACACCCCCCGAGGTATCTAATACTGAGATGTTTCAGCTCTGTTTTGCATTGCCCACTCTTACTCTGCATACTCTAAATATGTATTAAGTCAGTCGAGCATGGCAGCTGCTGAAGGAGTTGCCACAGCTTACTGGGTAAATAATGATCGTTTTTTAAATCACCTAAATGCGTATCTACCCCAAAGACCATGGCAGTGGCTTATGGGAATGCTGATTTGCATTTTAAAATTTTTACTTGGATGTATTTGCAGTTTCTGTGCCTCCCACTGATTGCTCCCTGCTTCAGTTTTAAGTCCAGGGCCCAATTCTGCTCTCAGTTATGAATGGGAGAATGAGGACTGACACCATTTAAATCAGCAATGTGAAGTCAAGCTGAGGATAAGCTCAGTGTGACGAGTTTTACCAGGAATGCAAACTGGCACTGAGGGGTTTTTTTGTGATTTTGCAGCTTTAAAAATAAATTGGTGATAACTGAAGAGCAACTTTAGTCAGGATGGGGTGTGAGGAGGGCTGTGATGGGACAGATAGGCCAAAGATGAGCTGCTGTCCAACTTTCTGCTGAAGCAGGGAAGAGACAGATCACATGTAAATGCTTTCAAACAGGCTCTGCTACACCTCTAGAAAGCACCTTCCCAAAACAAGGCTTTGGGGTCTATTTAGGCCCTTTTTGCTCATGGAGGGAAAAATAATATATTATTCTGAATGCTGACACACATCCAAGCTCATCAGCTCTTAACCTTTCTCAAATCTGGGATCTTCCTCTATGTTTTATCAACACAGACACCTCGGCCTGCAGAAAACCCTTGGCCTACATGTGGATCTGGAAGCAAATGGATGAAGAGCTTTTCAGAGGGCTCTAGGCAACAAAACACTTGGTACTTTGTGCATCACAAAGAAAACATATTTTTCTATATATTTAGAGTTCTTCCATGCATTCGGGACTCTTTTCTCCAGCCCAAAGATTCTGCTTCTCCTTTACATCTGGATCCCTTCCTTCTCATTTGGTCCTGCAATAAACCAGATCCTTTTCATATGAAAACCTTTCCCTGTTTTCTCCTCATGTTTCCCATGGATAAGTGCCTACCCACGCATTTTAGGTCTTGTTGAAATGCCTGCCCTGGCTCTGGAGTCCAGCAAAGCTGAAGAGTGTTAAGGAATTTCAGCTGAGTGTTGGTTTGGCTCTTTCATCTCTTTTGTGAGTCTGTACATTTTGCAGGCTGGGCAGCTAGACCAGACCTAGTGACTTGCACCTCAGCTGTGTCCTGTGACTCTTCCACCACCTCTCCTTGCTCCCTTGAGCAAAGTCTATGAGATTCAAGGTGCACAGACCTTCAGGTAGAAAGAAAATTGGCAATGAATCAGGCTCAGAAACCCTTGGAGATGAATAACTGGACCCTGTGATGCAGAACCTCTGAACATCATGCAGCTGGTGTCCCATCCTGAAGGACCTGGGGAGGTGTAATGCCAGACAGATGCTCAGTTGTTGCTCTCTCCTCCTCTGACAGGGTACAGCTTTTAATACTGAGCCACAATGGCACAGACAATGCATTAATTCCTGCCTTAGCACTGTACTTGTTGGATTAAAGTGTGTTCTTTATATAGATATTTTCTGCTTCTTGTAACAGTACTTTGTGATCTTGAATATACTTAATTGTATTAGAAATGGTGTGCTGGAACCATTTTTTAATTATTATTAATATGAAAATAAATAAAAGGAGGATTTTCTTTTCCCCAGGAATAAATCAAATCCTTCTTTGGAGTGCAGGGTCAACAGACCCACAGGGCTGAGCTGCTGGCTGCAGATAGTGTGTGTGTGTGCACAGATGACTACACACATGTGTGCCACCTATATTTGCATTCCTACAGCTGTTCATTATTTGTATCTATTATGCAGTGGAGACAGCACAAATGTGTGCAATTGAGACACAATAATGTAGGGATATGAAAGGCCCAATCCATCAGTTCAAGTGTGTTTGGGTTTAAGGAGAAGGGGACGTACAGATAAATACACTGATTTATTCTCTCTAGCTCTCTCTGCATTCTGGGGCTGGGCCCAAGCCATCGAAGCTGCTGGAGCTGACAGTGATTTATATCCGCTGCAGGCTCTGGCCTGGAGCTTTTAAGTGTGTGTCAAGCACCTCCAGCACTTTCAGAACCTTTTTTTAAATGGAGCTTTCCAAATCAAAATCTGAGGCAACGGCAAATCCATTAAGAAGGTGGGTGCACACTGTGTTTTGTGTTTAGGGATTCCTATCGTATTTATGTTCAGTTTTTGACCATCCAGCTGTTCAGAGTCACAGCCTATGGCCTTGAACAGCAATCATGGACTCATTCCATAAGAACCCAAAGGTCCCTAAACACTGGTTGGCTTGAACAGAGTCCAGGAAGGAGATGACAGGCCAGGTTGTTAATGACAACCTTTTATTCTGACAGTCAGGCTACAGAGAGGTCTTGGCAGCTTTCAGAGCTGTGTGGAGCAGCCTCTTCCTGCATGTTCCACTTCTGTTAATGGCAGAGAACTGGAGAGCCCATTCAAAGTGCAAGAACGACTTGACCATAGATTTTTGGGTTATGCTGTCATCTCTTCATTACTCTCAATAATATAGAGATGTGAAACATGGGATGCCCAGGAGTGCAGCCCAAGATGAGGACAAATAGGTAAAAGTAATGGGAAAGAGCCCTGGGGAAAGGTAAGGGCTAGGGGAGGAAGGGGGTGAGATAGGCTCGTTCCCAGACCAAGAAGGTGAAGGCTCAGGCAGGAGCTACTTGGCATGTGAGGGAACTGTTTCCCTGAGGGGCCCAGCTGCCTAATTTTCAGGAGGGAAGAATTATTTTCTTTTGGGTGGAGTTGGCCCTGTCCTTTATTCTTATTGGAAAATAAAGCTAATTCTGGAGCTTAAGTCTAAGCATTTCTGATCAACAAAAAAGGCATGGGTAAGATCCATCATCAGCCAAAGCTTATTTTGCCTTGGTGTCTCAGCACCCTATATTATGGGTACTAAATACCAACAGATTTTGCTATTGTTATGATTTAATAATAATCAAATTGTTACATCCTCAGCTTCCTCCTGTAACTCTTAATTACCAAGGAAACTTGCTAAATTTAAGCACTGGTGTAAAGACAGTGAAGAACAGAAAATAACTTGGATCCTTCTTTCAGATTTGATTGAAGGCAGATTTTATCAGTAAAAAATTTGCTACAGGTTTAATTCCACTCCATGGGATTAATTCCACTCCTATAAGCAAAGAGTTCTTAGAGTAAGTTTTTTCATTCCCAACTATTTTATTATCTTGGCTTCCTCAATGTCTTGTACCCCTTTTTCCAACAAGGAATTGGAGTGGCTACCTGGAGAACAGACCTTGCCCCTTCCTGTATTCCTTTCCAAGCCACTGGCAGAAGTGGTGAAAGAGGGTCATCCAGGATATGATAGAAACAAGAAAATTCTTACCACTCAATCTCTGCTACCCAAACCCAGTGTCTTGGCATTAGCTGTGAGAATCCTCCCTTCCCTGTGCATCTCACAGAGCCTGTTTTCTTCTCTCATCCCTTTCAGGGCAGGGCTGCACTGGGAAGGAAGGATTGCAGCTCCTGGGACCCAAGGCATAGTGCAGCTGAAGAAAGTGTTGTCAAACACAGGCAGGGATCAGCTTGCACTCTTTGTCCCTGATGCAAATGTTCACAGGAGCTCTTGCAAGGATGGGCTCAGCTCCGTGCTCAGCTGGAGACTCGGGGGTTACAGGAGCAACTGGCAAGTGCTGTCAACAGGGAGCTGCCTTTTGCTCAAATCCCACTTGTTGGGCAAATTCCAGAGCCAATCCTCACCCAATTTCCAGGAAGAAGTCATCCACAGTCTTGCCTGCCTATGTCCATCTAGTGGTCTTTTCACATGGCATCTGAATTGGCAAACTGGTCAGAGCTGTGTGAAGCTGCTGGGGGCAGAGGGTGCCTGGAGGAAGGCATATGATTAAACACAGTGTTGAGGCTGAATGGAAGCGACAGATCCAACTGCTGGTCCCACAGAAGCCCTGAAGAAAGAGGGAATTCTCTGCAAGAGCTCTTGAGAGGTTTATTGTTCCCTGGTGGTAAGGCTGCAGGACATGTCAGTGAAAGGCTGGCCTCTCTGCAGAGACCTTGTGCCTCTGCAGTGACGACTTTCCCAGAGCTGATGCCCATTTTCCCTCAGCAGCTTCCTGCCAGAGTTCCTTGCCTCCAAGGATGTTGGCCTGGCAGGTTGCCTGGCAGCCAAGTGCTCTTGGTCCTCCCTGGATCATGGGACCATTGGATGATCTGGGTTGGAAGGGACCTCAGGAGGCCCTTATCCAACCTCCTGTTCTGATATCAAACCAGCTTACTTAGTGCTGGATATGGGATGTTGGGAATCTCCCTGCATTATCCAGGGATTGCTGCTCTCCTGTGCTGGCCTTTGACACCCTGTGGTTCCTTGAGTGGCCGGGTCCAAAACAATTAGACCATCAAACATCAGAGCTTCCAGCCTTCCAGCCTACTGAGAATGCAGAAGCTGTGCTGTGAATTTAGGCTGCTCCCAGGTTTCACATTATTTTTCCTCAAACAGAATCTGCTTTGTCTTCTTGTCCTTTCTCCTTTCTCCCTGCAAGCCTTTCTTCCTCTTATTCTCTTACTCTCTTTATATATATTTGAAATAAAACCATATCAAAATGTTTTCTGTTGGAGACAGAAATCCAGGTACGTGTGGCTTTGTGATTGATATTTGCTTTTCAAGATATACAGAAGACAGTGATGTGGTCTCAGGGTCACATCACAGAAATACTGACTCAAGAACTAATTTCTCCTAAAACTTGGGAAAAATCACTGAAATGGAGGAATTCCTTCCTATGGGCTTTTACAGACACTAGATGTTTCTTTGGATTCAGAATCTGAGAAGATAAATCAACTGAGAAAAAAAACCCATGGTGGTCCTTCACAACAAATAAATCACTAATGGCTCAAGAAATTCACAAACTGCTGTGTTTATGTGGAAAATACAGCCTTTCCTTTTTTCTATATTTTTTAACATTGTCAGGGGTTGACATAGATAGCAGAGGGGGTAGTAGGAATATCTTTATGCTTTGTTGTTGGGATTTATAGAATTGCTTAAGTTTGAAAAGGCCTCTAAGAACATCAAGTCCAACCACTAACCCAGCACTACCAGACCCACCCCTAAACTATGTCTCTCAGCCCCACATCTGCACGTTTTTTGAACACTTCCAGGGACAAAGACCCCACCACTTCCTTAAGAAGCCTGTTCTAATGCTTGACCATGGTTTCAGTGAAGAGGTTTTTCATGAAATCCAATCTAAACCTCCCCTGGCACAATCTAAAGATGTTTCTTCTTGTCGTATTTCTTGTGACATCAGAGAAGTGACCAACTCCCACTTGGCTGCTCCTTCCTGCCAGAGAGTTGTAGACCACGAGAAGGTCCCCTCTGAGCCTGCTTTCTTCCAGGCTGAACAATCCCAATTCCTTCAGCTGCTTCTCATCAGGCTTGTGCTCCAGACCCATCCCCAGCTCCTTTCCCTTCTCTGGACATGCTCCAGCCCTTCAATGTCTTGTAGTGAGAGACCCCAAACTGAGTATCTCGATTTCTCTGGAGGGAGGAGTTGTCACATACCTTGGCTTCCAGCTGCCCATACACGATGTGGTTGTGGATCAGGGGCTAGAGCTTCTTTCCTATGGAAATGTCAGTGTTGGGTGTGGCTGGTGCCTCTCTGATACGCTGCATATCCTGATATGCATGGCTGCAGTGTGGGTAAGTGCAGACCCAGACACTGAGAATAACCTCTATGTTCATCCTTTATTTCTCTGCTCTCACACATGCTCTGTTTGCTTTAATGGAGCAGTGATCATCCTTTTTGTTCCCATCGATCTCAATATCTTTAGTACTCTATTGATCAGGCTCTGGCTTTGGGTCAGGAAATGCCCACGTGTGATTGTAATGAAAATCTGAAGAGTTTATTCAGATGGGTTTGCACAGAAGCCTCTTTCATGCCATACCACAGATTTCCTCCCAACCCCTTTTTTGACTGACTACTTGTGCATTTCCTCCTCCCTCTCCTTTTTCCCTTCAGGGAAACCTTTAAATAAAAGCTTTCCCAGACTGTCATTTGCCTCCAGAGCACCGTTGAAAACCCACAGTAGTATTTTTCAAACAGCAACAGGGTCACCCTATACCACTCACACTTGGTCTCAGTCTTCTCATATAGATCCATGGAGAGAGGAAACAAACAAACAAAAAAAGTCTTACTGGGAAGCCTGACTTGAGATTCACAGGATTAGGTCTGTTAGCAGTGTTATACACAACACTGACATGCAATCAGCAAAGTAAGATATTCATTATTGCCTGACTGTCAGTTGAAGACAATTTCAATTATTCTGGCATTTCAATGGATGAAGAAGCCCTTTAGGCTGGCTCATGAGATTAGACTTAAAGGCTCTGTAAATTAAGAAAGTTGCAATCAGTGTATTATCTGACAGGCAGCTGTGGAATATACTCCAACAGGGAGGGGAAGGAAGAAAGAAAAAAAGAGACAAATTGCTATATTCAGGTTGTGGTTTTGATATATCAATTTACAGTTTTAACATATGCATTTAGGAAATAATTGTTTTGCATTACTTAAATCAGCTTTAACAGCATCAGTGTGAAGATTTCAACTCCTACAGCTTGAAAGGTCAGTTTTTCTTTTGCCTTGCACTTTCTTTGAAAGACTCATTTGGGTTAGAGGAGGAAAAAAAAAAATTAAGCATTGCCGGAAGAACAAATATTTCTGAAAGTTATTCAAATATTATAATATATGGGTGTTGATCATAAAATTCCATTAGAAGTAACATCTATAATGTCCCCCAGGTTAATTTTTATAATATGATCTCAGCCTCCTTTTGCTGGATAGGCACGGATGTGGTAACTGTGACCATATATGGCTTTTACCTCTCCCATCTGATGTGTTAGGGAGAATAACTGGTATCACCCTATCTTGCACTTCTGGAGCTTTTATCTCCCAGTTTCCCAAACTGTTTCAACATCTTTACAAGCAGCAGTGAAGAACCTGTTTGCTTCCCCCTGTTATATGACTCCTCCTGGTCAGAAACGCTGAGTGCTGAGAAAATGCCTGAATTTCAGGCACTTTTGGCAAAGAACAAGTACAATTTAGTAACAGAGTGTGCTTACCCTGGTGGGGTGGGATTTTGAGTTCTAGGAACTCTGTACAGAAAAGACAGCTCCTTGGGCAGGGAACTGATAAGTTGTGACATACAATAGCTGGAGAAACACAGTGGTTGATTTGTGGCAACGAGGGCTCCAGCAGAGGTGAGGAGTGGGAAGGTCTCATTGAAGGCTGGGACATTTTCCTTGTTCCTGCCACTCCAGCTAGTGAGGCTGAGGAAGTGCAGTTACCACAGAGCTCCCTACAGCCATGCAATGTAGATATCAAAGTGATTGCAGCCCAATGAAATGGAATATATACCTCCTAGTTCCCTTTGGTGATGTCCACTTTGCATTTTCAAGATAATGTCCATTTGTCAAGCCCCAGCCTTCCTAACAAGGGTGGTTTTGTGTGGCCTGGGTCATGAAAATTGTCACGGGGGGACTTGGGGCAGAATGAATTTATGAGTGCACTTGATGGCATATTGTCCTGTGGTGCAGCTGAGATTCAATAACTTAAGGGACTCTTCTTGCTGCTAATCTTCACTCTGGTACATGAGATTAAGAAGTTCAGTTGTTTCCTCTGCAAATAGCCTTATTAGGCTATATCAACCTATAAAGGCTGATAAATCCTGAATTTTGTGCAAAAAATAGCCTTATTAGGCTATATCAACCTATAAAGGCTGATAAATCCTGAATTTTGTGCTTCAAAGGCACATCTATGCCCTCTCTGATATATATCTTTTATATAATTTTATATATAAATGAAACAAAGTATTGAAAACAAGATACCCCATTTTTTCTCTCATATATCCTGCCTGAGCCCAGGTCCAGACCCAGGACTAATTATTCCACATGACTCAGGTTTAGATGTTTTCAATGTGGAGGGAAATATCTTAGATTCCCATTGCTAATAAGGAAAAAGAAACACTCCAGGAATCCAGACTGTCCACTAGGGTGGACTCCGGACTCTGGGCAGAGGAACCATGATCTAGAAGTTTCTATTTCTCTCCAGGAGTTGTAAAAACCCGGGCTACTAGCTCACATGTTTAAATCCAGGTGAGATGAATATCACTTTTTTATTTGCCTGCAGAGCTTGTGTCTTCCCATGGACATGTAGAACAGAAATTACTTTTGGTAGATCTTGGCTGGGACCGCTAGAGGTGGTGACAACAGCAATAACCAAGATAACAGCAGCAACAAGAGCCATAGATCTGATGCAAGGATTCATCAAATATAAGATTTTCACTGCCCATCATCCTTAATAACTTTCACTTATCAACCTAATTTTAATATCATCAACTTCAGAGCAGACTTTATTCACTTCAGTGGAGCTCCTTTCAAATGACAATCATATAAACATGACTTTGATCTGTAGATCAGGTGTTACCAAGAAGATTGGTATCTGCAGGGTTTTACTTCCTGGTTGTGACCTGTTTCTGAATTATTAAAATTATGTGAGTGGCATCTTGCAAGTTACACTTTGAATATTGGAATAAAAAGGTCCAGATTTCCAAGCACAATTACTGATTCTCAGAGTTTCTACTTTGAATGACTTGAACTTAGATGCCATCATGAACTTTATTTCTGACTGCTGAGTGCCCTCTTTCTGAAATCCAGGCTTTGATAAAAATTCTTATGCTGGCAATCTACAAACAGACCCCCTGAATCTCTCACTACTTTCAGAAGTTTTGGTCAAGGATCCTTGGTCAATGCAGCCTGGTCAGCTATTTGGCACATTGCATATTGAATATTTTATTTTACTTTCAAGTGAGATTTTGACCTATATTTGAAAAAGAAATAATTTTGGAAGTTGAGACACAGTATTTTTACCAATGATTTTTTTGAAATATTCATCATTGCCTGCACTGTTTCTCTCTTTTTTTTTTCCCTCTGAGTTTGGCTAGAAAAGCTGTAAACACATACTTTAAAAAATGGAAAACTTCACTGGCAATTTACCCCACAGTTATGCATCTTTCTGCTTTAGAGAGCATTTAGCTAAAATTAGATGACAGCTCTATACCCTTAGAACCAGTGTTATGTTTTTCCTCCATTTCTGATCTACATAATTCAAAACAAGGAAATGTTAGCAGGTAAAACTGCAGGGTAAAACCTTTGGCTGCTGGAAATATTTGCATTTATTAAACTAACAACTGTAAAGCAGATATGCACATCTTTAGACTTCCTCATTCTTGCCTTATTAAAAAAGATCTTTGAAATTCAAAAACTTCCATGTAAATCTTGTGCAGGTTTTTTTCCCTTCTCCTGATGCAGATGATTGTGCTTGGGTGGCTTAAAAAAACCAAGAACCTGGATCCAGGAACCTCAACACATCAATGATGGTTAAAATCCAGACCTAGTCTGGATCTAAAATTTGTCAATTGCTGAAATGAGGGTCCCCACAAACTCCCTGAGAGTCATGAACTGGAACTTTTCCACTGTGCACAAACGTGATAGGGAAAACTGGCTTGTCTTGATCCATTTGCTTGGAGGCAGGCAAGCACCTACTAAACCATATCCCCAAGTGCTGCATCCACAGCCTTCTGAACACTTCCAGGGATGCTGATTCCACCAGTTCCCTGGGCAGCTTCAGTCTGTAGCTGGATCACACCTTGACACCTCCTCCAGGGAGGATGCCCATCAGAAACTTGTGCAGACTGTGAGATCTCCAAAGGTGATTTATTTATTCACAGCCATTTTACCACATGAGGAGCTCAGACACCTGAGCATAGATCCCTCCCCTGGAAGTGCTCAAGATTGGGTTGCATGGAGCTTGGAGCAGTCTGGCCTAGTGGAAGGTTTCCCTGCCCATGGCAGGGGAGCTGGAACTGCATGGTCTTCAGGGTTCCTTCCATCCCAAAGCATTCAGTGAGAGGTGGGTGGATAGATTCCTCATGAATTTCAACAAAGCAAAGTTCAAGGCCCTACGCCTGCGTGGTGGCGATCCCAGACACACCCACAGGCTTGGCAAAGAAATGATTGAAGGCAGCCTTGTGGAGAAAGACTTGGGGGTGATGGCTGAGGAAAGACTCACCATGAGGCAGCAGTGAGTGCTCACAGCCCAGAAAGCCCAGGATGATCTGGGCTCATCCAAAGCAGCGTGGCCAGCAGGCCAAGGGAGGGGATTCTCCCTCTATCCATCTCTCATGAGACCCCATCTACAGTGCTGTGTACAGTGCTGGTGTCCCCAGCACAGGAAGGATGTGGAATGTTGGGCCAAGTCCAGAGGAGTCCATGAAGTTGATGAAGGGTCTGGAGCATTTCAGCTATGGAGACAGGCTGAGAAAATTGAGGCTGTCCAGCCTGGAGAAGAGAAGGTTTTGTGGAGACCTCATAGAAACCTTCCAGTATCTGAAAGGGTTGCAGAAAATCTGGAGAGGGATTTTCCAACAGGAGCTGTAGTGACAGGACAAGGAGCAATGGGTTGAAACTGAAAGAGAAGAAATTTGGGTTAGATACATAGAAGAAATCCTTTATTTCCGAGGATTTCAGAGGTAAATCTGAAAGGTGAGAGTGGTGAGACACTGTACCAGGCTGCCCAGGGAGGTTGTGGATAGCCCAGCCCTGTCAGTGTTCAAGGCCAGCTGGATAAGGCCTTGAGCAACGTGATCTAGTGGGAGGTATCCCTGCCCATGGCAGGATGATCTTTAAGGTCCATTTTAACTCCTTAACATTCTATGATTCTATGAAAAGCAATTTACCCTCTGTTAGATGTCGAAACAAGTACAGCTCACCCTCCAATGCAGAGGCCTTTTCATGCCTCAATCTGTATTTTTCCACGTTGAGTACATCTATATCACACCAGATCATCCTTAAATCACAATTGCTCCAACTAATAAAGTATCCCTTGCGGCCTTTTGAAGAAGGTATCGATTGGTAACAGCGAATTAAACAAAACAAAACACAAAAGAATGGTTCCCCTCCTATTTACAGAAGAAAATGACTCACAGGGGACAGTTTCTTATCTTTTCACAATACAAGGGTAATGCCCTTCATGGCAAACACCAGAGCTGGAGCCCAGACTTTTATAGGCATTGTGTGAGATGTATTTTCTCATGGGAAATGCTGGACTAGTCCAGACAAGCATCTGTTCTTTCTAAGAGGACTGAGGCAAGGCTGAGGAATTTTGAAAGGACACCCCAACTCCGCTTTAACGCTTCGTGGGATAACACCAAGTAACAGTTTTCAAAAGAATTATTTGAAATTGTTCTCATTTTGAAGACGGAGGAAACTGGCTGCAAACTTTACTAATCCAACTTGAGGCTTCTTTTTCCTCTACTTCCTTTTTTTAACTTGGAGTGGTTTCACTAAACCAGTCAAATTGCAGGAGCTTACTTCAATATAGCTAATACTCTAAACCAATGTTTGAACTTTATACTAATTAGGGCCAATCCACTGTCATTTTTTCTATAATGTGAAGACTAGTGCACTCAGTAACCCACTGAATTTAACATAAAAGCAAGATAAAACAATTAAAGTGCAAGAATATTTGATTAAGTAGCTCATTGATTTATAGTAGAATAAATTGAAATGGATGGGACAGAGAAATTTTTTTTAATGGCAACCATATTTTATGTTCATTATCACAATCTCTGGGCTCTTTGTGCTTTTGTGATTAAAAGAAGGAGTTTAGGGATAGTAACTCTGGGATTTATTGCTCTTGTCTGCTTTCTTAAGGCCTTTATTTTTTTTTTTCACTTTTTCTGATTCATGTGGTAAAATATTAAGGCCCTATTGAAAAATCATATGGAGTATGTGCATTGCTACAAGCCAGTGGCTGTCTGACATAATTTAAACAGCATTAATCCTGACAGTTACGCAGGGTGAAAAAACAAACACAGAGAGTTTTGTTTTGGTGACAGGGATTAAACCTCTCCTTGGGGTGGTTTCTGCTGTCTGCAGCAGCTGCCTGGGAGGGAGCCTCGTGCCCTGGATGCATCAGTGAAGGCTGTGGCTGGAGGCTGGGAAAATGCATCACACAGAGGAGACAAGAAGGGGATGGGGTCACTCCACAAGGAGCAACCCCAAAATTGCTGGATCCCAGGCCCCTGGTTATTCCCTCAGATTCTGCAGATGTCACACAGAGCTTGCCTCTGCTAGCAGGGATGGGGAGAGGAATAAGGTTATCCCTCCTCTGCCCTCTCCCTGAAGGGTGCATTCCACTCTTTAGAAGTACAGGTACCCTCCCATGACACCAAAAAAACAGGGGAATTTTCTAGCCCTGCTTGTAATGGAGAGAGAGACAGAGAGAGCACAGCACAAAAATATTTAGGTATCATTTTATAGAGTGCAAATGTTAAGAAACCCTTCCAAGGACATGAAGAAAATCAGTGTTAGAGCAAGCCAACTGCAGAGAATATTAAGAATGACCTTTTGCAGGTCACAGGTGCATGTATCCTACCAGCCTGCCCAGTGTACTTGGGATACACCTGCCCAAAACTTCCTTGCAGCCTTTTCATGTGGCTCTCGAAAAACAAAACAAAACAAAACTTGAATAGAAGATCAAAATCAAACTCACTCTCCTCTAAATATTTAAATATTTGTAAAAGGAAAGGGTATTTTTTGTTGTTTGAAAAAGGGAGGGGGGATTTTGACATTTTGTCCATGTGCACCGAAGCATGCATATTTTCACTCTCAGACTCCCAGAAAATCTTGCATAAACTACTGAGCAGGAGGATTTCTAGAGGATAACAAGTGCAATAATTCCAAATGTCTCACAGCTGATCCCATTGGCAAGGTAGAAATAAGACTGGAGAACAAAAAAAAGAAATATAGGAAAGAATTGTAGGATCACAGAAAGGCTTGACTTGGAAGGGACCTTAAAGACCACCTAGCAGTATCAAGTATGAAATAAGCTACGTGATTAATGAGCATGAGCCTGTAAAAGGGTTTTGTTGCTGTTGGGAGTTTGTTTAAAGAGTTGTTGCACTTTTCAGGAAAGGA
This sequence comes from Pycnonotus jocosus, assembly GCA_013400435.1. Taxonomy (NCBI): domain Eukaryota; kingdom Metazoa; phylum Chordata; class Aves; order Passeriformes; family Pycnonotidae; genus Pycnonotus; species Pycnonotus jocosus. The sequence goes on along the minus strand of VWYP01003091.1, from coordinate 21,972 downwards.
GGTGGTAAGAGCAGAAATCCAAGGCAAAGTTTTACCAGATAGAGCAGCCGATGAAATCAGCTCCTTTTTTTCCTCAGCGTTCGTTCTGCTGCCAAGCGCCCTCACCATGGAGTTGGGAGGCTCCAGGACCATCTGTTCAGCTTTTCAGAGACCTGATTTCAATTGTGGGCCTCTGTTTTGTGACATTTCTTCCCAGAGTTACCTTTTTTTAGCAGGGACATCTGCTTGAAGGTCAGTCTAAACAAAAGTATTGACTCTCAAAAGAGAGGCTAACCCGTGCCAGGAGCAGGGCTGGGTGGGAAGAGAGAGGGACAAGGAAGGGACATTTCTCACTCATTTGATCTGTACCTTAGCAGTGTCCTCCCCTCTTTCCTCAGGCCATGTTTAGGGCTGTGACACCCAGAGGAGCTTGAATGTACCTTTTACTTTCAGTATTTCTCACCCCAGGAATTCAGAAATCACAAGCCAAGTCCTTCGAAATTACAAGATTGGGTTAAAAGCCATGAAACTGCTGTAAAAATTACATTTCAGGGATCTTTCTCTTTGCCTTCTGTCTTCAGAGACTTATGTTTGTGTCCTGCTTCTCTCAGGATTTTTCTGCAGGAAAAGAAGGTTGAAATGTATAATTTTTCAGTTAGTGTGCAATGGTCCTTTGGGGAAAAAATCTGAAATTTCATGGAAAGTAATGTTACTGCAAGGTATGTTGTGGTGATTGGCAACCCATTTTTTGCTCAGCATGAGGAATGAGATGGGTCCAAGTTAGGATATCCTATGATTCCTTAATTCTTTGACTTTATGATCCATTCTTCAAAGGTGCTGAAGATGCCTTGCAAATGCTAAATGAGGATGCTCAGTCTGTCTTCATCCTTTATCCAAAGTGTGCTGCGGTGGGGGAAGAATATGATCCAGAAGCTGAAATAATAAAATGGTTTTTCAGGGGACCTAAGCTCTACTGAGTGGTTTCCATGCTTTTCCAGCCAGAGTAAGATTGATTTTAAGTGACAGCTACCTGGAGGGCTGGAGTGGCACTTAAGTTGCTCATCATATGTGCAGAGAGACAGATACCTCCACAGAGTGGTTCAGCACTGGCAGATAATGGGTTGCCCTCTGCAAGTGTTTGTCCCAGTAATCACAGAGAAAACCTCAGAAACTGCTTAATTTTAGACTTTCACCTTCATGTGTCTAAAATTAGGTGTCTTTATTCTGATATCTTTGAGTCAATATGGGTATATTTCTCTGAACACAACAACTGTCTGGTCCTTATGGATCTGTGTCTGTAGGAACCTTTCCTTGAAAATTCCTGTGTGCTATTGCCAGAGATGCCCTGGGGATGGGGGAATACTGCTACTCTCAATAAGGCCGTTGGCAGTCCCTGGATGCAAGGAGTGCAGGGATGCAGCAACAGCAGGGACTTGTCCAGGTCTTGAAAGGATCCAGAAGATTTTTTTTCTCTTATTTGTATGGCTGAAAAATAATAACATATAGGTATATAATAACCATAGGGACTGTGTGGGTATGGCTGTGTGTAGGCACACAGGCAAGCACACACACACGAAAAGCCTCAACACACATATCTGTGTATTTAAAATTAAAATTTATGCTTTTATACTATTCGACACTATGTGCACACGTGCACAGACAGAATAGTTCAGCCACACTGGCACGTCTTTGGTTTAGGACAAACAGCAAATGATAATACTGAGACCTTGCTGTACCAGGGGAATTATAATTCTCTTCTACAGTCATGGTTGGGAAAAGATTACTGAGCTGCTAGCAAGTTTCCAGCCCTCAGCTGCATAGTGGGATCTGGAAGCTGGGGAGGGATTGCTGCTCCCCAGCTGAGGGAAAGGGATGTGTGAAGGCAGCTTTCAGAAGTGTTTAATCCCACCCCAGCAGCTGGAGAGTAGTGGTTATCACTGGTGGGTTTGACCAGGGCAGGCCACAGCTCAGATTGAACCTTGGTGAGCAGGGAGGATGGGGGTATTTTAGGAAGGGAGAGGAAGGCACTGGGGCTGGTGGCTGAGGCAGGACTAAGAAGCCACTGCTCATGGCAGAGGTGGGCCAGGGAAAATGGTTAAATTTGATGAATGGATTTGAAGCACCACTTTGCATTGTTGGTCTATGCACTAAGGTGGGCATCACTTTGTGCCCACTGCTGAAACCCGACTCACCTGTGCTGTCTCAGCAAACAAATCCATCTCCAAGCCCAGAGGTGCCAGCAGAAGGGCAGGTTGAGGTGATGATTGTGGTGAGGAAAAGCCCAAGCACACAAGTTGTGGTGACAGAGCTCAGTCTGTGCACCAGCTCTCACCTTGGGGTCAGCTCTTCCTGAGCACAGTGTTGAATCACACTTGGGTGAAGTGTTAGTGAGGCGTTAAGTGTTCAGAGCAGGAGGAAAAGGTCATAGGTTATTTAGAGCCTCTCAGTTTTCCTCATCAACTCATCACAATTTGGCTTGGCACACAAAGAATGTCCCACATAACCCAGGCAGGGACAACCACTTGAAGCATCTGGAACGTGGTGGTTTTTCTGTGCCCTGGAGAGTGATGCCAGCTGAGCTGGTGCCTTGGCATCCTTTAGCTCTGCTGTCTCAAGGTCCAGTTTTCTCCACAGCCTGAAGCAGAGAGGAGCACAGCTGGTGTTATATGGGTGGGAGGACACGGGGGCAGCCTGTGTGTTTCAGGAGAAGGGGCTGGTTGCTGACTCTATTGGTGACCTTTTCTCCTGTTAGACACTATCTATCTGAAGAGGGATGAAACTAAATAGCTGTGGCCTTCACTTTCCGTACAGATTCTCTTCAGATAATTCTGGTCTCTGCCAGCATCTTTGCCAGACTGAAATAAACTGAAATCCTGAAGTTCTGCTCTAGAATACTTGTACCCGCACTCTGGTTTTCCTGCTGTGAAAAAATAAGAATAGCAATTCAAAATTTCCCACATTAGCACAACTTATTTCATTGTTGACACTTTTGTGAACAAGAAGCTTCCAGCAGAAATCCTGACTGTTTTTATTGGGAGAGGCTTCTGCTTTCCTACCCAACTTATTTTTAAACTTTTACTCTGTACTCAGATGTACATGACATCTGCCAATGCAAATCTTGTTGTTTTACGCATCAGTCACAGTGGGCTCCTGTTCAAGAAAGGAGGTTTGGTGTTGGCTTTTTTGGTTTGTTTGCTTTGTTTTGTTTTTAATTTTTGTTACCAGTGAGCTGGCTTTGCTTCAAATGCCAAGAGATTCCTTGCTAAATCCTTCCCAACAATTCCCTGAGAGATGGAGCCATTTTATTTTTTCAAACCTATTCTGAACCACCACAGTGCAGTGTGGTGGTACCCACTGCACTTCAAGAAATTAGTATTAAGTTCTTTGTCTAAGCCTGGTGATGCTAGGAAAGAAAGTGAGAAGCCAAGATAGAAGGAAAGAGGAAAAGAGCAGAGAACAGAGGAAAATGAAGAAGGGCACTTGTAGGAATCAACCTCACTGATAAGAATATTTCTTGGGATTATGCTGCTTGGACATTGGGAGTCTGTGTCCTTTCCACCACTAAATTGTAATGTCGGGTCTTGACAGTGTTGGACTCTGAAAACTGCATTCTGAGTAGAATGGATTGGATTGGATTGGTCCTTAAGGATCATCCAGTCCCAACACCCCTGCCATGGGCATGGATCTTACCCACTAGCTCAGGTTCCTCATGGATATATCAAACCTGGATGTTAAAGTCACTTCCAATCCAAACCATTGTGTGATTCCAAGACTGATCTCACTTTCTTTCTAATAATACATTGGGAATTGGACACCCTGGAAGTTAGATTATGCCATACATTGTCTTAGCATCCTGCAAGAGCATGAAAGTATGAAAATCACATGAGAATTGGGGTTTTTTTTTACAGTCTGCCCTACAAAAGGCAGATCCAGATCTGATCAGGGCTACTCTTTGACCAGTCAAGTCTCACTGAACAGCTTAAGTCTGTCTGAGCCCAAGGACTGCTCTGCTTTGCAAGAGTGATCCTTGTAAGAGAGAGAAGGAAGATCTCAGTTAGCCTGTAATATCACAGTATGATTAATCACCAGAGAAAAGTCTTGGCTTCCTGAATTCCTCCTGCTTTAGGTGTGGAACTGGATGCACACTTCTGTCTGGGCACCCCCTTCTCACAGACGAGACTCTGAAGGGTAAATTATCTTTGCTGGCAAAAGACACAGGGAAAAGAGCAGGAAGAGACTCTAAAGGATGAATCCCTCTGTAGTTACATGACTGCCAAAATAATCCTATGGGGATGGATGAGCTCAAAGCCAAGCCAGTCATGCTCTTTCAGGAAGTCTAACCCAAGCTGGTGGGTGGCAGTGCCCTGGATGAGGGAGCTGCAGCTGTTTCCATGGTGGTCTCCAGGCTGCAGGTCTGGAAGGATACAGTTTGTTATATCCTCTCTTTATAGCTCTGTTTTTTGTTGGTGTTAGCAACCACACCAGAGCTAGATGAGTTTTCAAATGATGCATCAAGGAGAATCATGCCTGGTCTTTAACTTCTACAGAAAACTACTGGCCTGCATTTGCTCCCACTGGGGTGGTGGTGCTGGGGGAATCCAGACCTCCTGATCTTCCAATGCTGCATCTCTGTGGGTCAAAGCTCTGAAGTCAACAACTTTAGAACCACTTCTTTGGCCATTGGAATTCACAGAGCACATTTGATCTGCACTAACGTGGAGGATCTGGCACATCCCTCCTGCTGGAGTGGATGGCATTAGCCCAAGTCTGAATCTGGCCTTTTGACTTTCAAAAATTGGCTGCAAGATGAGGGATCCTTGTCAGCTTTAAGATTGATGCTGTATGACTTCAAGCGCATTTGTCATCTGTTTGCAAAGTGAAAATAAGCTTACAGTTGTTGACAGTAAATGAAGTAATATTTACATAATACAGTCATACCTGTTTCCTGGTAGGGAGATCAATGCATATTTCTTTTTGCAATAACAAATCCATGCTGTATATCTTCACAGACACAATAATATTTGAAGTGAAACATTCATCTAGCTACATAATTACATCTATTGTTTTCCATTTGCTTTTTGTTCCCTAATAGTTTAGTACTAGTGGCCAATAGTCAAAAGCAATCCAGAGGGATGCAAAGCAGCCCCTCGTTCCAGCTCCTTTCAGAGATATTTTGGTTATTAAAATTGCTGTCATTAAGATTGGTGCTTGGATACTGCTCTGCAAACTGGGGCCCTGCTGCTCCAGGTGGTGGATGCACTTGTGGTACAAGGCATTGCCAGCCCCCAGGATTTTACAGCTGGAGAAAGGCATGGCAGGACACTGCCTCCCCACAGAAAATCAGCAGAAAAAACTGCCTTGATGTGTCCAGCACATTTCCTTTCCTCCTCCTCTTGCTGACCAGAGGCAGAGCTAGGAAAAAGGGATGTTACTGCCTAGACTTGAAGAAGCTGGAGAACAGGTGAGTTGAGATTGATCCCTTCTGTTTCTCTCAGCTGTCTTTTCCTTTAGCTGAGGGAAAAGGTTTTATCTTTCTGTTCTGTAGCATGTTCCAGACTGTAGGGTTCCTAAATCACTCCATACAAATCAATAGCCATAAATAAGTACTGAGGTGCCCCCACTATTAAGACATTTGTGTGGCCTATCTTGTGTAAATACTGCAGATAGCAATCATGATTTAGTAATTATTTCCCCTTCTTTCCACCTCCATAGCCCTCTATGAACACAGAGCTTCTAAAGAAAACCCTACAGCTATTTTTTTCCCCCTGCACAACAGTATCAACGCAACAAACACTTGAGTCAGGCAAGTTCCCCTCTGGTCCCTCCAGCTGCCCTTAAATTTTCACCCTGGTGTAGAATGATGCTCTGAGTCAACTGGATACTCGCCTCCGCCTACTCGAGAGTGGTTGTATTTCATATCTCCTGTTTCTCTGGGTGTCATGCAAATGGGGAGGAGGAGTTACATCCTGAGCATGCAGCAGCACTGCTGTCCTTCACATCTGAGTGGCTCTGTTTGTTCTTAAAACCACGAGTTATTTGCTCTTTTACAAAATAGTTTCATGCTGCTCTTGAATACCCAGTCTGGGCTGGTCACTGGTTAGAAGAGAAAGAAAGGAAAGGTTTCCTGGTAAGAACAGAGGAAGAAAGGTAGAGTTTCCTGGCAGGAAATGTTAAATGAAAGAATAATTTCCAATTCTGCAGTGGGCTTCAATAGGGACACAATAAGTGCTGCATTGGAATGATTCAAATATCCAGAGAACAGTGGCCAAGTTAGCCCAGCAGTGTGGGCCTCTGAGACTGGTCCCACAACCACTGTGGACATCCTGCTGGTCAACTCAAAGGTGTTGAATTAAGACCTCCCAGATTTAGATCATTTATCAGCATTTTCCTGATAGGTAAGGCTGCTTGGATCACCTGGTCATGAACTACATGATGTGATAAAGGAGGAAACAGCTGTAGTGGGCTCAAGCACTGCCTTGGTCTTGAGTTGGCATGGACAAAAGCTTAATAAAACCATCAGATGTTGCCCCAGCTCCCAGGTGTTTCCAGGCTGAACTGGGAAGAGTTTTTTTGTTTTTTTTTTTTTTTTTTTTGTTTTTTTTTT
>VWYP01003091.1:0-15380 GCA_013400435.1 Pycnonotus jocosus | reverse complement strand
TTTTTTTTCTTTTCCCTTCATTATGAGAAATGGAGTATAAAGAAGCAAAGGAACTTTACTGTAGTAAAATTCCTGCACAAATCTTCATGCCCCAGCTAGGAAATAAGCATCTGACTATCTTTATGTTGATGTATGACATACCTTTGGGTCAGACATACATGGTATATCTTTTCAGCACCCAGCACAATGGGGCTCATATCCTGAACAAACACTGATAATACACTGTAGGCATTCCTCAGTGATGGTATCAAGATTAACGTGGATTATTTTTTATCTCTTGACCCGGTTATCTGTGAATGTCTCATCACATGTATTTATCTAATATTTGACTTCAGTTAATTTCTGTCTGGGGGAAGTTCATACTTGGGTAGAATTCTCTTTGGATTTAAGGTTTTTAGGAAGTTTCTCAGTGCACCTCAGTGGGTTCTGAGTAATTCTAAATCACAGACTCCAAGGAAGGTTTGGGTTGGAAGGGAGCTTTAAGACCATCTAGTTGTAACCCTCCTGGCATGGTCAGGGGCACCTTCCACTAGACCATCATTCTGAATGGTTTTGTGGATCTCCAGGGTGGATCATCCTCTTCAGGTAAATTCTGCATATGATGGAAATTTTGTACGTGATTGAAATGATCTTCCTGCAAACTAGTGCCCCATAATTTTATTTAACTAGTGACTTTTTTTTTTTTTGTCTGGTCCGTTTATTGTATTGTTAGTCATAATACTTTTAGGAAATCATAGAATCAACAAAATGTGTCAGAGATGTTGCTGTACCGCTTGTCAAGCAGGTGCTTTTTAAGAATAGTGTATCTCTCCAGTAATTTCCCTGAGCCTTTCCTGTAAGGATCCTTTTTCTGGAGCTTTACTGTACTGTTCTAGCTCACTATGTACACAAACCCTTAAAAGGCTAGTCCAAATCATGCTTTATTTTCCATTTTTCAATTTATTTTGAGAAAGATAGCCATGAAAAAGCAAATGGAGGGAGACTGTAGCAAGGCCCCCGAGCTGCTCTGCAAGCTCTCATTTTTGATTTCCTTGCATTTGCAAAGCAAAAGATCAGAGTGAGCTTCGGCTTTCGGCCATCAGCTGGAAGCATTACTAGTGATGAGTACTGTGGGCAGTAAAATTCTGCTACCCAGGACTGAAGATGGAACATCTGTGGCTGTTGGGACTGTTTCCATTCACCCTTTTAATAGCCCAGTAGAGATTTGTGGTTCCATGTGTGTGACGGCCCTTTCCTTATCAAAGAATATCCTTGTAATGTGTTTGGGACTGGATAATAATAGGCAGCATGAGTGAATGCTGTTTCACTTTTATTATTTTTTTTTTAAGTGCATGTCTTCTAGGGGGTGATTCACCAGCTGCTGTTACAGAAAGTATGTTGGGAAGCTTGCAGCTGTGGGCTCAGGCTGCAGTTTCTGTGTCGTTGCTAGGGATTCTGCATTAAATATCCCAATTCTCTGCACTTAAAACTAGGAAAAATTGACATTCTGACTTCCCATAAGAGAATGGAATACGTGATTCACAGCCCTTCTTCTGCAACATTAATCAGGCCCTGTTTACAGGGAACAGAGCCAAGGGGATGGTTAGAGCCAAGGAGGTGCACTCAGAAAGCCAAATGGTGATGTCATTTGGGGCAGAACAGTAAAGGCAAGACACTTAACTGGATGAGATGGCTTGTAGTGGGACCAAATCCTAGTTAAAGGATGGAGAAGCATTAGGATTTCTTGGCTGTGCCATTGTGTCCCCTGGTTTTACTACAGGTTGTTCATGGAGGAGAGCAGAGCTTGAGCTTGGCAGCTGAGTCCTGCAGCTCTGCTGTGGGACTGGAGGATGAGGAGTTCAGAGTTCATGTTCTTGGCTTTAAATCCCCAATTTCAGTGTGTTACATGAATTTCCCTTTCCATAAGGATATGATGATCTGGTTTTCTTGTCCTGTCGATATCTGGGTTGTGCCTTGGGCTGCTGTGGTGCCAGGTGCTCTGCACATGTGTGTAAGGTTTGCTCCTGATCCTGGGCCTTTGCCACCCATATGGGAAAGGGGGAGGTTGTGACAGCCTTTTTACTGATGGACTAAGGGAAATGACAAGGAACTTCCCTGGGTTCACCCAGGAAAATAAACCCTGTGTGCCTCAGCTGGGAAAAGAACACAAATTTCCATAGCAAGGAGAGGGTCCACTTGGTATCACAAGGACTCTCTTTGAACAGGCAGCACAAATAATTTTTCAAGCTGAAAAAAAGTTGAAAAAATTAGTTTCTATCCCATTTTCAGTTAGAGGCAGTGCTGGGACTGAGTGTGGCAAGGTTTTCAAAAAATATGATGATACTGTCTGAGGACACAGGCAATAAAAACATAAAGACTGTCCCCATCCAATCACTGCAAGGAACTTGCAGGAACGTTGCCTCCCTGACCTTTGCAATGTTTTCTTGGGAATCTTTCTTGCAAAGTGAATCCTGACTGTCTGCCTACTGAGATGTAGAAAGAAGCCTTAGGAAGGAGATTTAAAAAGTCTGACCAGCCCATTTGCATACTTTATATGGAGATGTCTTGGCAAGCCAGCAGTGAGCTGTTGTATCCACAGGTATCAGCATGACCCCAGCAAACTGAGGTTTCCTTCTCAAGCTCAGGCAAAACAGATTATTTCCTAGATCAGTAAACTGCAAATATGAACGTGCTTTCCCTGGCTCCCTGATGGCATATCTCCTTTCCAAAGGAATCCAGCTTTGCAATTTTAAGTAGAATTTGTTGTTTACATCATCAACTTATATTTTTGTTCTCCTTATTTTATTGCATGGTCCATCTAAAAGCAGTCCCTCCCCATGCCAGTACTTCAATGTCAGACAAAAAATTAGCAAGAATTATTTATTAAATGGCAGAATATCTCAATCCCTGCCATGCTTAGGAGTGGCCTTAGTAGTGTTTTTAAACATCACATATTTTCCTACTAGGAACTGTGCTTCTCCTGGGCACTGTATCCAAACTGTTAAACTGTGGGAGACCCAGTCTGATCAATGAGGGAGGTTTGTTGGTTGGGCCAGTGGAAATCCTCCATCCTAAGTCAGACCTGTGCTTTAATCTCTTACAGGGACAGAACAAAGAGCAAGCCAACCAGAATTTGGGATGGCATGATATCGTCAGTGATACCAGTTTATTGCTTCTCTGCCAGAATGCTGAGGACTCACACCCTTGGGACACAGGAGGGAGAAGCCAAAACAAACAAAGCAAGGCTTTGCTGGGGAAAGTGTTGGCACAAATCCTCCACTTCAAAGCTGTGGCTCAAGTATCTAACCCAATATGGGGATGTTTCTTCATATGATATTGAGGAGATTGGCCTTTGGTGGTGCAGCAGAAGCTGAAAATGCTGTGAATGCTGTGTTTAGTTGTTTAGTAGTGGTAGATGGTTTGTTGTGCCTCAGAGACTGATTAAGGGTTTCCTCTGTGGTAAATCTGAAAGAAACCTGTGGACTCCTTAACAAGTGAAATAAAAGATAATAATGACAGAAAATAATTATTGTTAAATGAAAGATAAGAATACAAACAAGGAGACGGTGTTTTGGCTGGCTGAGGATCACTGAACACCTCAGGTTCACTCCTATGGCAAGCTCATGGTGAGAGCTGGGAGGTCTGGGTCCTTTCCTGGACTCTGCCATGAATTCCTTTTATGCTTTTATTTATGCCATTATTTCATTTTCTCAAATTTCAGTTTTCCTTTAATTCGTGATACAGGAAAATGGTGCTTGGGGATACTTAGTGGGTAACAGCAGGGCATTAAGGACTGTTGGGTAGCACAAGATACCATGGCAAAGCCAGGTCCTCAGCTGGAGGTGACAACCATGATTTACACAAGCTGAGGACCTGACTCCCCCTTTTCCAGCATGCCAACTCACATCCATCTTTATGCCAGCAACATCCAGGCCCTGACTGCAAGCATTTAATAAATTTAAGGAAGTTCCTGTTTTGATCTTTTGTTGTAATCAGTGTTATTACGAATGCAAACAATAACCAGAACAATTGTAGTCATCAATGGAGCTATTGGTGAAGAACACAGGGCTTTCCTGCTTAGACACAACTATGAAGAGGACTGTTTACTTAGCCAGGCTGTCCTTTTATAGTTACCAACAGGAAGTGCTTGCAATGTTTGTGTAAGAAGGAGACTTCCAATTATCCCAAATCATCTCTTCAAAGGGATGTGAGAACAGAATGTATGTTTAAAAAAAGTCTCACCACCCTTTTTTTTGCCTTACGAGTGAGCACATCTGGTTTTGATGGACTTGTCAACTTGTTGTCTATGTCTTTACAGCCCAGGTTTGTCACATTCTCACCTCTAAATGGAAAAATTTTGGATGAAAACCCACTTTTGGTTTTGGCTTCTCCTGAGTCTCTGTAAACACTGGTAGATAGTGTAAAGCAAACTTGACCCAAAAAGCCTCTATCATTGAATGTCCAGACATCTGCCAAACTGAAAACTAATGTGTGGGTAGGAGTGGGACTGGCTGGAGTGGGAAGAGTGAATGCTCATGATAGTTTAGGTTTATCAGGTGGAGATTCTTCACCCAGGGAGTGACTGGGCACTGGAACAGGCTCCCCAGGGCAGTGGTCACAGCACCAGCCCTGACAGAGCTCAAGAACTGTTTGGACAATGCTCTCAGACCCGTGGTGGCATTCTAGGGGTGGTCCTGTGAGGGATCAGGAGCTGGACTCGATGATCTTTGTGGATCTCTTTCAACTCAGGATATTCTAGGATTCTATGAAGAACATGGGACACCATAGCTTTGGTCAGCGACACGAGAGCAGTACAGGGAACTCACTGGGTTGTTAACAGACTAACCAGGATGTCTCTTTATAAACAATAAGAGATTGTAGCCAACAACAATTAGTGCTTAGTTTTATCTCAGTTTTGTTTCTTCTTACAGAGAATTATACAATGAATAAACCACGGTTCAAAAAGTCTCTCAACTTACACCTCAGTAAATCAATGATGCCCACAGATCAAGTCTCAGACTTCAATCAATGGAGTTTTTGTCATTTAAATCTTCAAAATTACCTGTTCATACCCATTAATACATGGTTGGTGGAGTGAAGTGTATTACAATCCAGACAATGGAAACTTTTCTAGAGCTGGACCCTGTAGCTGATCTCACACAGGTAAGAAAGAATTGGTTGACACATGCAGCTGTGCCCTTGCTATATGGTAGCAGTCATAAATCAATTTAATATGTGAGTTCCATTAGGAGTAGGAACTGTTTTATCCCCATTTTATACAGGGGGGGAAAAGGAGGGAGAGAGAAAGATTAGGGGACTTGCCCAAGGTCACACAGGAAACCTGTGGTAGAACCAGGATATGAACATAGATTTCCTGAGCCTCCATTTGCTGCATTAACCACAAGCTCTTCCTTCCTCCTTGTTTGGGAGAAATGACAAGGTTTCTGTAACATGAGAGGTGCCCTGCAGGGACTCAGCCTCAAGGTTCTTCATTTCATATGGAGAAGATGCTCTAGACGAGAGACGTCCTTGCTCTGAAGAACATCCCTGCAAAATATTTGTGTGTTTGTACCAGAGGAAACCAGTCACCCATACAGGTATCTTCCCCTTTCTCCAGGGTTTTGTTGGTGCAGGGAGGCTTCATTGGAGTTCCAGGAATAAGGAGTTTGGTCATCATGGGCATTTCTGTGGAAACCACAGGCATGGGAGGTGTTTTTTACCTTTACTCCCACATGTGGGTATCTACATCATGGAGCTCAGCTGATTTGATCACCTGATGGTCAGTTCAGGGCCATAGGTTAATTTGGGGAATTGGATAAACCACACAAGATGAAGCTGCCTTTGTCTCTGTTGGACCTAATGCCAGCTCTGGGACATGGAAAAAATATCTTGGCTTCTAAGTTCATAGAAAAATTCTCTCCCAGGTGTCAGTGGAAAACATGCAGCATGGGCAACCCCTTCTGCATGGGCAACAGGGACCAGAACAATGCTGACCTTTTGTGTCAGTAGGTAGGAATGTCAGTCTAGCATAAACCCCCTCTCCTCCATCAGAGATATGCTGGGGAAAAACAGTCCAGAGACATCGTACCACCAGGTCTACAGAATTTTGTGAGGCCAAAACTCCCTTCAGGAGATGTTGCTTTCTCACTTTCCAAAGGAGAGATTCTTTGCCCCTGGAATTCACTCCCACTGCTGTATAGGACAATGGGGAGAGGTAAGCAGCAGCTTGCATTTCTTCTCTCTGCTCCTGCAACCAAACCACCATTCAGAAGAGGCACTGTACAAATCATGCACATAATAATACAAAAGGAATTGTTTGTCAGTGGCATCACCTTTGATAACAAAGGACAATACAGTAATAGTGTGGTATTTTCTTGTGCAGGTTGCATGAAAAGGACACTCCCAAGCAAGTTTTTGTGGTTATTTTTTGTGGCAATCTACTGCTCTCCTATCATGTTACCCTGACATCAACACAGGGATCAGAGAGAGCCCACATGTCTTTTATTCTCAGATATGTTGGTAACTGGCACCATCTCACCTCTGAATTCACCTTGGTGAGGGCCCAGCTGCTCCTCTTGGACTATTTTTGTGCTGAGCACAGGATGTCTCTGCTCATGGGGAAAACAGAAACTTCCCCATCTCACCACAATATCATTGCTCCCTATCTATCCCTGCGCTAAACAAATGGGAGGGCATTTGGTAACCATCCACAGGGATATTCCTGCAGGAGAAATATTGGCTGGAGAAGGCTGCAGCTCCCCAGCAGGGCCTGGTGTGAGATGCTATCACTCAGCACAACCCCAGGGAGAAAGAGGCCAGCAGGGATGGTATAAAGGGTGGCCTGAAAGAGCTGCTGCCTTTACTGCACTGATCTGCCATTACTCTGCCCTGGGAAAGGTGTTTTTATCTGGAATATTAAGACTAGTTTTTCTGCTTGGTTTAATGACAGCATCCTGAAACATCCTCACCAGCTTAGCACAGGCTAAGAAAGAGCAAGCAAAGATTGTTGATGGTGCTTAAATTCATTTAGAGGGTGAGAAGAATATCAGACATCCTGTTAAAAAAATTAATCTCAAGGTCTTTGGCAGCAGGCTGAGCATTATTTCAGTGTTTTGCCAATTGTTACCTGTCTCTCAAAGGCACACCCCATTGTTATAATTTTTATTAAGCTAACAAAGATGAACCTAGATAGAAGAAAAAAAAAATTTGAAAGTGCATCCTTCTCTAGCCAGATATTTTTCTTCCTTTATAGTGAAATGCAGCTTTATTTCTTTATTCCTATCACTTTTTTCTTTTTCTTTCATATTGTTTCAGCTATTTTTTTTCTCAGAAAGCCATTTAAATTATTTCTTGAGAATTTGTATGTATTTTAAATCTTATTTAACTTGAAAGTTTATGGCAAATTAATATACTTCAGGTCAAATCCTTATGATTTGGGACTCTTAAAAGTGAATACATAGAACTAAATAAACTGCTAAAAATTATAGTGAAAAATTGTGATAGTCTTCCCCCTTTATTATTCACAATATCACACTGAGTCGCATCTCAGGTCTTTGACTCCAGCTAAATATTGGTGTCGTCAATGGGACATCCCTGTGGATTTAAATGTTACTAACATGTGTAAGCATAGTAGACTTATCTCGTTCTTATCAACAACAAATTTTCAACGAGCTGCCAATGTGTCCAAACTCTTGCTGAGTCCCCAAAGTTAATTATATTTCCTTATAGCTGTTTATGTAAATTCCCACAAAACTCACATGCACTGAAAACCCAACAGAAATCATCTGAAACTACTGCATTCCTCCTCTTCCTCAAAACCTTTGACAAGTCAGATTATGCCTTTTGAAAGGAAGAGCTATTTTTATTCCTGTTGCAAAAGGTTTTCCAAACTCCACAGGCATTGTTATGTCTCTCAAATGCATTACATCACACGGCTCTCCTGAAAGGTGTCCAAACTCTGCATTAAAGCGCTTGTGGGAAAAGTTCAAAAAATAAATGGTTTATGTTAAATGGTATTTTGAAAAGGGAATGAAATGTATTGCACTGATATGGAAAGGTAGTGTAGTAATGAATCCTTTGGGTTTGAATTAAGTGTTATGCTCTCCCTCATTAAACTCCATTCTGCAATTATGCAGACTTATGTGTATCTTCCCCCTTTTTCCTCCTTTTCCACGGGGTATGACAGAAGAGTGGTGAGGTGTGAACTCTCTGAACATCATGCCATGAAAAATGTAACCAAAGCAGGTAGATTTACTTCAAATTAGGAGAGAATCTGATCTACCCATATTTCAAATACCAGCTTGGAAAACTCTGGCAAACAGCTTGGTGTGACCAGCAGTATGTGCCCCAGAAAGCCATCTCTGTTCCAGCTCAGGTTGAGGGCAAGAACAGTGTTTAATGTTTCCCACAGCACATTCTTACTGAGTGTGGTGGAATTTGGCCAGTAGCTTTTGGAGACTACTGATATTAAAGGTCTTTATAATGAGACTTTTGTTCTAAAAAGGTTTATCCACACTGTGCTGTTATGGTGTTCCCATGGGTCACACAAGGCCAAAGATTCTGACTGGTGTGGCCTTGGGATACTCTGAGGACACCATGGGATATGGCCTTGCTTGAAGGAAGGGAAATTTAGGGGCATTGGCCTTTGTAACATCCTCCAGGATCTCTTAATATGATTTTCTGGACAACTCCAAACCTGGAAAGCTACCTGTCTGAAGCGTCCAAAGTCTTTAAAAACAAATCCCAAAAAACCATGTGTAGCTCTCTCAGCACTCCACAGTTCCCCACATTTCAAAGGTTTGGAGATGTACCCAACTTTTCCCGGAATCAGCCAAGTCCAGAAGAGCACGGAATGACTGCACATCACAACCCAACCAAACAGATGACAAAAGTACTCTGCTGGCCTTCCTCGGGCCAACTCCAACTCCAGATTCCCAGAGATCCCATCCTGGACTGGGATAATAATCTGAGCATTGCAAGCACCTGCTGAGCAGGGATGGCGGGTGAGTGGAGGCATGTGAGCCCCAAAAAGGATTTTGGTTCACTATTTATACTTTAGTGTTCTCTTAAAGAGATGTATTGTCTGGCTTTGAGAAAGAAAGCAATGTGGCATTTAATGAGGATTTCTATGCTGGCAGTGTGATTCACACGTTTAGGGGATCTCTCTGGGGATTCTCTCTTTGCTCTGTCCATTTTTGGGTTTTGACAAGTTTTTGGCAGAATTCAGGCACCTCATGGCTCAGCCTGGGAAATTCTGACAATGCTGGCTTGTTGAGAAAGTTGTTTTTCTCTGAAGGTGCCTATGTCCCAGCAGATGGGTTGGACGGCCAGCATAGGTGAGGTGCATAACAAAAGGGTCAAGAGAAATCAAATCCCACACTTATCTACCTTCCTCTTGGTTGTCTGGGAATTCAAAGTAAACAGGGATCATAAAATGGAAGGCACCATTTTTTAAAGCTTGTACTATTACAGGCTCATAAACATGCTTTATTAGCTCCTTCTACTAATTTCTTAATTTATTTGCTGATAAATATTAATAAAAAATTTTGGAAGCTGCAAAACTGCACTCACATAATCCAAATTTTCCTGCAGCCTATTTAATCTTAAACAGTGGCTTCAAAGGCATATTTTTGTATCCTAAAATAGTTGTCCCTCATTGCCTTCCAGATGTCCTTGCATCTTTGCCATAGAGGGAATGCTGACAGTTATCTTGCACTGCATGCCTAAAGCCTAAATAGCTGAAGATATACTCTTATTTTCATCCTTAATTTAAGTACCATAAGGTTGAAGAAGGAAATCTAAGCTCTTGCAAATGCTGCTTGTTGGAAACCATCCCCTATTTTGGCCTCTAGATACCCTGCCTGGTTTCCATTGCATCCCTGGATGCTGTAGTTCTCCCCAAAACACCTTTTAATAGAGCTCCTTCACTTGTTCCTCTCATCACTACAAGCCCTTCCTTGCCTCATCCCTTCTTCTGGGGTAGTTCAAGTTTATCTGTACCTCTAAGGCTCTAGCAAATACTGCCCAAAAAGATGTATTTTCTCATCTTTGTTTTCTGTTCCCTTGAGGATCTTTAGCTTGGTGCTGCACTGTACTGCATGGATTGGATCATCCTTTAAATACCACTGGTGCTGTTCACAAAAGGATCAGGCTGAGGATGAGGACAACTGCATTGCAGTCTCAGCAGCCTCCTCCCCTTCCTGGGCCATGATCACCTGGTTGTCCCCAAGAGAAAGACAAAGAGACTGAATTTTATAAAACTTTAGAATAATGTTGCAAAGGCCCAGATAAACAAATTTTCATACTGTGTCGTTGTTCCTGTCAAGCAATGATTGATATACCAAGTACAATAGAAGTTATGTGAAGATGCTGGAGATTTCATCCTTCCTACACCTTCAGTTCAGGCATTCAGAGGCAACTATCACAGCAGAAACTTGGTCATATTGGGAAAGAGTGAGCACTGTTTGCAGAAACTGAAAGGATTTACTTAGTTTTCTTTTATTTCTGTATTTAAGATAAATTGCTATTCCAGAGCTGTTTGCCAACACAGTCAGCTGAGAGCCCATGTGGCACCTGGGAAGGTCAAAAAGATGGACATTTTAAAGAAAACAGACAACAGTTTCCTTTTATTTTATCTTGTAAATGCATTTGCAGTTTGCTAAAACAACAAAGCAAGACAGTTAATATATTCTGTTCCTTAACTGAACAATAGACCAGACCCTCAGCTGGTGTGATTCTGTATCCTGCCCTTGCAATCAATTTAGTGCCATGGGAAATTCACTTCCAAACCCCATTTTTCATGGTGAACACAGAAAGTTTTTATGTAGTTCCTCTGAAGGCTTCTGCCACTGCTGCTGATGTCATCCCATCGTTAGAGATCCTTCTGAGCCCTGTCAGGGATTTCAGTATGACTGGAAACCACTTTGCAGCCCATGAATCATCAAAAAATTTCTGCCATGCCAGGATCAGACCAGTTTTGGATTTGATGATGCATTTGACAGGCATTCAGATGATAACTTTTTTTTTTTCCACTGGCTTATAGTGGCTTCATGATAACTCAGCTGAGGCAAGTATGTATATGTATATATTGAGAGACTTAACTCGCTTTTAAAAGAAGTTTACATGGTTACCTGAGACAACACTTTGCAAATTTTTCAATGATCATCTTGTTCATGAATGTACACATTTCCTTTAAGAGAAGATATGCCTAAACCACAGTGCATGGATATGACTCAATAAAGGATGCAATTCTTGTAAGCTTGAGTGCATCTACACAGCTTCTTAAAAACAGACCATGGCAGCAGAATTGCAAGTTATTTTCATGTGAAAACATGAGCTGGTATAAAATGCTGGTCTGTAATGTTGGATCAGTGAGGACAGTGGTAAAGAAAGCCCAAATGAACTGTGTCAGGACTTGAATTTCTAGATTCATAGAATCATTTCAGTTAGAAAAGAACCCCAAGGTCATTTAGATGAACCATTAACCCAGAACTGCCAAGTACCCAATTCTAAATCATGTCCCTAAGTACCACATCTACAAGTTCTGTGAACAATTCCAGGCATGGTGATTCTACCACATCCCTGACCATCATCTTCCAATGTTTGACCACCCTTTCAGGGAAGAAATTTTACCTACTGCCCAATCTGAACCCCCATGTATCCATACAAATGTTGCCCAGTTTGCAATTTTCAGTAAAAATAAAAATAGAATCAGTCACCCTTATTTTTAAGATCTCAAGTTTCAAACCAAGTCAAAGGTTTGTTTGGCTCTTTGCAGTTTGAACACCTGTGTAATAGTAAGAAAGAGAGTGGGGGGGTGGTGAGAAAAACCTCACGATTTTTTTTTCTCTCCTGTTTTTTTGCAACTTTGTATTTTTCTGCAGGTCTTCAGGCAGCTTGAGTGTCACAAGGGTTTTTTTACACCATGCAGTCTGGCAGACAACTTAGAGGGAAATGCACATTTTGGCATCAAAATAGAATTCCAGAGTGATTTAAAAAGTTGTGTGGTGGCTGATTTTTTGCCCTGTTGTCAGCACTATGTGGTGCACTGGCCTCGCACATATTTTATATCATGTATGTTTTTATATATCATATACATGTGAAATGGAGAAATTAAAAAAGGAAAAGGAACAAAACGAAAAAAATTGGGGGAAAAAATTACTTGAAGTCTCAAATAAAGGCCCCAAGGGCACGTCCTGCAGGCTGATGCAGGGCAGAGCAATCTGAGCTGTGCCTGGGTACGGTGAGAGGAAAGCAGAGCAGCTGCACTGTGTTTTTACCCCTTTGAAACTTCTGGCAGGAAACAGCTCTGACGTGGGGCCAGGAACTGCCCCTCAAATGCTGGAAGGCTCTCAGCATTCTTAGCACTTAGCATTTTGCAGGAGAAACCCAGGGCTCCTCTGGTGCCCAGCTTACAGTGAGTCCCCACTGCTGCAGCCTCTGCAGCTCCAGATTTTCCTGTGTCACCATCCCCAGGGCTGCCCAGGGCTGATGTCACAGCTTCTGCTCAGCCTCCCCACCTTCCAGGGTGGGATTCCAGCTCAGCCAGCAAAGCAGCTCAGCACTAGGCCAGTCTTTTTTCCGTACACTTTAAGAACTTTTAAAGCAGCGCAGCAGAAGGAGCACAGGAACCCCTTTGCCACTCACAGCAGCAATATTGTATTAATAACGCCAAGTCAGAGCCCACAGACAGGAAAACACATCACAGCACTCATCAGGCGAGATGTGAAACTCAGGACAGCAAAGTGAGTCTATAAGCATCCCAAAGGTCAATATAAGGCCTGCTGAAGCATGATTTTGCACGAGCATAAACCTTGCTGCATGCAAACACGTGTAGGCAGATATCCCTACATGCAGAGTACGTATACAAACCCCTTTTCTAATTTTCTTTTTCTTTTTTTTTGTTTTTACTTTTTGATACGCATGTTGTGGAAAATGTGTGTCTCTGTGGCTCTGGTGACAGGCAAATAAGTATGTGGGTGATAAAAAAAAAAAAAAATGGAGAAGGTGCAAGGCATGTATTCAGAGAGCCAGAAAGTCACACACACAGGCTTCTATTTTTAGCACCTTCGTGGTGAAATAGAGAAAAAAAACCCGGCAGCTTCTATCTGCAGCTCCTAACTGAAGCTTGATGAGAGCAATGACAGCATTTGGGGTCTCTTTGTAGTTGTAACTGACAACCAAAAGTGATGAGTTAGCTGTTTCCCTTGCGACCCTCTGGGGCAGGTGAGGGAGCAAACCGCTGCGCGAGCGGGGCGGAACGAGCTGGTGCTGCCTCCGTGCCTGGAAATGCTCCTTGCACCCCAGCAAAAGAACCAGAAAGAGCCAATTTTCTCTGAGCAGCATGGCCTGGCTCTGTCTCCCACACCAGGTGAAGGATTCATGGTCCAGGCGAAGTGTGGACATTTTAGTTTCTTTCTAGTTGTGCCTGTTGGAAAAGGAAAAATACAGAGGAAGGGTTCTAGTGACAGAGCTGAGGTCTGAGGTCGTGGTTCAAACTCACTGATGATTTCTTATGCCAATAATGGAACGGCAGCAGTTCTGTTCTTGCTTTTTTGTTCAATGGATTCTTCCAAAATGGGATTAACTAGATAAGTTCTTGCTGATATGATCCCATTTCTGCATAGTATAAATGGGTTGGCTTATGTGGAGAGTACAGTGGGCCTGAGAATTTGGTGGTGAGGTATTAAAAATGCAGTTTTCAGCTGCTCTGCTCAAACTGGGGTAGTGGCTTTAAATTGGGAGTGAGTTTAGTTTAGATTTCAGGAAGGAATTTTCTGTTGGGAGAGGCCCTGGCACAGGCTGTCCAGAGAAGCTGTGGCTGCTCTTGGATCCTTGGAAGTGTCCAAGGCCAGGTTGGACAGGGCTTGGAGCAACCCAGGATAGTGGAAGGTGTCCCTGCCCATGACAGGGATTTGGAACTTGATGATCTTTAATGTTTCTTCCAATTCAGCCTCATTCTGTTATTCTCTGATTTATTTTTTCTGCTTTCTTTCTTTTCTCATTTCTTTCTTGAGTGCAGTAGTTCAAATATTTTTCTGCTGGAAGCTGAAATATTCAGTAGGTTAGAAGGCACCTCATCACCCATCTCTTTCCCCATGAAGGCTGCTCTTTGCAGTCCCCAGTGCTGGCCACTGCTCTGACTTTTACCCTGGTGTAGGACCCTGTCTCTTCCTCAGGTGCCCATTTCATGACACCTCCAAATCACACCACTCGTGTGCAAATCATGGATTGCTCCATTAGGAGGTGGGAACCATCAATTTTCTCTTTGTTTGGATGGCAGAACAGGGTTTGGCACCTGGAAAATTACTGGGCTGGGAGCAGAATATCAAGTTCCTGCCTTAGGTCTAGACCAGTAACGCTAAAAAAAATCCCAGAAAAAGCTTAAAGCAAAACTCTTTCCTTCCAACTTTTTTTCTTTAGTTTTATAAAATGCAAAGAATACAAGCAGACCTATTTTGTGGACTGGTACTTATTGCAGCACACAACTTTCTGAGAAGGAAAAAAATCTTGAATTATTAAAGAGCTGTAATAGTCCATTTTCATGTTTTAAAATGAAATATATCGACATTTTTCTTTAAGAGGCAGTTTTGATTTTCAGTTGGAGTCAATGTAGTTTAAAAAAATAGCCTCTAAAGGATTAATAAAAAATATACACACAGATTCATTTTGAAAGAAATCAATTTTTTATGAATTAATCTTTGAATTCTGTTGACTCACCAAAAATTTTACTATTTTCTTTTTAAATTGATCTGAATTTTTTACCAAACTCTGCATCTTAAAAAAATGAAGTGAACTAATAAATTAGATACTTGCATAGCCCCACAATAATATTAAGTAATGAGTTTTGCCTACTCCTATCTCATCTTGAATCTCTGGTGAAGAAATTAATTTTAACTTGTTTTTCATTCTAACATTTCTTTGTTTCATTCATTCAATATTAAAAGTGCTTTGGTTGAACAAACTGGTCACATGGTGCACTGTCTGTTCCTTGACTGAAGCAGGGCATATCTCTTGGAGATGATCAGCATTGAAGAATTCAGATATCACTCTAACTCTATTTTAAGAAACACGTGTGTTACGTGAGTTCTCCCGTGTTTAATATCATTACTGAGTTTAGACCAATGTGTTTCATTTTGGGGTAATGTCTCAGTGACAGCACTGACTTGAAAAATTCTTTTTCTCAGGCTTGGATCTGGCCTCCTGATGCAAGTGTGACTTTGAAGACATCCACTTCAAAGAAGTTCTTGCATTTTTTTGATGATTCTTAGTATTCACTTGAATTTTCATAATTTCTGCTCTGTCAATAAACAACTTTTCCAAGTGCTGATGGAGAGAGATCCCAGAGAGAGACAAATGCTGGTGAGATGGTTTTCTTCAAATCATAGGATCATTAAAGTTGG
>VWYP01003081.1:0-13760 GCA_013400435.1 Pycnonotus jocosus | reverse complement strand
GGGGCAGGGGACAGGCACAGAGGACAGCTGAGCTGCTGAGCTCTTGCTTGGAAAGCTGCTCCACATTGTCACTCCATGCCCAAAAAGCCCAATCTTCTGACCTTCCAAGCCCTACCTGTGTGGCTGAAATACTCAACCAACGCTCCTGTGGAATGCAAGCAGTGGGAACACCGGGCAGGAGAAGGAGGAAGGACCAGCCAGGTGGGAGGCTGGAGCATCCCTTGCTGTGCCACCTTCCTGCCACCAGCCCCAGCTGCCATGGCCCTGCAGCTCTTTGCTCACAACCAGTTGCTCTGTCACAGCAGTTGTCCCCAAAGCTGACCCCGGTGTCCTGTGCAGGGATAAAATCCACCCCAAAGGCTCATTCCTGGAGCTTTCTCTCAGGAGGAAGGAGGAGATTTCAGAGCAGATGGGTCTTGGAGCGCTGCCTCGTGCTCAGGAGTGAGGAAAGAAGAGAAGTGGTCAGGTCATTTTCCATCTCCTCAAACACAGTTTTCAAAATGCGAAACGAGAGATAAAAATGAACGAGTTCTCACATCTGGATCAAGAAAAAAAAATCCCATAACCAGCGTTTTTCCCATATTTCTTCCAGAGCAGTGGGCCTAGGAAAATATATTTACAAAGTGGCACAGCCTCAGGTAAATTTGGAGTCTTAATGGCAGAACTGAAGCACTTAAAGAATGCAAAACTTGCTTTGGTTTTAGGTTGCTGCTGTGTTCACCACTAAGCCACGTCCCCAAGTGCCACATCCACGTGGTTTTTGGAGATTTCCATGGACAGCAATTCCACCACTCTCCTGGACAGCCCATTCCAGTACTTGACCACCCTTTCAGTGAAGAAATTTTTCTTTTTATCACCTTTATAGCCTCCTGTGGTGCAACCTGAGGCTGTTTCCTCTTGTCCTGTCCCTTGTCACCTGGGAGAAAAGACCAAGCCTCACCTGGCTACAACCTTCCAGGCTCCTCTCTGAGCCTCTTTTCTCCAGGTTAAACAACCAATTCATTCCAAAAAAAAACCTGAAAAAAAGGAAGGATAATAATGCAAACTTCATAGCCTTAATCATCATGGTTATTATCAATTAAATGGAATGTATGAATGATATTTTTTTCTTTTGATAGGGAACAACAGGAGTAGAGCACAGATTATTTTATATTTTTCCTCACTGGCAAAATGTAATTCCAGCACCTGATTTTCTCATTAGAATCAGAAAGGATTAACATTTTACCCGTGAAAATACCATTTAGGATGAACAAGTCAAGCAACAAAAAGGGGACACCTTTCTAAATATTACCTCTCACAGGTGTGGGTGACATTCACTAATAAAGGTTCCCTTATGTAAAAATGACATTTCATTCAGGAGAGATAGGCAGTTATGTAGACACATCCTATTGCCTGGATATGCACAGGAAACTCCTTTTCAACCAGCAGAAATTGTGGCTTTTTTACAGCACTCATGGATTTGTTTTAGTCACAGTCTGGACACCTCAATATCATTTTGGCAATCTCTGAAAAGACTCAGGTGTCCCTCCTGTGAGAGAACCACTTTTAATTAGGGAAGGAAAGATCATTTCTATTTAAAAGTTCCAAAGTGGCAAAAAGAAAGGATTTAATTTGGAGTTTACCTGAGTAAGTATCTGGTTAGATAATGTGGTTGGGTGAAGGGGATATTGATCACCAGGATTTTCAGCATCAGTGATTATTCAGGACTGCTGTGTCAATTTGAAACAATTCACACTCTTTTCCAAGCAATGGGCTAAAGGAAAGTGAGATAATTTGTTTATTTTCATTTTGGGGTTTTTGTTTTGATTTGTTTTGTTTTGTTTTTTTCTGCTTACACTGATAACTGAATTCAAAAAACAATATGTTGGCAGGGAAAATCCAGGGAACACTTGAAACTCCCATGAATTCAGGACGGGTTTTGTGAGGCTACAACAAATGATGGAAAAAAATTTAAAAATGCCAATTGAGTGATTGGAGAGCTGGGATGCTTGCCTGAATTCCTCCTAAATATCTTGAATCTCCAAAATAAGGTGAAACTCTCTGCTTTTTTTTTCCCCCTGTATTTTAGCAATTAAGTCCCAAAAGAGACAAAGCTGAATATCAGTCCAAAGACAAACTGGAATAATGGTGAAATAAACCCTGTGCAAATTTCTGTGACCAGAACTGAACTCCTCACTCATTCTCACTTTGGGCTTGGGGGGGCAGAATTTGTGCTTTTTCCTATTTTAACCAAAGCATTTCCCTTCCTCTCTCCAAAGGGGCATTTCTTGGCATCACTGCTGAGATTCAAGGAATAACTCACCCAGTAAATCAGTGCAGAAAGGCTGAGTGGAGCATCTTTGTCAGAACTGCAAAGTTCTCCAGCCACATGGTGAAAATTAAAAATTAGAAAGTTAAAGGTTGAGGTATTTAAAAAAAAAAAAAAAAGGAAGTCAAAGTTAGGGTAGAAGGCAAAATGTCATAATTTTAAAAATATTTACTGGTGAATAATACAACCAGTATATCAAAATTATCAAAATGAGCTGTGTCAGAATGGGCTGACATTGAACATAAAAAATAGCTGATGAATAATGGATGCAGACAAGCCTGACCAAAAATAAAATGTTTACACTTCAACAGAAAGCAATTAATAACTGTAAATACATAAAGTTACTTGCTCATTATTTTCTTATATATTTACATTTTTGCATTCCCTTAGATTCCTCGGTGCATGGTGACCCCTGAAGAGGCCATAGCTCAATGCAAAGTAATGAAATGGAGAATTAATATCCAGATAAGCATCATTTTTATGAGATTTAAACTTGTGAACTATCATCTCTCTCTTCTTTACATTAGTCTGCTTCTCTGCTTTCTCTATTTGTCATGCTACCTGGAAAAAAACCTTAAATTTTGCCCTCAGATCTATGGAATTTGTGTTGTCCACACACAAGTGCCTGTAGTGCTGTAAATCCAGCTTTGTTAACAGATCTTCATGTACACACAGCTCTAAGAAAGGTGATATTTCTCTATATTAATAATTTTTCAGCTACTCCCGTGTATAATCACACAGTTTTATCTTTTGTTTGGCTAATTCTCACAAGTTTTCCGCAGCATTTCTTCGTTGCATGTATCATGCAACAGAGAAACACCTGAAATTAAAGTCAGAGGCAGAAAACCAGCCTCCCCCAGGACACGAAGCTTCAAAAAAACCTTTGATGCATGAATGAGAGAAACTTGATTTTCCACAGCCGCAACTCTACGCGCACCAACGCAGTCCCAGACACACCAAACACACGTTTATTTTCACACCTACCTGGTGGCAGCAAGTCCCAGGGATGCCCCCAAAATGCCATTTGTGCGTGTGCAGGCAGGGCAGAGCTGTTTGTGCTGGGCTCTGCAGGTGCCTGTGCACGGCGAGCTCTGCGCTGGCTGGGCAGGAAGGGAGAGGCGGCTGCAGAAGGTGACTCAGCTGGGGATGTGACACTGAGTCACCCTCTGGATGAGCCACCCCTGCTTCCAGCTGCTGAATCAACACCCCAAAGCACTGGGTGGGAGCTCTGGAGTGGCAGCAGGTGTAGGGGACAGAGGTGCTGTGGCTGATCTTCTCAGCCAGCACTTGGATGTCCCCATCGCTGCCTGGCTGGTGGCATTTGTCCTGCATGTCCCCAGTCTCAGCCATGGTCAGTTTTAACAGCTGGACGTGGCACTCAGTGCTCTGGACTGGGTGATTGGGCACAGATTAGACTCAAGATCCTGGAGGGCTTTTCCAGCCTTAATCATTCTGTGTTTCACGTCTCTTTCAGAGGTGATGAAAGGTGGGCATCGGGCACAGCTTGGACTCAAGATCCTGCAGGGCTTTTCCAGCCTTAATCATTCTCTGTTTCTTTCAGGGCTGATGAAAAATGAAGATGTTTCATTCAGAACAGCCCTTTGGACTGGGTTAAATGAAGTCTATTTGTTCTGTCACGGATTAAAAAATTACATGGTGATCCCCATTGCTTTTTGACTCAAAGCCTCAGAAAACTTTGGATTGTCCCACAAAGAAATGTGGTTTCCTTGGTCATGTATCTGGGTTGATGAACTAACACTGAAAGATGCTTGTAGGTCAAGACAGGACCAGCCTCACATGCACCATTTATTGCAAAAAGCAAAGTATTCAAAAACATATCTCACTCTGAAATCTGCTTCTGACACTGTGGTTTAGAGCAAAATAAAATCATAAAAATATAGAAAGGGGTTTTTTGGACAGGACATTAAAGGTCATCCCATTCCCACCCCTGCCATGAGCAGGGACACTTTCCACTGTCCCAGGCTGCTCCAAGCCCCAATGTCCAACCTGGCCTTGGGCATTGCCAGGGATCCAGGGGCAGCCACAGCTGCTCTGGGCACCCTGTGCTAGGGCCTGCCCACCCTCACAGGGAACAATTTCTTCTAATACCTGACCCAATTTTCCCCTCTTTCAATTTGAAGCCGTTCCCCCTTGTCCTGTCACTCCAGTTCCTGATGAATTGTCCCTCTCTGGATTCCCTGTAGCCCCTTCAGACCCTGGAAGTTGCTCTGAGGTCTCCACACAACTTTCTCCAGGCTGAACATTCCCAACTCTTCCATCCTATCTCCACAGGGGAGCTGCTCCTTATCAACCCCTTATCAAACTCATGGCCTCCTCTGCTTTCCCCAACATTTCCATGGCCTTCAAAACATGAGAATGAGTTGCTCAAAGCAAGATCTGATTTATTTTGTCCAACTGCACACGTAGCAGAGCTGGACATGGGGATCTGCTGGGATGTGGCTCCTGAAGGATGATGGATTCCCAAGGCCACGATGGTTTTGAAGAAAGACTTTGAAGTCATCTGCTCATACATGTTTGGTGACACTCATGAGTGGGATCAAGATCTTCCACATTCTTGAAAATACCAAGAGGAATGCCTAGAAAAGGACAGCAGATGATGCTCAGACAGCAACACAAAACAAGTGTAAGAAATCTTTGCTGCCATTCAGCAGAATAGATTATGATAATTGGTCTCATCTGACTTAAAGATTTTGGGGATCAACACATTCTTGGATAGATGCTCTGTGGAATGGCCGTTAGTGGTGGTGTGAAGCTTGCAAACAGTCGCCTCAGCCTCTGTGTCAAAATTCTGACCTGATTTACAGCTCAGAAAATCCCTATTTTAGTGAAATGAGTCCTTGCCGTTAGGTTGGACCCCGTGATCTCAGAGGTCTTTTCCAACCTAACTGATGGTGTGATTCTGTGAGGCAGGAGGAGGAAAACCACTTCCTGTGATCAGTTTGGCTACCAGGACGAGAGATTCTTTTTAAAAAAATTTACTTAAATGTAAAAAAATTATTTTAATTTTACTTAAAATGTAATTACAAATATTTCACAGTCACCAAGAGAAGGTTGAAGAGGGCTCTGACCAACCTGAGATAGTGGAAGGTGTCCCTGCCCATGGCAGGGGAGTTGGAACAAGATGACCTTTAAGGTCCCTTCCAACTCAACCCATTCTGTGATTCTTTGATCAAATGATTGCCCTGTCTGCTGTCAGCATTTGGAATTTCAAGGAGAGCCCCATTTTGGTCAGGCAGCTTCTTGGTTTCATTTCCCTTTTTCAAATCTGAGAAAACATTTGCACGGTTATTTCAACCATTTCAAAGTTTACCGTAACGAAAAAATTGGGCCAACGTATTGAAAAGTTTGCTGGAGTAGGTGGATGTTTTTTTTTGATGGAAAGAACAGTTGGTTCTGCATGGGAATTTTTAGCAAGCACTGCATGCTTCCCTTCAGAAAGGAGTGAAAGTGTTTCTGTTTTTCCAACCAATCTGCCCTTTGCACAAAAGCAGGCAGAAGGACGCGTTCTCAGCGGGACAATAGCCATTTTCTGGGGAGCAAAAGGAAAACATAAAGTCTGGTGTTAGGAGAGATGAAAAGATAAGATTAAAAAAAAAAAAAAAAGCAAAAGTGGAAGGAAATTTGCACAACTGTTTCTGGACTAAAACAAGAGTTTTTTCTGTACAAAAAGTGTGTGCAAACTGCTGCAAATCCCTGGACAAGGTGGTGGAATTGCAAGCCTGGGAAAGCCCTGCTTTTTTTTTTTTTTTGCTTATATTGCACAAAAGCATCTTTCTGTGGAAACGAGCCCTCTCTGATCTTTTTCATTCTCTTGACGCAGAAATAAAACAACTTAAGAGTCAAATAAAAAGCTGGGAACAGAACAAGCAGTCTGAAACTATATCACACCAGATAAAATTCCCTGGAATTATCTGTGAATTCATTGAAAGTGTATTTTATGTTTTGCTTCGAGACAACTGCTTTGTGGAGGAGGTAATGTATAGATTAAGACAGGACACTTAAACTCCAAAGTCCCCTTGGAGAGTTCTTTCTGGTATAAATCTGCTCTCCTTTAACTTAGATTATAAACAAAACTCCATGATATGCACCTGGTTCTGGCAGGGTCTCCATTATTTCGCTCCCAAAAAGCAGCTTTATAAAGAGAACACGCTGCATTTCAACAGCAATATAAATAATGTTGCAGTTGGGGATCTCTTGCGCCGCTTTCATTTTTCTTTCTTCCCTTTTCATCTGAGCTGAACCACACCTCTCTAAAAATACTCACTTTCTTAATGAAAACCATATTTTTGGGCATTTTTTTTTTCCCCCCGCGTGTGCATGACCTGTTGAAATGCCTGCACAATCTTTAATGTCAGATTCAGACGACACATGTCTTATGAAAAAGTCTGGGACTCAGCTCTCGGCGGGGCCTCCCAGATCTGTCCCACGTCTTTATGAGAAAGAGGGACAAAACCTTCTGGTTTTGGCATTTTATATTGGAGTCTGCTTTAAGCAAGGCAAGAGAGAGAGAAAAAAAAAAAAAAAGAAAGAAGGAAAAAAAATAGCAACGTAGAGTCTAGACAGAAGAGATTGGGTTGAAATCTGGAAGCTATTCAGTGAGGCTATGGCACATGGCAGCTTGACTGCAGAAAGAGATCACATTACGCTGCCTAATTACACATGAAAAATGTACACATCACTTTTCTTAAATGCTTGGAAAAATAGATGTTCAGATGGCAACTGCAAGCCAGTAACTGAGCCAGTCGTACATAGTTGGAACGCCTCACAAATGGCATTTCTAAAGCCTGCATTTTTTTTATTTTTTATTTTTTTGTTTTCACAATGTAATTATTGTGTGTGTGTGTTCATAAAACAACTTCTAAAAAAGGCTTTCTAAATTTAGCAGGCGGTTGTGCTGTAGGAGCATAAAAGGTGAAAATCCAGCGTGTAAGCAGGAGGAATGAGGGCCTAATCCTGACTCCTCGTGAACCAGTCCAGCCAGGTTTCCTTGGAAGTTTGGGTTGATCCAAACCCAAAACAGGCTCATCTGCTGGTGGGAGCAAATGGTGTGGGGTTTAGACCTCCAATGGGAACATCCCATGGGAGCAAAGACAAGCTGATGCCTGGGTATTTGCAGCACCTATGGCCCTGAGGTTGTGTGTTTATATCCTGCCTAGGAAATGTTTAAAAGAGAAATTTCTCCTTTCTTGTGGACAAAGGAGAGGGGGGAAAATTATCTCATTTATTGTGTTGTTTGAGCATGGAGCTCTCCTGTCATCGCCTCCTCCTGACCTCATGGCTCAGGGCTGATGGCTCCTGTTCTGCCCCACTCCTGCCATGCTCCTGCCAGTGATGGGTTAAAAGAACCCAGAGATAAGTTTGATGGAGTTATGCTTTTGTTCCCATCTGTTTGCATGGCATCTGCTCTTCTTTTTTAGCTTAAGCACAAATGCTCAAAGACGGGATACAAATAAGGCTTGGACTAGATCGTCTCCAGAGGTCCCTTCAACTCTAAGCACTTTGTGACTCTGTGGTTCTGTGATTTTGTGATTCTGTGACTGCTCCAAGGGAGAAAACAAATTTCCAAGTTATTTCTGAAGATTTGCCATTTCAATCCTGCTAATGAGACCTCTGGAAGTGGATTTTCCAGGGGGAAGCATCGACATATCCATCTGCCTCCCAGACATCACTCTTCCTAGAACACTCATCAGAGCAAGCTCCTCCAAGAGCAGAAATGCCCAATCCTGCAAAGAACAAAACACAAAACCAAAAAAACAATCCCCAAAGCCCTCTCTGGTAGCCAGGCTCTCCATGTGACTACTCCCTCAGAGTGCCTTTGAGTCCTCCCCTCCTGGAGCCAGAGGCCAGTCAGACCTTGGCTGAACTGTTAATCCTTCCAGACAAAGAGGAAAGAACATCTTGTAAAGTTTTGTTGCTGTTGTTATTGTTAAAACGGACTAAGCACAGAGCAACTGGCCAAGCTATCTGGCAAAAGTGACCCGCAGAAAAGTCTTTCAGAAGAAAAAAAAAAGATCGTTTCTGGATATGGGACTAAGCTTCCCCAGTTCAGGGGGAAGGACTGCTCTAATCCAGCCACTTCCAGTTGGAATATGGACATGCTGATTATTTCATCACTGTGTTCTGTAGGACCTTCCTCAGCTTCTTCCTTTTGGGGCTGGAGAAAGAAAAAAAAGGTGCTTTGCTGTTTGCACAGCCTGGGCCTGCTGGAGCCCTGCATGAGAAATATCAGTCACACGAGAAGAAAGCAGGGGCAGAATTGGGGTTGGAAACCACTTTGCTCTTGCCAGGGGCAGGAGGGAAGGATGGGGCTTCTGCCAGACCCTCCAGGGAGCCAGGTTTGCCATGGAGGAGCTGGGATGTGGGTGAAAGTGGCAGCCACGACCACATTAAGGCTACTCCCCTTTAGAAGAGGCAGGAACCATTGTGGGCAAGGGCTTCCTTCCCAGGTTAAGCCTCTGCAGAGGTTTGGAATGGAAGGATGGACAGACCCAGCCTGGCCTCTGCTCCTCCGGGTATTTCCCCGCAGTGAATTTCGCGTCCCGCTGCGGTCGGAGGCAGCAGCACCAAACTCTGAGAGTCCTTCAGCAAAGCAAGGCCTCCTCTTCCAGAAGGGTCAGCCTTGGGTGTAATTTATGAGGGTTGTGGTAGCCCTGCTACCCTCTGGCTGCTTGTGATGAATTTTAAATCAAGTGAATATTTTGTGCTCGCTGGCGGAGGGGGGAGGAATGATCACAGGAAACAAATCGCTTCCTCTGGTCATTCCTCTCGCCGCAGCCACGCTATTTTTAACAAATCTTATTAAAAATTATACAACCCTCTGTTTTCTGGAATCTGTTTTTATTGAACAAGGACAAAACAAACCAAGACAGGAAAAAAATGCACCATTTGGAGCAGCTCCTTTTGCTGCAACTGATTTAGCAAAACAAGCCACGGGGGAACGCAAACGGCTTTCTAGAACTGCTTCCTGCGGCCATCCCCTCTCTCTCCGTGTGGAAAAGAGGAATATTTTACCAGCTGCATCACTTCATGCAATAGTAAATTATTCTAAGTGTTCTGGTCACCACAAAATACGCTGCCTTGGAGGTTATTCCCATTATCAGAGTTATTTGTTTAATTTCTTGCTGCAGCCAGCTTTAAACAGCGTCTTTTCCAAAAATATCGTCCAACCCATCGGTGTCTGCTTAGCAGAGGGGGCTGAAACTGAAAACAGACCCTCCAGATTTGGGCATTTCCTAGGTCTGGGTCAGCTGGGACAAGATTTTGATAGAGGCAAATTCTTCTTACAAATAACTTTTAAGGTTCCTGGTCTCTAGTGAGTGTTTACTGCGTTACCATCTAGAAATTAGTAATAAATTTGGAATTTTTATGGGCAAATGTGAAAAATTGCTTTGTCTGCAGCTGTGTCTGGTGGGAAGAGGTGAGGCTGATGATCTGTTCACTCAGGTGTCTCACCCTCACTGCATTGGTACCATTCCTTACCAGCCACTCCTCACTTGCAAAGACTGAATTTTGTACTGAGAAATTTTGTATAAATGCAGAAGACATCAGAGTTGCAAACAAACGTACATTTGGGCCCTGACCATTCCAAATATTTACATGCCTAACTTGAAATTATTTCAACGGGGTTTAGGTGCCAAAAGACCTTGATGAAGACTTTTCTGGATCAGAAATGGAATTACAAGGTCACATTATCACAGGCAAAGTGTTGCTATTTACCCTGATATCCTTGGCACAAGAAAGGGGATCTTCTTTTGAATTTGCTATCCCCACCCACAACATTTTTGTCTCCATATGTGAAAGCACACTTTAGTGAGTTTGGCTTGGAGGAATCTCATTAAATGTTTGGGACAAGGGGCAGGAAATGTTCTATATTTCATGTCTTATGTCCTATCACTATCTATAAGAGCAATTATGTTCATTATGATGGTGGGTTAAGTACTTGCCCTACTCATTTTGTTTAAGCTTCAAAAGAATTGTCAACAAGCACATCTATTACTGATCTGGATCAGATATAATTATTATACAGTATAATCAGAAGAAAAGGTTCTATATTCTTTGAGATCCACCAGCATGTATCTCAGTGTGTTCCTCCTGTTAACCCTAAAATGAACATCTTAAACCAGATATTTTGTGAGATCTTAGGTAAATATCACCATAATAATAAATGTATTTATTTACAAGTATTTATTAAATAATAGAATAGCTTCAATCTCTTGAAAATGAAAACATTTAAAACACCTTGCTCTCACATCTCTGAAGAAGTACCTCAGAAATCTCACCATGACAGGTTAACATTTTCAGCCCTGAGTAACAAATCAAAAGTAGAAGTTATAGAAGTTGTCCCATATTTCTCTCCCTGTGGGAATCACAGGTCATGTGGCTTTTATTGGTCAGGGCT
Source organism: Pycnonotus jocosus (assembly GCA_013400435.1). Taxonomy (NCBI): domain Eukaryota; kingdom Metazoa; phylum Chordata; class Aves; order Passeriformes; family Pycnonotidae; genus Pycnonotus; species Pycnonotus jocosus. The sequence continues at coordinate 3,033 of VWYP01003081.1, read as the reverse complement.
GATTTATTTTTATTTTAGGGATCAGAGGGTGAAGACACCTTAGATATCCAACCATGTATTTTATCCAGAATGTTTTTCCATTGGTTCCCTTTCCGATAGATCATTCCAAGAGATTTGTACCTCAATGTGAACCAGGTTATTCCTCTCTCAGAGAGGTTTGCAATTTACAGTGACTTCAAGAGATAACAGAGCTGATGAGTTTTTAGGATATCAAGCTTAGTTATCATTCTTGTTGCTTTCAGACCACATCCTCAGGGATGAGCAACATTCCAGGAGGTTGCTCCAACACCTATGACAGTAGCAAACAGGGATCTGTCCTGTGCTGGTGGTCAGTGATTCCCTGGAATTGTGCCTACAATCTGCAAGACCCTGGATCTGAGGTTAGCACCATGGATTAATCCTGAAGGAAATCCTGGAGATCATAAAATAAATAGCTCCTGTATGAAGACTTTCCCAAAATCTGAGGTGCAATTAATGGTAAGAGGTACAACATCTGCTGGGAGAGATCCATCCAAAGAATAAAGAAGTTCTTGAATCCAGATGATCTCAAGCCTGGGCTGAGCTTAAATGGCCAGTGAGGGTGTTTTGGGCAACTCTCTGCTGACAAGGTCCTGACATTGACCTAACTGCAGGCTGGAGGAAAAAAAATGAAAAAATCCAATCAAACAAACAAAAAAAAATGACAGATATAGCACCCTACAGAGCTTCAAGCATGAGGCAGAAGGGAACAGTGGTGAGCATTTCAACAGGAAAATTGGTTTGATCTCCACCTAAGGGCTGGTTCAGGAGACCTGAGGGTTAAGAAGGAGCACTGAGGCCAAAGAGTGACAGCCCAGAGCAGAGGGATCCACACTGCTCATGGCACAGAGCCCACCAGAGTGATGGAGCCGATCATCAGCCAAAGGAGAACAGCAGCAGCAGGCTCAGGACCTAAATGCCCTTGGCTGGGAAAGCTGCCTGCTACCAGCAAAGTCCAAGGAAGGGTCAGTGCCTGAGGTCACTGGCAATTTTGGAATGACAGAAAACCCCACTTAACTCTTTGCAGGCTGTTGCCACCAAACTCCCTCGTAAGAAAATCCTCTTTTTACTGATGCCACCTCTGCAATTTGGGATAAAATTTCCCATCAGCCCAGAGGAGCACAGGTTCACAGTGAGCAGAGGACAGCCCAACTCAAATTCTTGTCCCACTGTTCCTCCAGCCCCAAAACAAGGAAAATATTTTGGCAACGTTTACTGGAACCAATGGCTTTTGCTGCCTTTTTTTGCATTTGGGATATCCCAGGAGGGTTCCACACCTCACAGATGGAGTCCCTAACAGGATGCAGCAAAGGTAAACAGACAGAAAATGAGGAATAGCTTATTTAGCTGAAACTGAAGAAGGGCTGTAGGTCAGGAGGAAAGATCACACAAGCTGGAATACAGCCAGGACACCAAAAGTAGACCTTGAAAACATGAGGGGGAAACCTCAAAACCTTTAAAACCTGAGGGGAAAACCCCTGAACCTTTAAGAGCTTCACTAAATGCAGTTGGGAGTCATGAACACACTCATTTTCTCCTTTCTCCCTGCCCTATGGCAACTCCACAGCCAAAGAAAAGAAAGTGGGGACTTCTGAATTGCTGTGGAAGATGATCCAAACTGCCCAGGCTCCTGCAGGATTCCATTTGTGCATCCTTTGTGAGAGGTGACAGCACTGAGGTGTGAGGCAGGATGGGAGTTCAACACAAACAGGGTCTTTTTCATGAATCCTTTCCAAAATGTCCATATGGATATGTCCTGAAAGAACACATGATTTCTCCCTGGCAGTGGCTACTTATAAAAGCCTGATACATTTAATTCTGAAAGGAAGGTGTCTTTGGGCTCAATAAAATAAAATAAAAACAGCCCACCTCAAAATCCTAGTTCCATGGTGTATAGAAAACAGTGGGAATCCTGTTAAAAGTGTCACTGTATTAAGCTGTGCAGTTGGGTTTCCTTCTGATTTCTGTGTTCCTTTGTCACAATTTAAAGCGAGGACAAGAATGTTTCTCAAACCACCATTGTGCTGACATTCGACGATTCAGAGTATACGTCCTCGGAATTTTTATAAGGTGCAATTCTTAAATATTATTTTTCCAAGATACTGCCCAGAGGACCCATTCTGGCTGATCAAACAGCCCTTGGAACTGCAGTAAATGCTCACACAGCATTTCTCCAAACAGGGCCTCGTATGAAAACGAAACACGGCAGGGGCACCGTGAAACACCAGTTAGCACCTTTATAAAACCCTGCTCCCGAGGTTAACTGCACTGCAGCCCTGGCAGATCACAGAACTGCGAGTCTTGTACGAGCACAGGGTGGAATTGTGTTAATTTGTCTCGGAGGGTGCAGTTGCAATGGTCCTTTCTTGTCTTCAGAGGAATCCAGCTCGGAGACGCTGCACGCCAGGAGAGCTTTTACGGGAACCTGCTTCTGCAGGGGGGTGCTCTTGCTTTCACACAGCTGCTCTTGTGCCTTTCAATCTGCACCAGTCTGAAGAAGAAATACAAAGGTCTACACTGAAATTTAGTGTAGACCTCTCTGTGATCAAGTGTTCCAAGTGATGTTCCGTCCTTACGCTGTGCCGGGTCTTTGGCACGGCGAGACGCCTTTGCCTGTTCGGGAAAAGACAAGGCAAACAGTAAAAAGGGCTGAAATCCATGCTGCTTCCTTCCTCTCTTGTGTTTTCTTTCGCCAGCTACACAATATTCTCTCAGAGAAATCTGCAAGCCATCAAGTGCAGCAGGCAGCGTTCGCTGGGAGCTGAGCCGTGTGTTTAACCCCGTCCCCGTCGGGGCTGGGACCCCCCTGCAGTGCTGCACACACAGAGAGCTGCTGCAGGGCAGGTTAACACAACGCTCACACTGATCCAGCAGCCTCAGCCTGTCAAAAGGTGTGATCCCGCTCCCAGACCTGCTCTGGAATGGGGCCTCAACGCTGTTTTGGAGAGTAAGATTGTTTTTGTCCTTAAAGCAGGACAGCCGTGCGTGCTGGAGCCCAGAAACCAACCCTGTCCT
>VWYP01003078.1:245307-258917 GCA_013400435.1 Pycnonotus jocosus | reverse complement strand
ACTAGGAATATTAAAAATACTAATGTAGTAGCACAAACAAACAAACAAACAAACAAAAAACCCAAGCAAGAAAACAAACAAAAATCCTAGAAACCCTGACAGAGTCAGAAATACGACCTGACACTGTTGGTCAGGGTGTTGGCAGGAGTCCAGATAAATCCTCCTGGAGTAACAGATGTGGTTCTGTTGGAGTAGAGAGGATCCTGTAGAGAGTCCAGTGGTGGTGCCCAGCCTCTGTAGGTCTGGGCTTCCTCTGGAATCCAGTGGAAACACACTCTCTTGGTGTTTCTGACTCCCAGTTTTTTATCTAAGTAAGAATGCTTGGCTCCTCCCACTGGGTGGAGCATCTCACAATGGGATGATGTAATTTTATCAGTCATGCAGTGAGCCTTAATCACCCATTAACAGAAGATATCCCCCTGGAGGGAGGACTGGTCATGGAAGAGATAAGGAACATTTCTCCACCTGGTTTTAACAGCTGGCGCATTATCAGAAGGCATCCACCTCCTCTCTCCTGGAGTTATGAGGAATAGGTTATACACGAGGTAAAGAAAAGAGCACCCCAAACAGTTTCAACAGATGGAAACAGAATACACATTTTTGGTTACATATTGCAAACCAAGACAATCTAACCCTGTGATTTCTCTGCCAGCTCTGTCTGGCATCTGCTTGCACTCCGCTAACACCATTTTATAGCCCCTGCTCTTTGGCAGGTCATCAGGAGTTGTCCCCTCAGAGAACAAGGTTTTCTCCGAGATTCTGCCTCTGGCTCAAGCTTTGCTGCTCAGTCCTTCCCATCCTCTGGGCAACCCCTCCAAAGGACAGCCAGGCATCGAACAGTTCATTATGGGTAGTTGAGAAATTACATTTAAATCGTCATCAATCACGTAAAAACTAAAGGTATTGGCTACATTTGAAAGGGCAAACGCAAATTGTCATTGTCTTTTTTAATCTTTGTGAAAAGAATTCTCAAATTCGTCTTGTGATTTCACCAGCCATTTTATGCATTATTATCCTTTGTGGGATTATGTGGATACAGCCATTTCTTTGGGTGATTATTTTTAGTATTTTTACATAGGCAATTTTCAAAGGTTCCATAAGAATATAACTTTTAAGACAGCATTTCTTTAGGAATGATTAAGCACAATCATGCAACTATAATCACGCATTGCAGAGAAAAGTAGAATACAGAATTGATACAGTCTCAGTTGTGGTTGCTATGTAATTTTTCTTTTCATACTAATATTGAATTTTATGTATAAAAGAGTAACTGAATTTTAAAGATTGAGAGACAAAACCTTAACTCAGAATTTCCTGTAGATTCATTGTCTGTTTATTTTCGGAATCTGCATTACATATTTTAACTAGTATGTTATTAAATATGATTTTTGCCTGGAAATTAACTTTTACTATAATTGATAATACATTTTAATGACAACTGTCCTATGTATTGCATACACATATTTCTATATCTGTATATCATATCGGATATGTAGCAGCCTGGGAGGAAAAAGTGATGGCGATACTTCATATATTGAATTAAAAGTTTACAAGAGGGTATTTTCACATAGAGTTTTTTTGTCTATGTGAGGACCCAGGACCTGGATATTCATGTAGAAAATTAAGATCTAAGAATAATTGTTCTCTCCACTTCCTCCAGCATGCATAAGCCTGCTGGTTCTAACTGGAAGAGCTTTATTAAATCTCATGTAGTTGCACCAATTTCTTTGGCAGGGAATTTCATTCTGAAATTGTTGTCTGTGGTCTTGGTGGAAAAAGTTATAGAAATCTTTTCAAGTTAATTTTTCTATTTTTCAATGTATAACAATTGAGTATTTGTAACTTCTAGTATTATCTAAGTATCAGAAGTTACAAATACTCAATTACCTTACATTTCTTATTCTTGTTTCAGGCAATAGGCTTCCCTTAAACTTTCATTGTATTATTTGCAGAGTCCTTGCAAAAGCTAGCATGAACTAGAGTTGCCATGGCACATTTTGCACAGTGTAGAAAAGTGCTTGTTATCACCTTGTTTGTTGCCTTTTGTGTATAAAAATGAAATAATTTGTTTTTCACAATTATGCATGTAAATGTTGACACTAACACCCAGCAAGGACCCTAAACATGTTTACAACTCAACTGCAGATCTTACAAATGCAAGCTGCGTTGATATTGCGACTCTCTACCTAATCTGTACACGTAGAGATAAATCACTAGCCAACTATGCAAGAGGAATTGATGAGTCCATTGGCAGCCCAAACCTTTACTAAAGACAGCTCACCAGTTTGTAGTGGGAGCCATCACGAAGTTACACAGGAGAAAGGCTCCCTCTTTCCTCCTTTACTCTCTCCCTCACCCATTGTATGCTGTATCTGTAGAACTGCCTTTGGTGTTGCATTTGAAGGACCTATGGCTGTTTACCTCTTCACAACAAACAGCAGGAATGTTTTGGCCCTCTATTCCTACACCCTGGATATGGGACATCCCTGACAGCAGAGATATGGCCATGTCACTCTCTCAGGTCTTGTCTTCTCAGAGGAACAGTGCTGTGTCCAGGGACCATAATGTGAGCGTGGCAGACCTTGACTTTGACTGGAGGTTTAGGCAGCCCTCTACAGTGTGTCAGAAGATCAAAAACCTCAAGCAGAAGAGATATCTTTGCATTTCTGCTTCCTTCTCAACCTTGTTGCAAGCCAAGAAGAATGATAACGGAGAAGCTGGCTCACTGATGCCAGAAGTCCCTGCTACATCCACAAACATTAGTGAAGACTGACACAAAGAGGGACTTTTTAATTTAATGTTGCAGACTACAAATTGCATTTTCAAACTTGAGAATTGCCAACCTGACTTGAGGTTTGACGGTTCCTAATAGCTAGGTTACAAATTAATATTTTTTTATCTAGTTGAGTGCATAGCATTTTGATAAATTGTCCGTTTGCCTGTCTGCTTTATCCAGCTATGCCCTGTTTCCTTTCTAAATCTAAGGAAACTCTGTCCATAAGTGTGCTAATGGAAAAAGCTATTTTAAAATCCCAGAAACTCCAATGCTTTTCACATATTTTATTATAAATGTTTCTGAGCCTCTGAATAAAAATAACATTGTATGTATAGATAGTTTCCAAGATCTTTATTTTTGTCTTTTTTCTCATGTTGCAATTTGTAATTTTGTTCAACACCTTCATCTTACAAGTATCTTTCACTGCTATCCCTTGGCTCTTGTGGGGTATTTCAGTCCATTTCATATGTTTTAGAAAACCACCCTTACTGTGCCATCAATAGCACAAACAAAGGAGGTTTTCAGTGACACATGAGAGTCTTTTCCAAATAATGCTCTATCTTCTGGACAAAAGGCCTGGAATCATTAGCAGTTTGAGGTTAGAAAGGCATGACCCTTTCCTTTCCTCTTTTTATTTTTTCCCCTGCAGCTAATATTGCCTCATTTTCAGTCTACTATATGGACCAGATCCTCTTCTGTGGAACGACTGCAGAGAAATTAATTTCCTACCTTGTACTAGTGTGGTACATTATTTCTGTACAACACTCTAAATGTAGCACTCCACACTTACTTTTAGTGACTTAATTGATTCTTTTTTTTTTTTTTTCTCAGACCATTTCTCCAATTTGTCATGATAAATTTGAGCTTTCATCCTGTGTTGCAGCTTCTCCCAAGTTTGCATCATCCCCATGTTTAATAAACTCACTCCATCCCATTATCCATCTCATTAGTGAGATTACTGAATGGGAAACAGCTTGGTGGCACCAGAACCGGGAGCACCATTTCAAACTGACAGTGAGCCTTTAATAATTACTTCCTTTCAGTACCATCTTTGTGAAGGATGAGGTGCCTGGTGCAAGGTGGAGCCTGGAGAAAATCCGCCCTCCATGAGCTGCAGAGCTTCCAGGGCAGAGAAGCTGCACACTGTGTAATAATAGGTGGTTTATTTTGCATTAGCAATTTCATGCACCTGCCCTTGCACTAAAGCCAGCTTTTCCTGGGAACATTTACACCCTTAGCTAACCACAGGAATGTGCTTATGTGCTTCTGGTACAGAACTTCCATCTTTCAGGCCCAAACCCACACGCATTCCCCGAGCTGAACAAACATGGCAGGTGCTAAGTACCACTGGGTTTGCATTTCAGTTAATAGGTTTGAGGGAGACCTTTTCCCTTCCTGATGTGCTGCTTCACAGTGTTTCTCAAGTGTGGCTCACAATGGAATAGGACAGCAGTCACAAGTGAGATGACTCACACTCATGAGCTATTTTCATCTGGCTTATATTGCTTCACTCATAATGTTTTCCCTCTGTATTTAGAAGTCTTTTTCAGAGAAAATGAGGTCTGCTGGTATGACTCCACTGCTGCCAATCCCAGCTGGTAGCATATCTTCTTAACCTTCTCTGACCTTCTCTTTTCCTCAGTTTCTCCACTGTGAATACAAAATTGGCCTAAAAATGTGAAACATTCTCCAATCAAATTACCCCCTATAGGTGCAAATTACTCCCTGTTAATTCCTATTTTTATTTTTATGGTGATTTTTCCCTAACCTCCTGGAGAAGAAAATCTGCTTCTTTCATCTTCAGGCCACTATGGCATGTAATCATCCAGTGAGATCACCCAGTACCTATGTGTGACATTGGAGTCAACTTATTTCATAACAACTTTCCACCTGTCTTACAATTTTTTCTTGCCTTTCATCTACTTAGCAGCAATAGAAAATAATTTAGCAAGTGCAAGACAATGGGTAATCCCTCCCTTTTTGAGGAAGTGGAGGCTGACAGCTTGGTGGAAGAATTCAGCAGCAGCAACTGTGCCAGAGGCAAAAGAGGATTTTTCTTCCTCACCTCCTAAACATTTCTGAAATGACATCCTGTGTAGGTGTGTGTCCATGAATGTTTCCACAAACCTGCCCAAGTCAGACATTTGTCTCCATTAAGTCATGTGTGAAGATAAGGGCATTCCCGTAGTCAACAGGACGGCACACTGTATTTTAAAATGAAGGATTCACAGGGGTGGCAGCTCATTTGCATGCAGCAATGTGAATCTCACGGAGGAGGTGTTGTAAATCACCAAAGAGCTACTTGACAGTGCCACTCTGTGAGTCTGGTTCAGAATTATTAATTAGAGCAAGCTGAGGGTGGTTTGTTTGCATATCAGTTGAGCTAAGCCATGTTGGAATCCCTGTAAATAATAAAACAGGCTGATTAGGCCTAGTCATTAATTAAGTGTCTTCACTGTGAATAAACAGTGAAATCTTTCAGTTTGCCAGGGACCCCTATGACACTGTGATAAATATGCAGTCACAAGAGCTTCTATAACATGGTTTGACATCTTCATCTATTAAATTGCAGCTTTTTCCCCAGTGACAATGGGTTCAAATCCCACAGTGGATGGTACATCTGCCTAATTTTGTTTGTTAAAATATATTACTTCGGAGATTTTGGATAACTAGGGTTGAGAACCTGATATGAAAAAAAGGAAAGGAAAAAAACCTTATTAATACTGTAAACTGCAGTGTTCAGTCATCTCTATGTGTGACTTTTGATTGCAAACAATGCAGAAGATGATATAAAATCTTTTTTTATTGTTACTTGGATGCATAAGTTGGCTGTTATTTATTTGACTAAAATGGTATACATTTAAAATGTAATTAACCTCCCCTCAGAAGTTGGTGTTTGAATGGTGTTTCTGTTACTAGTGTCTACCACTTCTCAATGTGGAGTAAGACCAAAAGCTGAAATCATTTCTACAAAGTATACTTTTTTAAACCACAAACAATGTTAAAGGCATTTAAATCTCATGCCACAAGGCATGAATTGACCAGGTGGGTGATCAGCTGGGAGATTTTATCTCATTATGCACTGCTGCACTACTGGTGAGAATCCATATTGTGGAGATCTTTCATCTTTGAAAGGTTTGAATATTGTCAATGTTTGCAGTCAGGACATTAGACTAAAAGACAGATCAATGTGATGAGCAGACAGTGGCAAGTTCCATTTTCCTGTGTAACATACGAATGCTGCAAGTACTGCCTGAACATAATCTCCTGGAAAACAAGGCAGTCTTTACCAGTTTACCACAAGGGCAGAGACCCACCCCATGCCTGTGAAAGCTGATGACCTTGCTCCCAAGCATTTCCGCTCTGCAGCATTCTCCCTGCTGCACTTTGCACAGCAAAGATGTCTAGAACAGCCTTACTCAGAAAAAGGGAAGCAGACATCATTTTGGTATTCTGGACATGAGGAAGAGCTTCTTTACTGTGAGAGTGACTGAGCACTGGAACATGTTGCCCAGAGAAGTCATAGAGTCTCCTTGTCTGGAGATATTCAAAAGCTGTCTGGACACAATCCTGAGTAGTGTGCTCCAGGGCATCCTACTTGAGCAGGGAGGTTGGAATAGATGACCTACAGTGGTCCCTTCTAAACCTGAACCATTCTGTGACTGTGATTTTCTGATACTCCTAACTCCCAATTTAAAGGTGCTGAGATAATTACAATGCTGAGCATGAACATTTGAATAGGTGGGAGACAGATGACTCAGTAAGATCAATCTATTGATCTCAAGATTTTCTAAGTATTTAAGTGCCATGCAACAATTAAAGGTATTTCTGAGTATGCAGTAAATGGCTTTATTCTGACAGGCTCTTTTGTTTCTTTTATACATAATAGAGAACGAGAATGTCATTGAACTTGGAATATCTTTTAGGAAGTAAGCATTAGGCAGCTTGTTTGATGCTGACAGCCTTGTGCAGTGGTAAGCAATCAGCCAGGTGGCAGGAGATCACTGAATTTCCTGCTGTGCAAAGTGGTAACTTCCTGAATCCTCAGGTTTACTTGGATGGGATCAAAGCTTATAGACCTTAAAAGGAATTTAATAGTGATATGAAAAGTTTGGAACATCTAGATTAACTCCCACTAAATACAGACAAAGAAACAGAATCCACAGTGGTTCCTTGAGGAGATGGCCACGATCATGAGTTTTGATTACTTATTCAGAGTCTCCCAGGAGTGCAGAGAATTGCTCTCTGAAGCTGTCACCTTCATGCTCCAGAGATACCCTAGCAGGTAGCCATTGGCAGTGTTCCTCTGTCTGCGGTGATTCCAGCAAAGTGGCATGGGAAAGGCGTGTGACAATGTATGCCAAGAGACCCGGCTGGTGCAGAGATCTGTAACAGTATTCAGTATGCTGATGTCACCCAGCTGGCACAAGGAAGGGATTAGCCAATGTCTAGACACACTTGAGGCTTTCAGGAGAGCTGGCTATTTGCAAATGAGCGTGGAAGAGACTGAGGCAACCTTGGTGCGATGAACAGAGGCAGGGAGAAGTCTTGCCAGATTTTCCAACCTTGCTGCTCCCTGAGGGAGCACAAAACTGCTGCTGGTGAAGCAGATGGAATTAGCTCAATTTAGGCATGTGTTGAGACTGAGCTTCTCCTGGGCATTGCCCAAAAAAAATCTATCTTAGTTTCTGCGTGAGGGACAGACACAGGTCTTCTCTTTTCTGTTAGATGTTCGTATTAACTATTGCCATCTCTTTTGTCTGGAGATATGGCTATAATCTTGCCTGATAACTCACTGTAGACTCTACTGTTGCTTTTATCCCTGGTTTCCACAGGAGGGATCCTGTGCCCCCAGTTGCTACTAAACGATCCCTTTGGGCTGTAGCTCCTTTGCTACAAAAGCAGGAAACTGCTGAAAGAGCAAGCATCCTTGACTTTGGCGTTTTTTCTTCTTCAAGGCCTTTGGGATTGCAGAAGTTGTAAGTTAATTAGCCTTTGGCCATGTCACAAACTATGTCCCTTTTTCCTGGATTTTTCAGAACAAATAGTCAGAGAACTGGAGAGGATGGGGTTTATCTTATTGCCTCCTTACCTTGCTAACATGCTTGTCAGGTGAGATGAGCAGTCCTTTTGTTTGTAGCTCGAAATGTATGTTTCCCCCAGAGCAGACAGTGACCCCAAGGAACCTTTTGCAGAACTAGAGAAATATGTAATTTAGAAAGCTTGTCTTTTCCCAAATAGCTCAGCCAAAGCATGTTTCAACTCTCATTAAAGCTGATGGAAATCCTCCTAGGTACTTCTGTAGTTTGGAATCCGGCCTATTAATTATTATTCTTGGCACTTTCTGACAATACATACCAATGATGCACAGTCATCAAAAAATATGGTACAGATGGCTGTGAGAATGCATGATAACTTTATTTTGGTTGATGGAACAAAATGGCATTACAGAGAAATTTCAAGGTATCTTGCACAGTATCACAGCAATTAGCACTGGATCACTTCAGCTTGATCCTCCTTCACACAAAATCAAGACCTCCCACCATGTCTCTAAATTTATCATTCCCACATTACTTGTACACTAAAGATATGGCCTGGAGTTGGATTCCATACACAGCCAGGGTTTCCAAGAATTTAAGGAAATGCCGTACCTTACAGGTAGCTTTCTCTAGAAAAGGAGAACAGAGGGCCATATTTTGCTTTGTGCAATAATAGACCACACATTTGGCACTCTAACTAAAAGAAAACATTCACTGCACTGCTGAAAACTCCACAAAAAGTGCAGCATTTGCTTTGTTCTCTAGACTAGCCTCTTCTCCTCTTCCAAGCTTAGTCTTTTTTAACAGAAAAGATCTCTCACTGTGAGAATAGATTTTGCAATGCAGAAGACACACAGTTTTGTTGAATTTACATCCAAGCAGACAGAGGGGGAAAAAAACCCCCACCTGGTCAGCCAGGTTTAAATCTCTCAGGTAACACTGAGACTTCTGTTGACTTTGGTGCTCTTTGTACCAAACTCTGGAAAAAGATGTACCATTCCACAGTTGCCTTAACAAGGAATAATTTTTCTGATGCCTAAAAGCTATTTATATACCTCAAACCGCTGTAGAACTCTACACGATGACATACTAATCTCACTAATACATGCTCATCTAAGGCGGCTGGCATGTCCTTTTAAATGTATCAAATGTCCTGTCAAAGGTTTGGTACAACCTAGGGTGAGGCAACAGAGGTACCTCTCTATCAGTCTATCCCTGACAACTCTGCAAGATTTGGGATAATTCTACCACCTCACCAGAGGTGTAATCCAGTGCTAGAGTATGTTCAGAAAAAGAGAAGGACTTGGATTTCTTCCTGGAAAAAATCTAGGAGAGGTTCAGATCTGTGTGTTGGGTGTGGATTTTATACTGTGGGCCAGGTGGTTTCCTACATCCTTGCTCTTGGGCTGAGCTGCAGCATAAATAAGAACATGAAGGCAAAACACATGCACAGGGCATTTTAAGATAGGGACACCTTGGATTTTAGGATAGGGACAGCTTGGACTTCCATCATCTGTTCTTTACAGTGTATGTGCACTTTCATCAAGCCATCAGTGGCCATGAGGGCAAGGGCCAGTCTAGGGTGAGGAACCAGCATCCTCATACTGGTATCCCTTCAGACAGAAATCCTAACTCCCTACAGAAAGCAGCACTATGTCCTCATCCCGAGGTCTCAACCTTACTAAAGGAAACACTGGAATTATTTCTGGGACAGTGTAGACTTCTCAGTTAATTCTCTTCAAAAAGATTTTAGCAAATAGAAATACAAAAGGTGTATTTTTAAAATCAAGACATTTACATTAATGTTATTTTTCTGAATGAGAGATATTCAAAAATAGAGTAGATTTTAACTTCTGATTATGACTTGGATAAGGAATAGGTCTTAGAATTTACATCAACTTGGAAGTTTTCTATTCACTTTTATTTTGATTAGTTACTACTTGTGTTTTGTTCTGTTTTTTTAATCTCCATGAAAGGTCCTTTAATCCAGACCCCTATATGCAGACTAAGTTTTTGGAAAGCTGTCTATCTGTGTGACTGCATCTGCAAGTGTGTGTGTGTATGAGGGACTATGTCTGTAACCACTGGCCTCAGAAATGATAAGAAGGCATTACTACATTCAGAAAAATACAGAAAACTTTCTCTGAAGCCACAGAGAGGGGGAGAAGCAATCCATTTTTAGTACACTTTCAAAAATATTTATGCCATATTTTAAGTATTATAAAACAATCTTGTATATCTCTAACATTTTCTAAAAAGCCCATTGAATAAACAAAGCTCGTTTCTGACTAAGAGATAGTAAAATAAGATGTGCATTCTGAGTGCTGGAAAAGGAAATCAAGCACATTTGGAAAATCTAGAAGCAGGAACAAGCCATTATGAGTTTTTTCTAAGTTTCCCCAAGTCTCTAAGAGCTGCTGATTTTACTGAAATGTGTATATGAGATGATGGTCTTATGAAGGAATACAAATTGTGATTTTATGAAAAAGAGGACCAGCCTGATGAATCTCAGGAGCAAGTGGGCTGACTCTGGTGTGATATACCAGATCAGTGCCAGTGGCACATCATAATTTAAAATGATCATTTCCCCCAAACACTGATTCTTTTCAATTGTGCCTAAATATGTGTTTACCTTGACATAATTTGCTGTTAGCATCTCATCTCAGAGGCAAAATGTATAGAGTATGATCAACAGTTTTCCTGAGTACTGAGAAGTGCAATTTCAGTATACAAACTGTAAGTCTATCATTCCCCAGAAGAGAAATATTTGCCCTACATGTGTTTGAGAAGTGTTGAGACCTTTTACTTATCCACAGGGTTAAACAGAGCATATACAGGTCTGCAGGGTGGTTGTGGTATTGTCTCTGTGGCTTGGGAAGCTGAATGGAGACAGGAATTCCACTGAGACAGCTTATCACAAAAATGTGCCCAGCAGAGCCAAACTCCTTCTTTACTGGCCACATTGACAAGATTTTAGGCACATGGAACTCTGCCAAAAGAATACCTTCCACAGCATCTAGTTCTGATGGGGATGTCACCATCAATCTCATTGCAAGCATGTCAAGATTGGTATAAATACCCCAAACTATGTCAAGGGAGAATCCAGGTCTGTCAGTGGATGTGGAAGAGCCAAATTCTGGAGCAGATGAGCATGCTACAAGCACTGATGAAGCTCTCCCTGAAGCAACAGACCAAAGTTCTTATTATTCACGTAGGTGGAGTTTAGGAATATTGTGAATATGATAATCTGCCTAATTACAGAGGTTTGAGGTGCCTTTTCTGATGTGTTGTCCTGGACTACAGGAACATTCCAGGGACTATTATCTACTACACTATGAAAAACAAGCTTACTAGCAGCTCGCAGGTAGAAATGCATCTTGTACAAAATGAATATAAGGGAAGGACTGTAGTTCAGTGGAGAATCCTCTTTTTATAGTGGTTAAATTCAAGAGCAGTAATTGTGCTCCTACTGCTACTGAGCTGCTTGGGATACAGCAGACATTCTAAGGAGAGGCACTGTTCCATGGCTCAGGTGAAAAGTGGTATCTGTGACTATAACTAAGGGGGGGGTGTTTAAGATAGTTTGGAGAATAGGTGCGTGACTTTCCTTACCAAAATGAAAATCAGTGTCTATCTGAAGAACTGCTATGTTTATCAACGTTCTGGGCCCACAGTTACTCGTGTATTTTCATAACTTCCCTATAGGAGTCTACCAGCTAAGGATGAGAATACTTTTTACTTTTCTTCCGAAATGGCTATTGGGTCTACTGCAGCTAATCTCCAGAACATATTTGTGTAAGTACAGATAATTCTGTTTTTCTCCTAGAGGCCCTTGCTGAGTCTGAGCTAGCATCCTGGTTATGTATCAAATTAAATAATTAGTCCATGTGCAGTCCTGTTCAACAGTTTGATGCATCTTGGAAAGTAACCTTGGAATGTTTTTATTTCCTGACACAATAACATCATAAAATGGTAGAGAAAGATCTATCTTTATAATGCAAAATCTTACTGGACTTTCAGCAAACAGCAAAACATTACAATAAATTTTTAAAAAATACAGACAAGCTAAAATGAAATCCTAGCATTATCACAAAGATCTCTCAGCATCAGTGGTTTGTGTGAAAGCAGACAACTGTTTCTAGGGTTTGAACACGGTCCTGAAAGATGCTGTGGGCATCTTCCAAGATGCTAGATTCCTCCTGTCCATGTTGAAGAAGATCAACACCTTTCATAATGGCATCTGCATGTACTAAACACTAACATAGCCAGCAACAGCAGAGCTCACAAACACAAATGTTTTGAAAGGTAACAAAGCACAGCTATGAATCAGAAACCATTTCTGTCACTGGTTTCTAAAAACCCAGCAAGGGTTTGAACAAGCTCCAGCTAGAAACTCTTGCCAAAAAATATAAAAACAAAACCCAAACTTGCTTTCATTTTCGAGCTGGGCAGATTTGCTGTCCTGCTTGTGTAAGGCAAACTCTAAGGTAAGGGTGGAAGGGAGAGAAGGAGGATTTGCGGAGGCAGGTAAGTCAGAAAATGATCAGAGAAGTTGTATTCAGAAGACTTCCAACTGAGTACACACCTTTGCACTTTATTAAATTTTACAAAATTGTTCAATGAAGGGGAGACTTAGTGACACAATTTATTTTCAAATTAATGGCAAATAAAGACTTTCTACTTCAGTGTAATGAATTTAATTACACAGCTCTGGCCTCTTACTCATAAAAATCACTGCCATTGAGAAGTCAAAAAAGGAAAAGGATTTCTAAGAAAGGGCTCAATTCTAAATATCATGCCACTGAAAAATTTAAATAACTTAGACAGTCATCCAAAATGCTGTTTATGCACTGTGTCATGCAGATACACTTGTTTTACTGACTATTTAATGTCACTGTAATCAGCAATAAAACATAAAATTATGGCTCAGGAGCTGGAGGAAAAAAATGATTTTCTATCATTTTTATCACCCTGATTTACATATTTACATAAATATTTGGAGTTTCTGCACAGAAAAGGTAAAAGTGGACTGCTAAAGCAAAAAGGAGTAGTGCTATTGCAATGAATTGACTATCACACCTGTCTAACCTGCTATTAGAGCTCTGACCCGTTCATTCAGAGTAGAAATACAAATACATACAATACCTTTCCATGGTAAGGCCCAAAGGAAGTAAACTTGCTTCAAGACATAATTTGAATTTAATGGCTTGTCCATGAAGTGAACAAAACATAGTGACAAAAAAGAAATTTTAATGATGTACAATGAATCAAGAAAATGTATGATGTGCCAAAGAACTCTTTAATTGTAACAGGCTCCTGCCTATATTTTTTGTGACATGTTGCAGAAAAGCTGAGCTCATCATGCTACCTGTTCAGTAACATCATGATGTAGAATTTTAACTGGAACAATCAATTTTGATTGCTGTTCCCCACTGCTTCATACTGGAGGGGTAAAATGTTCTGGTGGTGCAAATTACTTTGCACTCTCTCCTTTTGCTTTGCAGAGGGATCTGTATCTCTTATCTTCTTGCATGCTGAAAAAAGAATTCATCCTGCTTTTATTGGTTCGGGTGTCAATCTTTATTTCCCCACAACAATTAAAAAAGTCAAATTTGCCCTGATTTGGGAAGACAAATACCTTTCTCTTCTAATGCCAGTGTTAGATGTTCTCACTAGCTTGTCTCACTATTAGACTCTGATACTATCTCTAAAGTGGAATGAAAATGGTTTTTTTCTTTCCCCTGTGCACTAGGCCACATCAATTTCCATAGTGCAATATTTTTCTTCTCTTCTCC
>VWYP01003078.1:223045-245278 GCA_013400435.1 Pycnonotus jocosus | reverse complement strand
AATATGGAGGAGCATAATTCAAACCTACTCAGATTTCTGACTTTGCTGTAAATTAATCTTGCCAGTGCATGTCTGGCACTTTGAACTAAGCTGTATCTTCCACTTCCTTGGTAGCCTGAATGACATCAAAATGCTACTCATGCTGTGCACTGCTGTTTTATCTAGTTTATGATGATATAAAGAAGACTAGAGGAAAAGGTAAAATACTAGAAAGACACTCTGATGTTTTTGTAGCTTGTTGCTATCCTCCTGCAACTCAAAAATCCATCCAAAAGAGTTCTGAACTGTCATGGACTCTGAGGATGGGTGACAAGAAAATGTATTTTTCTTGGCTGAAATGACAGCTAAAAACTCTAGCCCTTTTAAGATACGAGCACTCTTATGGATATAATAGAACTGATTTTCCTCTCAGTTACCTCAGTATAAATCAGAATAACCTCCTTGAAATTGTACCAGCTTAAAGAAGAATCAGGTCCATTTCCATATGTGTTGATCTGGTAAAAAACACGTCTTCAGCGGTTACAGTTCCAAGTATTAAATTTTATAGATTAGACAGAGAACGGAAAAAAGCTCCCACGGAATCCAGTTTATCTTACTTCCAGGACTCTTGATCCATATGATCTTCAACAATACACCCATTTCAGAGTCAAAACAGTGCTAGTGTGGTCATGCCAGAAAACTGCTTTTGGTTTTAATGTGTTTTGAAGGTAAAACCTGGTTTCCATCTCTCTCCTAGCCCGAAGCAACATCGCAGCTCTGGGAGCTTGTACCAGCACAGGAAAAGCCTTTGTGAGCACACTAATGCTGAGATAACTCCAAAACTCCCCCAATACACACCATGGAGAGAGACTGTGGTCAGACAGAGGGAAAGGCTATGTGTTCCTGTGGCCCAGGGAAACCCAGGAGCCACCAAATCTCCTTCAGGAAGCCCAGGCTACCATCAGCATTTTCATCTTAACAGTATTTTAACAGTGAAGATGAAAAAGAGTTTTCAGGATACTAGCCTAAGTAAACAAGTACTGGGAAAATTAAAGGGTTGCTCAAAATTACCTTTGCACAGATGTAATATCTGAATGCTGCTGAGAATTTCTTTGTACTATTTTGGGAGCTGTTCTACATTGCTCCTAGAAGAGAGCTGTTCTAGGGAAGGTATTCTCAAGAATTTAATTGCAGCCTGTTTAGTTTCAAGGCATCCACAATAAGTAAGAGGAAATATATGTTGCTAACAAAAAACCCAAAATATTTGTTGTGGGGCTGTGGGAAGAGAAAAGATAAAGATGTCAATGCTAACGTTGGCATTTTTCTTCTTTTTAATGCTTCTCAAGGAAGTTTCTCTTATGGTGAACTTTTTAGAAGAAAAGCAGGTTTGCTGCTGCAGAACGAATTAAAATTGCTATTTATTTATGCTCTCTTTTTATACAGATACAAATAACTATGAATGATGAGTCAAATGTCAGGCATGACGCTTGGAGCTAGGGCTCTGCATTAATCTTCAACTCGGAAATTTTTTTCCCCTTCTTCCTTCAAATCTGTTTCATCTGAAGGGTTATCCCCCTCAGCTGCTCAAGTGCGAGATCGGTTACCCAGTTTCAACTTCTCCGCCATAATCCCTCTATTTAAAGGTGAGATAATCAGCTTTTGTTTGGTTGACTTGGATCTAAGACAATCTCCGGACTAAAGACAAAGAAGAGCCTACATGAAGAGAATGCAGACTGTCTGCTTGCCTGCAGAGAGAGGAGGTGGCCTTTTATGCTCTTTACAACAGCAAAAATTCTCATGCCCTGCAAACCCCAGCAGTATAACTTAAAGCATTTCCCACAAACAAATGTTCCTGTTAGTAAGTGAATATTATTTGGATAACAGGCTCAAGAACGTGCCAGAATATTTGGCATGGGTGATCATCCCAAGAGGGAAAGAATAAACTCTTTGTTCACCAAGTGATGGCACACAATGTTGCTGCTTGAGAAGCTACCTTCCAATTTCTGTTGATTGTCACTTGCCTTTGATAATTCTGTGTGTTGTGGAAGAAAGACAGACTAACCTTCTTTCCTTCTTTTTTTTTCCTTCTTTCTTTCTCTCTCTCCACATCTCCCCCCACACGGCTCTTCCTCCTGAATTTAAAGCTATGCAAAATCACTGGACAGAAAAGTGGTGAGAACAAAGCAGTTCATACACACAGAGGCTGTGGAGCCATCCAGGCTACCTCACCAGCCTGTATCAAAATGTCTGAACAGTTGTTTGGCATTTCCTCAGAAAATGCATTCCTATATCACTTCTGTGTGGATCTCCTCTCAGAAGAGGCCCAGAGAATTACGCAATGGACGCAGAGTTTGGGCTTCTCCCCACTACAAACTGAGATCACTCAGGAGCTATATTTCAGCCAGGCATTCTGGGTCACATGAAGGAAAAAAAACCAGGATATTGGAAAAAAATCCCCACAATGTGACAAGCATCTTTAGAGACTGATTAAATGAACAGTTTTGTTAACCACAAACATATTTCACTCTGTAGATCTAATTCACGCTTTTGATATCTCAGGTTTGAGGTCTGTCTAGGAGTAAAGTAATGCTGCATCAGAATTTCAGCAAGGCAGCAATTCCCATTTTAGGACTAGGTTAGAGAAAGGGCCTAAAGGAAGAATCTTTCTGTGCAGTGTATTTCTCTAGGAAACTGATGGTATAAATGCTTAGGGAACAAATAACTTTGTTCAAGCCCCTGGACTAGGGTTTCAGGTTCTGGCTGAGAAGTTGCTATACAATAAATAGCCTGGCTCTTCACAACATAAAATATGTCCATAACTCTGTAGCTGTGAGAGGCTAAGGGAAAATGCTCTGGAATTGCCAAAGAACTGATAAGCGTTGCTAAATATGTGCTGAAGAACTCATTGAACAAGGCAACACAGGTCAGATCTGATCCTGTGTGCAAGCCTCAAGAGGCTCACCTGTAAGTGGACAGTATGAGGAAGAAATTCAATGGACTCTCTGAGAAAGAGAGGCAGAAGAACAGTCCAAGGTTTCCCTGCCCAGGTGTAGGGACCTGCTATGGATCAGATGTGGGAGCATGGAGCTGGTAGGGAGGTACATAAGAACGGATTGCTTCAAAGGGGTGGGTCAGAAGGATGTGCCACACCCCAATTCATCACAGTCTTCTGAGTTCACTATTACAGATTCAGACTTGGCATATGCAAAAGTTAAAGTTCCCATGGCAACAGCTACTTCTACCACAATTCATGCCCTGTATACTTATCATACACATTTAGCATCAAAGAGGAATAAATTACATGACACATTTAACAACGTAAAATAGAAAATACCGTGGAATGAAGCCAAGTTAAAGATTGCTAGAGAAACCTTGATTTTTGCACTGCTTGACCTTTTCAGTTTTAGCTGTAAAACTTCATGGTTACATTAACAAAGATTTGTACTTATAATCTGTTCACCTCATCCCACAAATGGTAAGAGCATTGTCCAAGCAGATAAAATGTTCTGTTCCCTAGATACAAACTCAATGCTTATTCTCACTTTCTACTGGTCAGCTGAGCTTCATTTGTAGTCTTGCTGGGACAGAAATTAACAAATATACTAAGAGAAAAATAATGGCGAAAAATTCAGCTGTGTGATATCACTTCAGGCAGCTGTTTGCTTTTGTAATTTTGTAGTTCCCTAATCCCTCAGAAAGATAAGCAGAACTGAAGTTATATGGTTTTAGTATTCTAGTCTTGATGCAGAAACTGTATGTGGGGGGAAGGTGTTGGCCTTTCACCGTACATAAAGGAATGGACTTAACAGCTCAACCCAAAATTCAGCTCTTCCAGCATCATGTTACCAACAGCAAAAACAGGTATCTATGGAAGACTATACAAACTAGGAAAGGATAGAAAAAGACTTCACAGAAGTTTCTTTCAGCCTAAAGCAAATTTGGGAACATCATGAAACAGCTTTAGTTTGGGGTTTTTTAAATCTCTTCCTACTCTAAACCTGTCAACTGATTAATTCATTTTATGTAAAATGCATCAAAAATAAAAGTGGACTGGATTTAGCCCTGAAAGAAAGAAGTGGGTATCATTCTAGGCATTTCAATGGAAGTACTTCAGGGACAATATTATGCTACTTAACCTATTTTTTTTCCTGGTATCCTTGCAAATGCAAGCAATTTCACTAAATCAATTCAAAAGGCGGATAAGTAAGAGAAGAATCTGTTGGATGTTCCAGGATATCTGTCTCCATGCACTTGTGTCCTTGTTGATAGCTGTTCACCATCACTATATACCACTGTCAGGTCAGATTGGCATTGCCTTGCACATTAACTCCACATTTCAATGGTGTAACCTGTCATTGTACCGTTCATGTGAATTGATGTGAACTGATTTGTTCTAGCCAGAGCTTGGAGCAATTTGATGGCAAGGCCTGTTATTCCACAAAACACAAGGCAGTGCCAAACAGCACAAGCAGACAACATAATTAAATTCCTCAATTCCACTAATTTCACTGTCACGGTAAGAGTGGAAAAGTAGATTTTTAAAGCTATTTTGACAGCATTGTGCTGTGGTTTCTTGGGAGTTTCACTAATTTCATGTCTGCAAATTATTAGTTTCCCATACAGGAGTTTTCCCTGGCACAGATTACACAATGCACATATGCAATACCTGCCAAATACCCTACAGCCTGCCCTGCTGCCCAAGATAAGGGAGTGCATGTGTATGCAAGCTATAACAAACTACACAAAGGTTTATTTACCTGTTCTTTACTCATGGCTCCACTGAAAGTGAAATATAAGTTATTTCTTACACGAGAGACTTGCTGTTAGGCTGTTATGTTACTTGGAAGTAAAAATTACACAACCACACTAACTACCATGCCCCAAAACAGCCGTTACGCTAGGAAAAGGCTTAGAAATATAACCCTGAGTATCATCAATGCACTTTGTGAATAGTTTTGTAGTTCAGAGTTACGATCATTGTATGCAACAGTTATAGTGCAGTTTATTTGAAAGATCAGTTTTGAAAAAGCATCTCATTTAATGGAACCATAACATCTCTTAAGGAGAAATGTTGCAGTTTTTCAATATCAAAAAAAGAACATAGATGCGTACCTGCCAATACAAAGATGGTTTTTGCCCTAAGGTTCTCATGGGTTAAGCATTCAGAGTGTCTGAAAAGGCTCACTAATTAAAGCAGAGAAAATAATTTTTCCTTGTGACCATTTAGCTTTTGACAATCAATTATCTTCATATACCTGTGGTAAAAAATTAACTAGACTTCCCAGATAGCCAAATTTAATATACAGAGAGCTTCAATTTATACAAGACAGTAATAAAACTGTTTAAGTGTAACAATTTGTGAAAATCTGATGTTTCAATGATAATAAGGTGCTTCT
Source organism: Pycnonotus jocosus (assembly GCA_013400435.1). Taxonomy (NCBI): domain Eukaryota; kingdom Metazoa; phylum Chordata; class Aves; order Passeriformes; family Pycnonotidae; genus Pycnonotus; species Pycnonotus jocosus. The sequence goes on along the minus strand of VWYP01003078.1, from coordinate 239,903 downwards.
TGTTGTAGTACCATATTTCTGACATCTTTGTCTATAGATTGGCAAATCATTTCTTTTCTTCCATCCTCAATCAACAAGTGTCTTTGCTAGTGATGGGTCAATATTAGCATTTAATTTGCTTGACATTCACAAGAGGAATATTTGCCAGCTCTGTCAGGTCCAAGGCATACACAACATATTCCCTGATGCCTGCCATTACTGCAGTTTTTAACCTAAGAAAGAAAGAGTTTCTTCTTTTCTCTTCAAGACTGCTTGCAAACCCACAATATCTCACCAACACAAGCCTGGCAATGGCCTCCTGGTCATAAAGGGCTATGCACCAACCTGTTCAGACTGCACTCAAATTAAACTGTATGCCTGATCAAGGAAAACAGTTGAAAGCCAGAAAGTTGGAGCATAGCCTGGCTTCATCCCCATTCATGTATCAAATCTAATTCAGAACAGCATGGGTCCCAGCAGGAGCCCTGGGGGATTCAATCAGGCCCCAATTCTCCACTTTGTAAGCGTGGCAGTTCATCCCTAATCTTTGTTACTTTTCTTTAAGTCATATATGAAACCATGTGAGGGGACCTCCTTTTTATCCCATGACTGTTTAATTCCTCTAAGGACCTTTGGTGATGTGAATCACTTTGTGAAAACCCAGGTCCACTGTATATTAGCAGCATGCCCTTAGTCTGATTCTCATTAACTCCTCCAAAGGATGATAATGGATTTGTGAGGCATGTTTGCTCTCTACAAAACGATGTGTTTACCAATTCTCCTTTCTATGATCTCTACCAATTTGTCTGGTACAGAAATCAATTTTACTGGTCAGTAGTTTTTCTGTTCTGCTCCTTAAACTTTTTTTTTTTTTAATAGCATCACATTTGCAACTTTCTGTTTCTCTGCTTTCAAGAGTGATTTCAGAAATTAGTAGTTTAGCAGTCTCATATTTTAGCTTCTTTAGAATGCTTGGTTTAATGCTACCTGGTCCTTGAGATTTGCTACTGCTCATTTTATTGAATTGCTCTGAAAGTCTCCTCTGTTGACTGTTTGATTTCTGAGTGCTCTTCAGGCTTGAACCTGTAAAGAATGGCTCAGGTGTGGAAACCTTCATGACCTCTTCTGAAGAGAACATTGATGCAAATAATTCATTTAGCCTTCTCACCATAGCGCTGCTTCCTGGAGTATCCTATTTGCACCTTAATCATCTCTCAGCCCATTGACTTTCCAAAAGGCTTCCTGTTTCTGGGAAACTTCTTATTAGTCACTTTTATGCCTGTAGGAAGTTGCTCTTCAAAATCTTTTTTTGGCTTGCCTCATTAGAGGTCTATGTTCAACAGGATGAGTTTAACTTGTCTTTTATTTTCCTCATTTGGACAGGATTTCCACATTTAAATGGATGAGTATTTTACTTCTAATAGCCTTCTCTATTCTGTTGTTTTAACATGCCGCCTTTTAAGCAGTTAATTATTTTCCCTGAGTCCTTTTTAACTATTTCTCTTCACTTTCATGTTGTTCTCCATTTTTGTAGCTTTAAAATGATCATCATTAACTTTTTTTCATATTTCTGGTACTGCTCAGGTGATGTAAATACTTAAAGCACCCATTCCCTGCTTTACGAATTTTTTCCTCCTCTTGGGGTTTTGGGTTAGTTGCTCCAACAACTAGCTATTTACTGGCTCTTGGGTTTGTGCCTCAAACTCCAGGGAGATTTCTCCTACTGGAAGTGAACTAAGATTTGAAATTTGCTGTGTTGAAATTTTTCTTGGAAATAAAATTGCTTTCCTGTGCCTTTGAAAAACCAATTGTGGGGGAAAAAAATTGTGTGTCACAGTAAATCAGAACTTTCAAATCTAAATAATTAGGACAAGACACAAGGACAGTGATGCTAACCCAATATCTGGAAAATTGATAGCCCTCACATCCTTAATCATCTACAATTACATATGATGAGCAACAAATGAAGTAGACTAAATCTTGAAGGTAAGTCAGTCACTCTTAATAAGCCAATGCATTTAATGAACTCCCTTGTTTATCTCCTAGGTCCAGAAAGGGCTGTGAGGTTCATAATGAGCTCTGCAGCAACAAAGTCCTTTATCACTTGAAATGGTCAAATTTCATCTGGCTTAGCTCATGGCCTGTTGCTTGGGGATAATGTCTGCAAATTGGTGCCCTGCCAGGAGGAAGGAGGTGGCCAGAGCTACTTCTGTCCAGAGTTCTTTGTTCTTAGTGCAGAGCCTGGGACAGGAGCCACACAGCGTCTGCTCCCCAGGATGTGGCTGGCTACATCCACCTGCACCATGCTGACTTCTCTCTTCATCCTGGGCTAGGAGGCTGAGCTTTGGATGCATCTCCATGTTTTTCAGAGCAACAAACTCAGATGCAAGTAAATGCAAACATGCTCAAGGGCAGCTGCTCATCTTGAGCCTTCATAGCCAGACCGGTTCCCAACCCATAGGGCTCCTGCCAGCAGCAGCTGGGAAAGGAAGTTTTCACAAAATACTCAGGATTGCTTCTCATTGTGCTGCCTTCAAAGGCCACTTTGAACTCTGCAAGTATCACATTAGCAGTATTCCCACTGACTGAGCCACCAGGGCATTACCACCATTCCCTTCAGGCCCTTCAAGGTGTCCTGAAAGGACTTGGTCTGAAATACTTTTCTGTAGCTTTGGCTAGTTCAGAAAAAAGTGCTGCACTTTTCCAGATTTGAGAGATCTGATTTCATTTTAAGAATTTTAAGACCAGAAGAAAACAGACTGTTCACCTGTCACCCTCAAATACTATCCCTCTTCACACCAGGTGCAGATATGACCCTGCCATTGAAGCTTATTAAGTTGAGAATATTACTTAAGTTATTTTCACATCTGCTTCTCTACCAAGGAGAGAAATTCTCAAGTCAAAACTGTATTTTTTAATTGCCTTATCAATATGTTTGGTTTTGGGGTGACAGGAAAGGTAACTCAGATTCCTGTATTTATAAATATTCATAGAGATGAGAGGATTAAGCAATTAGAGTACTGTTTGAAAGAAAATTTAGATCCCCTTTGCAAACACCATCATGATTACAGAAATCCTTTCTTTTTCCTGTAATAATCTATTTTAAAAACATTCTCTTCACATTATTTCCAGCTATCAGAACCAGCCAGCAAAGTATATCCTGAATTCTGATAAAGGGCAATTGCAGTAAATGGAGAAACAAGCATAAATTATATCACCAATGAGCCCAAGAAAGAATTGCAGAGATAAGAGAAGATGAGCTTTATGAATAGTTTATTTCACCTTACGGTCTAGTGGTAATAAAATAAAAACAATTAATTATAAATAATCATTTTTATAAAGAACAAGTTATTTCTGTGCCTTGCCCTTCCATCCTCATAGAAATTCCTACCAGCCAAGAGCAGCAGTTGAGTTCACACCATTTCATCCTCTGGACATACGACTGGGTCTATCTCGTGTGACTTTGGATCCCATTAAATTCCTGAAGTTCAGCTGTGTGTATCAGCAAAATCCCTCCCTCTCTGCAGTCTCATTTGAGGCTATTGAGCTGTCTTCACAAACAAGGATCTGTGCAATCACATTGTCAGTGGGTAAGCCACTGAGCAAGCTAGCATGCACAGCAGGGAAGTCACTGCACTCCCCAGAGAACAGGTGAGGCTGCAGTTCCTGTGCTTGCATCCATACTTCTATGGTTTGCTAGTTCCATTGACAGAAAACTTCTTTCATTAGTGGTCTCCAATACACAGATTTTGCAAATCTTGCACGAGCATTTTAAAAAGGGACGATTGGTGGATCTATTTCCATGGACATGTTCATGGAGCTAAGGGTCATGATGTCAGCAGGCACAGACATTGTTGCAGCAGCCCTCTTGCTGAGGGTAGAAATGAGCCAAGACACAGACTTCTCATTTATCACAGCATGAAAAGGGTCCTGGTTTATTCCTCCTTACAGTTCAGCCATCCTGACTCCAACCATTCACTGACTCTGGCTGCAGAAGCTCCTACTGTAGGTTTCCCTTGCCGCCTCTGACTGCTGGGTATGTCCTGCCAAACTATGACTGCAGGTATTGGTTTGCAGACTCTGAGTGCAGGCTTTTACCCAGCTAGACTGTGACTGCAGGTTCCAACAACAGGCTCTAACTGCAGACACAGACTGACTTGGCAGCAGTGATTCTCTCTGCTCAGGATCCTCCTTCTTCATGAGCCTCTCATTCCTTCATCCTCAAGGTTCCTCCTCCATAATAATCCTCCCTCACCAGCTCTCCCACTCCCTTTTATCACACTTATCTTTATTGGATATAGCTGTGACTCATCAGGGGCAAGGCTGTACTGGGTAATTAACACAGATATTACTTATCAGGGGCAGGGTCACCTGTATTTCCCTTCTCCTACAATACTTGTACTAGAACTGAGGAAACCAACTTGGGCAGTGGCAGCAGCACACTGTGGCACTGGGAGTTCAGGATAAAGTGGACAGATCTGCCTAGAAATGACAAGTACATGCAGAGGTAACTGTTATGCACTGAGGACCATATGCAGAGCACCCTTCTAAGTGGCACCCAGGCTAACCCCACCAGGGGTGTCTCTGCCTTGCTGCAATGACAGCTCTGATTTCGGTGTGGGTGTTTTCTGCTGCTAGACACATCAATGTGTTGAGATTGTTTTGTGCTGCTCTGGGGACGTAATGCAAAAGTAAATAAACATTTACCAGTCAGTTGTAATTGTGGTAATGGCCACTAATCATGTGAGTAAAATAAAATAACTCTTATTTGAATGACTGACCTTTAATTTCTGTAACTCAGAGATCATCCATTTGCTACAACATTCAAACATCAATTGTTGCCACATGGCTAAACTTGCTTTACTTTTTAACAAAGTTTATTATTATCTCTGAATTTTAACCCTATAATACAGGGCTGATGAGTGGATGCTTTAGAGTGATTTCTTTTTTCTGTTTCTCTTTCCAATTTTCCCAGAAGTCTGGTGTCTAGAAGTTGTTTTATTAAAGAAGAGCAAATGTTACCATCAGAATAATATAAAATATTAACATTAAGTAAAAACATCTATATATCGTTTCATGGAACTTGTGGAAATGACTTATTCAAGGCACTGTGACTGTCAGCAACTAAAACTGCAGCTATTTCGCAGATCTGAAATTCCTGCTGAACAATTTACATTAAACAAATTAATTTTATTTCAGAGTTGTTAACAAGCTTATCTATTAATTTATGTGTTCATTTAAAAATTACTAAATAGAAGAGCATTGGTGAATAAATTCTAATCTTACTTCTGGGGATGAATTGTCATTCAATAATATTTGTTATAAAAATAACACAAAAACTCCCACACTGTTTAAGGAAATACAACCCAGACGCTAGACTGATTATAGACAGGCTATTGACAGCCAGAACTAGAAGTATTTTTGCATTTGTGTCACCTGCATCAACATAAGTGCTTTCAGTTGTACTAGGTGGGCTTCCTTTGCTTAGGTAGAGGCCCAGCTCTTTGCCCAATGGAGCAAGGACAAGATTGCAATGCCAGTGGTTTTGACATAATTCTAAGGTCAGTCACTACTTCATCCCCTGGGAGCTCTGGTTAAGCTCCCCCACAATGCAATGCTCTATTCCTCTCCAAACATTATAAACAGTTATTCAAGGGGTAGCAACTCTTATTTTTCGTGCTTTCTAGCTTTCCTAGATTTAGGTATTCACAGTACGAATGGCCAAGCCTCTGTTAAGTTCAGGAGCCCAATGAGCACTGTAAAATATGAAGGACAGAGAAATACCAGAAATCCACAGTTCTGGCTGTTTTTTCAATTGCTGTGATTCACATGCACTTCCACACCTCAAAAGCAGAAGCATCTAAAAGGTGGGAGAGTAGATCTTCAGGGGAAAAAGAATATAAGCCTTGGTTTAGCTCTCTCTGTGAATACAAATTTCATCTTCATGCACATAAACAGTAGAAAAGACTTTATTTTGAGAGCTAGTTTAACAACTGGAAGACTGCTCCTTCAAAGACTGAGCCATTACAAGGAGATGCATGACCTTAAAATTTAGACAATTTAGAAAAAGTATCTTTCCATTTAATGAACAGCTGGTTGAATGCAGGGAAATATAGTAATTTCTCTTGGAGATGGATTTATAACTACTAATATTTTCATGCTAGCAGTATCTTCAAGCAAATGTGATGTGTTTTATGATGTATCATTGTTTTATACACACATTTCATTCTTGTTATTCCTTGAAAATTAAAAAAACCCAAAATTACAGCAAATCAGGACAAAAAAATTTGGAGTTTAAAATATTGGATTTATCTGAAATTCTAGCAAAAATATGTCAGAAGATTTTTTAAAAAAGAAAAAGCTTTAAAATGTAAACCTCTACTCAGCAAAGACACTGACTGAATGTCATAAACTGTCTGAAAGCAGAACACTGAATTTGCATCCAGTCATTAACTGTCATACTTACATCTTTTGGGCAAATATAAAGCTCTCAAATACCACAAAAAATGGAAATGTAATGGCCTCACCACATAAAATAAAACCCCAGTGTAAGATAAAGCATATTTCAATGACTGAAATTAATTGCAAAATAGAATAAATCACTACACAAATAATTTATCTGCTTTAAATATCATTTAAAAAAAAAGCCATTAACTTGCCAACAGGAAACTGGCAGCTTGACAACTTTATGACACTAAGCAGGACTGCAGTGGTGTGATTCTCACTTCATTTAAGACAATGACAAACCATCCGTTAATTTCAGCTGGTGAGAACAGAAGTGTCAATAATTTTTCATTTAAAAAATGTAATTTTCTTCTGCAATGCAAAAGAAGTTAAAAACTCTAAGAAGTCTGAATATACTGACATTTGGGCTGGTTTACATATGCTTTACATACTTCAAGAAATTTGCAGAATCATTTATTAGATCAAGCTTGCACTGTCAAATAACTCTTGCACTGCAGAATCCCTTATGTTCATCTTCCTCTGATCAAGAAAGATCATTAAAAACCCTCGTGTTCTTCTTGGGTGGTTTGAACCTCTAAAGCTAATAAAAAAAAGAGATATGACTTAGGAGAAGCTATTTTGTCTTGTTAGTTTATCAAGTCCTATCTTTACAAGTCCTATCAATAAGTGAAAAGCAATCTAAAGTCAAGGGCAGTGGCTATTTCTCATGCTTATATAATTTTTGTTTTGAAAATATTATGCATAACAGAAGTAGGATTTATGCTGAGAGCAACATCCAAATGAAGGAAGAGAAGAAGTGGGCACCCAGTGTCTGGTGGACAGTGGGGCAATCTTCTGCTCTGCACTTTGGGGACAGCGTTGGACAGCTCAGGGCCATCATGGCCCTCTGGTGAGAGGGAACCAGCAGCTCCATTCCCACTGGAGGACAGAGCCACAGGCAACCTGAAAGACCAGACAGGAAAGCATTTCTGTTTTGAGCAAAAGGCAGGGAGTAGTTAGTGACTCTAAAGCACAAGGAGTCCCCAAACCCATTCACTGTGAGCTGGCACATTGGCATGAAGGCAGAGACATTCCACTTTACTGTGCGGTCTCCAGAAACAGGGGCTGGCTCACCATGGGCTTCCTAGGGTTCATCCTGCCACTCTGTGCATGGGCATGCTCACTGAGATGAAGGAGACACAGCCTGCTTTCCCCTTCCCTCTCCTGCTTACCACCATTTCCAAAATACACCATCACTGGCTCCTTGCCTAGTCCTACACCATCCCCCTGCTCCAGCTCCGCCTGTCTGCAGGAGAAAGGGATAGAAAGGATTTCCTGGGGGACAGGCAATGAACAGAAGGGTTGGAGGAGATGCTATTTGGTGGATAGGAGTCAGGGAAAGAGTGCTTCATGAATTATTATTGTCTCCTGAACTGAGTTTAAATTTAGCCCCTAGGACCATAAGCTGCTTTTGAGCTACTGCTAGGCAATGCTCTCTGCTTGTACGTGTCAAACACATGGCCCCTTTCCAACAAGGGCCCCAGGCAGAGGTTTGTGAGACAGTTGGAGTGAGCTAGAGTTGAGGAGCTGTGGTATGCCAACAGATGGGCTGGGATGAACATCTTATGTCAGAGATTGCTCTCCAGAGGCTATTTCTAGCCTCTTCAGGCCTTTTGTGTTGCTGGAGGGCAATGGAGCTACAATATAACACAGAATTAGGCCTGCTAGTTCTGAATGAGGAAGGTGTTCTCAGCATTTGTGAAGCAAGTGCAAGTCAGCAATCTCAGCATTGGAATGATAATCGTCTTGCAATTTGACTAATTACCATGTGTGGCAATATAGGTGCGCTGTGACAGCATTTTTTAATGCATGCATTAGTGTGCAGCTATGCCACACAGCAACAAGGCTTCATCTGTTTCACGAACTTCTTAAAGTTTGCAAATAAAGTTAAGCACATCTCTCAGTTCCTTGCTGAGTCAGGGAGAGATTAGTTACAGCATTAACTTAGCTCCACCAAGGTGCATCTTTATTCCTCAGAGAAAAATTGCAGGGCTGCCTCTTGCTTTTATGTATGGTAGTCCCCCATATGTAGAAAGACTTCAGTGTACAACCTTTCCTCTTCACTAATAAATAAAGTGTATAAAGATAATAAAGATAATAAAATAAAGCTTAACTGTATTAAGTGACAACAATGAGAAAAACACACCTCTGGATATGTAGACACCAAATCCCCATTGAAACAGTCTAGCTAAAAAGCACTCCTTCACTTGGATAGTTTCTGGATGGTCTTTGGTTACGTCAGTATATCACCCCTGCAAGAAAATTTTGCCCATGCTCAACAGTTAATTAGGTTTATCTAAGCCTGTCAGACTTAACTGACTCGGCTGAAAAATGTTTAGGTATTTTAAGCGCTCCCAGTTTTCTGTGTTCTTAAACCTTCTCCCTGCTCGAGACAACAGCTATTCAGCAGAGCCAAGGCCTGCGCCTTCCCTGCCTCACCCCAGCGAGGAAATGGCGCTTCCTGCACGAGAAGAATGAACCTTTTGGCTGATGTTTCCAGCCCCGGGCGGAGCGCAGCGCCCGGAGCCGAGCCAGGAGGGCGGGATGACGGCAGGGCAGGGCGGGATGATGGCAGCGCAGGGCGGGCAGCGGCGCTCTCCGGCCGGGAGCCGGGAGAGGGCGCGGATGGACGCGGGGCCGCCGGGATGCTGCCGCTGCTCCAGCTTCGTTAATTGGCCTCGCAGGCTGGCTGAGCACCGCAGCGCTCGGCGGTGGTTATGCAGCTAGTTACAGACTGGCAGACAGTTTTTGGCATTTATTGGTGCCCTGTGACACCTAAATTATCATAAGGTCAGAGAATTCATTGAACCCGAGCAGCACTTAAGCACTGTTAGACTCATTTGTGGCTATTCAGACCAAACAAGTTTTTCAGAGGGAGGCTATTGGCTCCAGGTAAAAAAAAATTAATGCAAAGAGCACAAAAAGAAAGCTAGGCTGCTTTAATAAGCTGTCTCGCTGCTGTAGCAGGGATGGGCAGGAGATAATTCCAAACAAGCAGCTTGCTGGGCCAGCTAAAGGAGTCCCTGGGAAGCTGATAGGAGATAATCAGCAAGGAGACATTCGTGCTACCTTCTTTCTTTTTTTTTTTTTTTTTTTTTTTTTTTTTTTCTGCTGGCTTTCCTCTCTTTCCACCTACTGTGTGTATCTTACTGATCTCAGAGCACCGGGCTGCAACAGCTACCTTTTTAATTTTGGTATCTTTAGGGAAACATGACACCGAGTTGTTAATAACCTCACCTGTCTGTGCTAACACAACCATTGCCTTTTTCCACTATCCCAGCAGCAGCAGGAAATCAGCAAGAAAAAAAAACAAACCTAACAGCCTAATGCAGACCCAAGAAACATAAATCAGCTACTCCTGGAAGGTGATGTCCAAGCCCAGGATGAAAGAGGAGCCTCTCTAGGCTGCAGGAGGAGTGACCCGGTCCTGGGAGACAGCCAGGATTACCCCTTCTGCCCTGCTGCCGGGGCAAAGGGGACAGGGAGGAGGCGGAGGGAGGGACTTCAAGGGAGCAGGCAGTGGAGGATGAGATCCCTCTGCTCTGAATCAAGGGACATGCACAGCTGTCAGTGCGAAGGTGGAGATAGGTAAATGACAGGCTGAGTTCGCTCCCTTCCCAGCAGCTGAGTCAAAACAAGCACAGCCAGAAACATGAAACCCTGAAACCCCGCCCCCGCACACTCGCTCACATATATACACACATCATAATTCATGCTACATCAAAGCAGTGATTACCACAGCTTCCTGGCTGTCTATTTCTGTTTATTTATGGTGCATTACACATGTTAATGCTATTCTCATACAGCAGCTCAGCTGCCACTGTTCTGTGTTTGGGTGGGGAGAAAACCAAACCAACAAATGGCTGTAACATACAGTATGTTGTCCCCTGGGAACAAAGGATAAACAAATACTCAGCATCTTCCAGGGAGCAGTGATTTGGGGCTATTAATAGCATGACTCCCCCTCCCCATTTCAGTCTAGCTCATGGCTACACACTTCAGCAAGGGGTGGGAGGGGTGACAGCGGGTAGGGGAGAAGGGCCTGAGAGGTTTCTGAAGTGACCTGTTAAGCCCAGCTGGCTTCAGAAGAGTCCTTACATCATCCTCTGTCTCTGTAATCCTGTCTAGCTCCGGGCTGCTGCAAGGTAGTAGATGGAAGGGGGAGGGCAAAAGTTTGACATCGACCTGAGGAGAACCAACAAAGTCATGTCTTGCTTGAAGCTTGGTTCGAGCTAATGGTAAGAGATCACCTACTAAAAACACTGCCTGCTACAAGGTCACAGCTCATTCCATCTTCTCCCCATCCTCATAAGGTAAGAACATGGGGACCTGACTTTATTAATTTATTTAAGGAAATGACAGTCAGCTCAGACTAACTTGAATGTTCAAGATTTATTTCTCCTTGCTGTCAACCTTACTATCATTTCCCCTTGAAGCCTGAGTTCTCATTACCATTACTCTCCTTGGAAAATGCAAGTCATTTTGTTTATGCCATGGGAAAAATATATAATCTCTTTAAGTGCATTGACAGTATCAACATAAAACAAATAATACTGAACAGGCAGCAAAAATAGAAGCCATTGTGCCAACAGTCCCTGCTGTGAGAGACACACAGACCGTCACTGTGCACCTCCTGCTGTACCCTAGTGTGTAGGAGTGACACTTCTAAAAGGCTCTTTTTACATCCCTTAATAATCCAGCCATCCTTGTGAGTTCACTGCGGGTACCAGCAGAGTTTTGCTGTAATAAACTGCTCTTTTGTGCACCCAGTGATAGCGTCCATGAAACATGCTGCAAATATATCCAGGATCCCAAAGCCCTCACTGCACAGGGCAGGGAAGTGAAGCTGGGCCCTTGGTGCCAGTTTACCTTGGCCCTTAACTACAAAAAAGGAAATAAATACCATCTTTTCCATACTCTACTCACAAACTTTTTTTCCTAAAGGGAACCTCAGATCAGAACAAAGAGACTGACAGTTTGTGAGGGGTCTCTGTCTAGAAGAAATAACACAAATAAAAAACTGTTCTTGATGAAAGAAAGTTGCAGGTGCTGCTGGATGGAGTCACACCTCAGCCAAGACAGCCAAGACAGAAGGGCCCCATACCTCATCACGAACTTGGTGTAATCCAGTCCCTTCTGCCACCTTGTTTGCAGAAGCTGTTGTAACAAGAAAGGATAGCTGAAAGGGAATCACTTTTGGGTTTTTTTTCCCAAGCTACTATATGACATGTATGTTCCTAATTTCACAGAGTTGCTGAACTTCACTAGTTTATAAGCATCTGTATAGGTACTTTTATACATACACACAGCACACACACACAATGGCAAGGACAGATCACGTTACAAATGTTGACCTCATGCACAGATATAAAAGGAACCTCTACTCATGCTGGTAAGACTACACTAGATTTACAGGATAAGGAGTGACAAAGTGTGACAAAGTGTCTGGAGTGACAAAGTGTCTGGATGGGATAACCTACACAGAGTTAAGTTTCCTACACACTTGTCCCCTACTCTATCTACATACTTCTGCCTCACCAAGTCCCCTTCCCATCCCTTCAAAGGCGTGAAAGGCTTCCTAAGACGAGAAGGAGAAAAGTCTTCCTATGAAAGTTTGTGTGGCAGCACTAAGCAGGGAACTACCATAGAGCTCAAATGCCAGGGAGCCTGAGGAGTGTGCCACTATGAGGACTGGGGAGGGGGACACAGATGGCCGCCTCTTACCAAGTCTGGACCATACCTGAGGAGGGGAGGTAAAATAGATGCCAACCTCTGTGAGAAGCAACCCTCGGAAAAGGCACCTGAGAAGAGCACGTGTGAGCATCCCAAATGCCCTCAAGGGGAGCTCTGGAGTGTGGGCAGAATTGGGTTTGCACTGGTCCTCGCCAGGACTGGATTTCATGGGCCAGTTAATCCTAGACGGCATGTGCTAGCTGAGGTGGGATGGTAACACAATCCACATAGAGGGATTTCATACAGAGGAAAAAATGCTGCTGCTATTCCACAGCATTTGTAATGGGTATTTTTAGCCCTCAGGCTCATTGCACATGGGCATCAGCCACAGCACTGAGGAGCATGTGGTAAGTGCTCCAAGGAAGGTGAGGAGACCAGGTCAGCAACACAAGGCTTCAGCAACAAAATTAAAGTTCTTAAGGCTGTGTTTCACTGGAAGAAGACAACAGCTGAAAAGATTTGGTGGCTGTAGGTTGTGCCTCTTCACTCAGAAAGTTAGTTGTAGACTATTTTAATGTTTATTTTACTATCTGCAGGTATAGTTCTCACATCACCAAAAGCTGTGGGGCTGGGTAAGCTGTTGTGTTCTTGCAACTGGCCTGCTCCCACTCACCACAGAAATTAGAAGCATCTTAGGCAGCTCTTTTGCTATGTTGCCATCCTGCTGCTGTTGCAATGAAATAAAAAAATGGTTTTTTTATCCTCAGCTTAAAGCTGAGGTGGTAAGAGATGGTTTTATTACTTTTGTTCTGTTGAAAAATCACAAAAAAAATGTCATTCTGATTACAGTAAATTATTTTGAGTTTCTTGATGGGGTAATTCAGACTAAACTATTCAACCCAAAATGAAATGTATGCTTCATTCTCCAGGTGTTTAGTTCTCTTGTTAAACTTTGTTTCCTTCTCGTTTATGTCACTTTTGAAATTAAAAACACCATTTGGACACAAAAGGTCCAAAAGTTTCATTTGGTAAATGTCAAAACAAAGCAATTTCATGGGCTACTTTTTTTAAAGCATTATTCCATAAAAGACTGCTGAAACAAGAAGTTTCAAACTTTTTAAGATTGTTCCTTGTCATGACATTTTTAGGGTTTTTTTGACAGAAACTCCATTTCAGGAGAATTACATCTCCTAAGTACACTTCTAATCCTAAATAGATTGTAAAACAAAAGGAAAGTAGAAGAACAAAATTAGAACATCAGCCCACTTTCACTCAGCTAAGCTGTGGCTTTTTCTTGTCACATGAAAGGACCCCCTGAGAGCAAGCAATAGGGATTAGTTGTCCTTGACAGATACTGTTCTTTTTAGAAGAAAGGAGGGTTCTCAACAAGAAAGGGACATGCAAGGGCTGAATTGGTGAGGCTGGCCATGTTACTTTGTAAGTCAATCCTGAAATCAGCAAGAAAGTGCTGCATCTAGAAATATTTCTGTCCTTCACCCCCATGACCGATTACACGGGCTCTACAAACTGCCAATAGCTGTGTAGGCAGTGGCACTCCTGTCACGGGGAAGGTGTCTCCACTTTCGCAGAGATTTGTTTGCTGTCTCAGGACCCTGCAGCATGATACCAGCTACCTCTCAAATCCAGACTTGCAGCGCTTACTACCGTAACGAGTGAAGTAATCTGGAGTCCTGACATGACAATCCATATTCCCAGTTCTGTTTATAAAATGTTTTGTTGTTTACAGCAGGAAAAAAAACAATAGGTGTATGAACATTATCCTGTAGCCAAGGCCTTACAGTGACTTCCAGTGAGGAAAATTTATGATTAGAGATAATTATAAATGGTTGCCTGCTATTGGGTTCTCTCTCCTTCCTGTCCCACTATATCCCCACCTGACACACATCCCAGTAGTGGTTAAATCATTGGGAATTAATCACATCTTGTGAAAGAAAAGTGGACATATATTTTCCCCTTTCTGTGTGACAGAATAATACAACCAACTTCAGAAATTATTTGTGATTTCTCTTATGACAAGCTTTTGGCCAAATACATTACTGGTACATGCAGGCAAATCTGGAACTATTCCCTCAACTTCATCTTTCAGCTTCGAAGGTGCAAGCGATGCATTCCCTGAATGTGCCATATCACAAACTAATCTCGGGAAAAGTCACAGCGATTTCATCTTAGATGATCTCGGATTTCTTGCTGACCTGAAAACCTGAGTAAGGACCTGTGTTTTTCACAATTCAGGAAATTTCACAGCTTCAAGGAAAGGGAAAAAGTTAAAATCCAGAGCAGCAAGAAGATGCTTACAAATTCTTCTGCAATAAATAAAATTACCACGAATCAAACAGAAAAAACAAAACAAAACAAAACAAACAAACAAAAAAATTCTTCCACCCTCCCTGTACCCCTGGTGTTCCATCATGAACACTCATCCTTCATGCCAAGAAGATCTTTTGGGGGAAGCAGGAAAGCAGATCGGCTCCAGGCAGTGCTGAGTCCTCCCTCTCTGCCCTTTCGGATGCGCTCGTCACAAGCCGGGACACAGAAAGCGCACGGGCATCGCCGCAGGGCGAGTGCCCCGTCCGTCGGGCTGTGCCTGCATGGCAGAGGGGCTTGGCTTTGTATTTACTCCCTAAAGAATTCCTGCAGCAGTCACCTCAGCCATGCATCTCATTACGGCGCGATTAATTAATGAATGAATTACGATGCGGTGGTCGGCACCGAGCGGGGTGTGCAAGCTCCCGGGGGCGGCGGGGGAAAGAGCTCTGCGTCTGCTCACCGCTCACCCGGCAGGCAGCTCTCACTCGTACAGCTATCCCGACTGCCGCCACCTCCTGCAGCCCGAGAACTTCCCTAGAATTTACTGGCAAGCAGAAGAGGGTGAAAAAAACAGCTTAAAAAAAATCCCAAAAGCAAATGAAAAACTGGTAACAAAGATGATGAGTTCATCTGGAATCCAAGAAGTAGGTGTGAGACATTAAAACCTTTGTTTAAGAAAATTAATAAATTTTTTATTAAACATTAATGGAAAAGACTAGAGTCTGTTCTAACCCTGGTGGCTATTAAACAAAATTAAATACGCCATTCTTCTCCCTTTAATGTGATTGGTAGAGATTATTTTAAGGTTAATTTTTTGCCCCCGTACACGTGGATTTCAGCTGGTTTACACAGGATAATCACCACTGTCATTTCACCATGGTGACAGGCTCCTCACAGAGAATGCCCAGAGAAATATCCTCCTTTCCTCAGAGAGACAGAAGGAAGTATGAATCCTCTGGCTACAAACCATTTACTAATGACCACCAGGTCAGGGTCATGTTCTGCTGCCAATGTACTGCACTTTAGTAAGTCATTTAATATTGAAAACTTTGCATAAAAATTGCCATTGGGATATGTGTTTCTCCTCAAAATCAGGTGTGTATTGTGGAGTGATGAGTTACCTTCAAAACTTTTCTTTATAACAGTCAAAAGCTAATCCAAAAGATGAGAGAGGAAAGGAGAGGCTCATCTTATCTCTCTCTTATAGAATCATGGCATGGTTTAGGTTGCATGGGGCTTGGAGGTCTTCAGTCCAAACCCCACTCAACCATGGCTAAATTTAAGCTTGAAGCAGATTGCTAAGGCCTGTCCACTTGAGTTTTGGCTATCCAGGAATGGAAAGTGCACAGCCTTGGTGGGAACTTGCTTCAGTGCTGAACCACTCTCNACAGTGACCCACTGCCACACCCATACTCAGTCAGAATTTCACTTACTGTGACTTGATGCAAATGAAACTATCACCTTCCTCTGATGCAGCAGAACCCACACATCAAGGCAGCAAAGCCCCATGCTCTGTTACTGTCTTTCCTGAACCACCTCCCTAGATAATGTAGGCCCTTGAAAACCCACTGTGCTGAAGCATCACGTTTATCCAGGACTGGATGGTTATGTGTGACAGGGAAATCTGGTCCTTCAGAGGACCAGATGCACAATGATCCTCCCAGACCAGTTCCAAAGGAGTACCCAAAGACTTATCTTCGACATGGAACCTGAGGCAGGCAGACCCAACCCCAGGGTGCCACCTGCCTCCTCAGCCCTTTTGAGAATCCACTGGGCTCCTTGGCTGGAAGTCTCTTGGGAAAGCACAGCATTACTTCATTTCCAAGAGGCATGAACATTCTGCATGGCTGTGGCCTTTATCAGCCTCAGCTCTTTATAAAGTTATCATTCACATACTGTAGCTAATTCCCTTTGCTGAGTTTCACAGCAAATACAGCTTCTTAAATACTTGTTATGCCAACTCTGTGGATGCTGGATTTGCACATGAGGGAAAAAATACATGGATGGATGGCAGGTAAATAAAAAATGAGAGCTACTCAGCAACAGCTCTGGACATGTGTAGGCATTTCTGTGTGGTGTCTGTTTTTGCTGGCAAAGCAGGAAACTGTGAACATTCTTATGGTTGTGAAAATGCACATGGACAGGGCATGATATTTTGAAGAGTAGCTTGACCAAACCTGTGATTAAACAAAAAGGAAACAGCACTTGAAAAGCAAGTAAAGGCTCACTAGGATATTCAGGAACTTGGAGGGAGAAATCTGCTTTCACTTTTCCGGGCAATTTGCCTGTCAAATTATGAGCTTATTTGTGGTGCTAAATGCTTTGCTTGTGTCCCAGAAAAATACAGGAACTGCTGGCTTCTTTTTTTTTTTTT
>VWYP01003078.1:192904-223025 GCA_013400435.1 Pycnonotus jocosus | reverse complement strand
TTTTTTTTTCCATCCCCCAATGGAAGAGAGAAGTCGTTAATGATCCCAAAGGTTAAGAAACTGGCACAGTCAGAAGCCAGCACTCCTTTATGTATTCATCAGCTGGCTTCTGTGTGGGCTCCCAACATGCAGAATTCCCCACTTGACTGCTTGCCTTCCCTAGAGGCTTCCCTGCATTTCCTTTTGTGTACACATAGGTGTCAACCTGTGTATAAAAGAAAATTCGTTGGCAGTCAAAGATACTGGACCAAAACTATAATGTGGTTCAGTCATTGGCAGGTGTTCCAAACCAAACACAATTGTTCGTTTGCTTGGTTTTTTGTTTGAGCTAAACCACACCTTGAATTACACTATATCCCCAAAGACTTCAGAGATGTTCAGTTTAAGCACAGGCTCTATGTTTATACATCTGTATCTACTGTATCTGTATAGAGGTGGTGTGATCAGGGCCACTGAGAACTCAACCCATGTTCCCCAATACACCAGCAGCTAATCCCAAGGGGACTGGCTTAGGAATGAGAGATGACTGCCCACAATTGTCCCTACAGAGGACCTTGGGTCTCAGGGTCTTTAATGTCAGAGTTTATAGCACAATGTCATGCAGGGATTCAGCTTCAGAAAGGACTGTGTGAAACTCAAAATTGAACATAGCCCTATTTAGCATTTGGCTGTCTGTGAAGCCACAGGACACTTGGAAAACCTCTGTCCAGTTCATCAGGATCAGCCCTGATCCTCCTCAAAAAGCAAAGAGGAGCCCACTCCTGCTGCTCCTGTGTCAGCTCTGTTTTGGTGTGTGCAATGCCACGAGCTGGTGGGAAGACTCAGAAGAAACACAGCTACTTCTCCCTTTCTGCCCTGTTTTTAACCTGCTGCTTCTGTTGAAGAAGGTCTCTCTGAAGTGTGAATGTGTGGGCAGTAACCCTGTGGAGGTGATTAACCCCAGTCCTCCCATGCAAAATAGTGAAGACCTGCTGGACCAGGTTAACAATTCATCTCCAGTTTTCAGAGATTTTGTTAGAGGACAGGTGAGTGCATCAGCTTAAAAAATTCTATCTATTGAGAGCAGAAGGTATTACCTGCTTATGCTATTGCTTAGGCAATTAAGTGTAATGATTTTTCCTCTACAGTGGTAACCAGAGAAATCAAGAATCAACTCTGCCTGATTTTCCATTCAAACTTCTCTCCAAGGAAGCACATGAGGGGAAAAATGGAGGAAATTACAATAAACTTCTTCCTAATCATTTTAAGCCTTGCCCCTATGCTTGGCTTGCCCCTTTCCATTTCTGTTTAATTTAAAATATTCATCCTTCAAATTTTAAAAAAAATTAAAAGGAGGTATGAAGAAAACTCATTAAAAATACAGGTGAAATTTCAGTGCTTGTTTGTGGAACCAAGTACAGAAAATGAAAAGGTGTTCTGGCAGGGAAAGAAATGCATTTATTGAGGTATCCTGCTGTAGCAGTGGAGAAAGACCTTTAATGAGAGCATGTCCCAGTATGCTAAGTAGTCCTTGTCTACACAAGAAGTTTCACGACACCCTCTGAAATCTAAAGACACAGCAACAAAGCATGGTAGCTTCTCTTTCACCAGCAGGGAAAGTAACACACTGAGAAGGGATCATGCCTCATACCTCACAGCTAAGAGCACAGCAACTTTTAAAAGCTTGTTTAGCCTGGCTTACCCCTGTGCTGCAGAGCTAGGAGGCAAGTGCCCATCTCCTCAGGTGCATGCCAGCACCTAATCAGATGGTAGGTCACGCATCCTTTTGCGCATATCACCCGTACACTATACACCAGGACATGGAGTTTGCTATCTGGAAAGCCTCTAGCATTCTGCTTGTGCTAGATAAGTAATAAAAGCATTAATGAACTAAAATATTAACATAAAAGACTAACTGTTGTAATTTCCTCTTTGTACGATTCCAGCTAACAGCATTTTCTTTTCTCAAAAGGACACCGTTTTGAAAGGATCAAGAGCAGCTCTGTAAAAGTGGGAGGAAAGGACATTTATATAACAATAAGCCTTTCCCCCCTTAATTTTCTCAGTTGGCTGCACAGTCTTCTCCCAACTTTGCTCACATTTCTTAATAAAAACATTAAAAGGATAAGCATAGGCAGCTCCATTTCCAGTGTCAGGGTGGGTATGAGGCCAATAACAAACTTCATTTCATAAAATTTCCCCACTGAAATCTGCCCTACCTGGGCATTTATCAGCTTCTCTGCTTTATTGTCTAGTTAAAATGGAAATGGCCTATCTTCAGCTCTTAGTTATGAAGCCATGTGGATGACAATGTCAACTGACACTAGTTTTCATAAGCTAAAAAAGCTGCCCTGGGGTAAGCAGCCATGAGACCAATCAGATTTAGTGATTAATATTTCCTGCTTCAGAAATGATAGCCACACATGCACTTGAAATTAAACTTCACCGACAAAGATGAACTGAGAGAATAGCTGGACAAACGTCAGGCTCAGTTCTTAGGTGGCATTTTGCATCAAGTTTTCTAGTTACGTTGCATAGAGCATTAAAAACTAGGAAACAGAGTTGCCAAATCTATTTTCTGAGCCATTAAAGAAGAAAAAAAAAGGCAGGCCTGCTCTTGGTGCTTGCACAGTAATTGTTTGCATCACCTCCTGCAAAAGATTCTTCCTCTCTCTTTTCAGCTTGGATGTGTTCTTAAGGATTCCTGCAGCGTTCCCAGTGTGGCTCTGAGAAATATCGCACTCTCTTATCCTGTATTTTATTCCTGTCACCCACCAGCAGCTTTCATTTCGCTTTGCTTGCCTGGCCACCTGAAGGAAATGCTTACAGTCTTTCAAACCAGCTCCCAGTGTTTGACTGTGAAGGTGTTACATCAGTGCTAAACCAGTGCACCATCAAAACAGAGCAACCCAGCTAATGAACAGGCAAACTCCACATGCTGGGTTCATGCCGGTGACTTTGGTATGCTAATGCTGGATATAACAGAGACTTTCACTGGCTTTACTGTCTCTTGTGCAGTTTTATTTTAAAATATTTACTCTCTAAAGAGGTAAAAAGAGGAAAACCCTTTCCTCCTGCCTCAACTTTCCTTGCAAGAAGGGTTTCAGCTAAGAACTGTCATAGAGTGAAGCATTCCTTTATTCATGTGTAAACCTCTCTTATAGCTTTCATGACACTTGCTTTTCCCTGGTCCTTGTATGAGGAAGAGAGTGAGGAGGAATGTTGTGGCTCTCAGTGTCAATTACTGTGGCTAAAGGTCCACTGTCATTTCTGGCTCAGAGTTCATTCCTCTTAAGCCAGATGCAGAAAAGCCTGGGGAGCCATTAAAGTCTGATGGAACAGCAGTCCCAAAAAAATTAGTCTGTTCTTACAGCTCAGCTTCTGGGGTTCCATGCTGTCCCCAAGCCACAGATGAGTGGAAAGCTACTGGATTTTGTCACACAGGAGTCTCATGGAAAGGCAAAGCTGTAACTTCTCAGCTCCCAGGACAGAGGCTGTCAAAAGAGCAGAGCTCTGAGTGAGCTGTTAGCTATTTGTTCTCCCCAGAATTTTGTATTCCAAGGTAACTCTGAGCAGTTCTAGGGCTGTAGAACACCATTACCAGGAGCTAAGATGGTCCTTCACAGGATGCTGAGGCGTTCTGAATCAGAACTTTCTAATACAACAGAAAGCCAGGTCCAGCAGGAGAGGCCTGGAAACAAAGAAGCCTTTGAAGTGGGAGTGAGCAGGAGCAAGTGAGACACAGTCCAGGTGGCAGAAGAGGATAAAGAATCCTGCTAAATAATGAAAACTCTGAGAGTGAGAGAAAGGTCTGTCAGAACAGAAGGAAAGAGAGACCAGGCTTAGAAATAAGAAAAAAAAAAAAGAAGTCTACAAAAGCAGGGGACAAAGCATTAGAAGCCAAAAGGGGCTGAGTAGGGCACTGAAATGAAAGACACTGATTTGTAGAACTTGAAAGCACAAGTAAAACATAAAAGAGACATTCTATCCCAGGTAACTCCACAGCTGAGGTTTTGAGGTTTCATAACACACAGTGTAAAATATTTGACCTGGTTATTAAGAAATTTTTTAAAAAAAATTTTAGTCACTCTTTTTCCAGAAGAAGCCGTGCCTATCAGTCTGAAATACAGGAGTGCTACAGTAAATTTTCTGGGTTTGTTTTGTCTTTTTCCTGGTATTCTATCACACCCAAATTTGATGGTGTTGCTTCAATATTACACTTTTTGATGGGTAGATAGCCCACGAAGTGAGAGAATGAAATCATATCGCATCTAGTTGAGGCATCTAGTTGCTTGGAGTATTTACACTGCTCTGAAAAGGAGGAGACGATTAGAGAGGGATTGCATCATACAGACACATCTGACAAATTAATATATTAAGGGACAAATTTTAAGTCCAGATCACAACCTTCAAAAGTTCTTGGTCTGCATTTGGACATGTAAAAAAGTGGACAGACTTTTTCATGTTGCAAAACTTATCTCCGGAATGAGATGTTCATTTATGGACGGTAAAGGTTATGGTGAATCCTGAAGGTCACTGTAAATTAGAAAGCTGGATTCCTTTTCTCTCCATCATATGCTGTTAGTCCCTCTAATTTATACTCCCTCCCTGCAAAGGATTAGCAAATAGATTAATTTTATTTAAATGGTTTGTCAAAACGCAACACAGTCAGCCTCAGCTCACATGTTTCAGCTCAAGAGCAGAAGAGTCCATGCTGAGAGAAAGCCACACTACCAGTAGATCAGAGCTTTCAGTCAAGACCATGGGGATAGCTTTGATGACTTTACAGTTAGTTCACTATTAATAAAAGTCTCTGTAAAATATCTCTCCTGCATTCCCACTCTCCCCTCTGCCTGCTACCTGTGGGCTCTGTCAATTCTGATACCTGACTGTGCTCACATTTCATCTGGATTAGGGAAAAAGAGTTTTTGGGGAGGGGTGGATGTATACACACCTGTGTGTGTGCACAAAACACATGGCTTGTGAGCCTCCACCCGCCAAAAGCAGCTTTTCATTTTCAGCAAGACAAACCCACGGCGCAGTTCAGAAGTCATTGCTGTTAGACAGTAAAAGGACCAGTTCAAATCTGTCACTCCAACAGAGCATGGTATTCCACCCGGTAAAGGTCACTTGGAGAGAAGATATGAAAGCGATTCAATACTTGAACTTAACCAAAAAGCCAAGCAACTTATTTACTATGCAGTGACCCTGCAGTGACCTCATCCTCAATACATGCAGCTCCCACTGGCATCAGTTGGTGTCATGAGTACAGATGAAGAAAAAGTATTGCTGTGATAGGGGAATGCATCAGAAACATTTCTGTAGTTTACTTTTAAAAATCCTGCATGCATCCTTCAATCACTTTTTATAAACATTAATGAAGTATTTGTGGGACTTTGAAATACGTGCTTTTATTTCCATCCAGGCGTTTCTAATGCTATTTCTCAAGGCAAGGCACAGACACCAAAGACATGGAAGAGTGGTTCAAGCTGTGTTGTCTTTTACCTTGAACAGGAATGGTCACAGTGATGCTCTGAAATAAATTCCACTCTGAGTGATCATTTGCTTAAAAGTGAGGAATAAGCAATTTTTCTTTTCTTTTTCAAAACACTGGAGGCCAAAGGGACAATTTAGAACTCCTCTTACACTTGATTTTTTCAGTTCTCAAGAAAGCAACTAGTTCAGAAGGCAAAGAAAAAAACTGATGATCCACATCTCTCAAAGACACACTGTCGTTATCGGCATTGCAGAACCACTGCATGAATCACCGTTTTGTGTCACTGCTTATACACAGCTGTGCTGTCACTGTGAAGAATTTTTCTGCGCATCAACATCCAAATCTGGATTAAAAGGGAAACCCAAACAAATTCATCTATTTCCTTCATGATTCACTCATTTGTCACCATCATGCCCTCAGTGCAGGGACAGAGAAGAAAGAGAGCAAAAAATAAAACCAGCAACCCCAAATTACGGAAAGCTGAGGTTGTTCCACAGCTAGAAAACAATCATAACATCTTGTTTGGCTCTGGGATTTGTAACGTGAATTTTTAAAAATTATGATCCCTGGTTCTGCCCAAACGAAGTTTATATTTCTAGTATAAAATGACCAAACTGCCTGCCTGATGTAAAAAGCTATTTTCTTTCTTTTCCCTCCTTTCCTCCCCCACCCCACATCATTTGACAGCACTTGCCTCCGGTGCCTCAACAGTAGCTATGACTGTGTCTTAATGAAAAAAGATGTATAAAATATTACCATAACCTCAGAGGCATGAGTAAAGCCCTTATTAGAATTCAGGACCTACAGCTGGAAGGGGGGCTCGGGCCGGCAGATAAAGTTAACTATTGTTAGCTCACAAGTGGCTCAGACTTCCTGGCAACTGCAGTGAATTACTCAGCCCTTTATGCAGGGTTTCAGAAACAGTTCACTGTTTCACAACAAAAAAGGCATTCAGGCCGGGAAAGATGGTCTCCCAGGGCTCTAGAAAGCTAGCTTTAAGACAGTGAATGGACACTGGAGCCTCCTAAGTGAATGACCACTGTGGGAAAGGGTGGTGATGTCAGCCTGAATGCATTTCCAATGGTTTTGTCCCACTTTTCATTGCTTTGCTCTCTCCCTCTCTCTTTTTCTCTGCCTCAAGCCGTCCCCTTCCTGTTCTTTTCAGGCCATTATATTAAAAGTTTAGAGCTCGCATGCACACGGACAGGAGGGCCCACTGCAGCATTGCTACCATGGCAATGCTTCTCTGCACTTTTGTTTCATATTAAAAAAAAAAAAAAATTGGGGAGTATGGGCAGTGGGGGGAGCTGAAAAGAAGAATAACTGAGAAGTGGAGGGACAGGAGAAGAGGGAGTGTCAGCATCCTGCAGCTCAGAGCTGGGGCTATGGGATGGGTGAGGGGAGAAAACTGGGAGCACAAGGAGGAGAACTGATGAAAGCAGCAGGGATTTGGGGTCCTTTGAAAAACAAATTTGTAATCCTTCACACTGCACATGTTTGAAAGGATCGGCACTTTTGAAGGCCTAGAGAAGAATTGGAATAATGTTCTTAGCTAAGCCCTCGGAAAGAACAGAGACGTGCTTTGGAAAACATACCCAATTACATAAGTTTATCAAAAGCTTTGAAAGGCTCCTCTGTCTACGACCAAAAGGGGGGAAAAAATAGTGGAGAAGTGAAAGAGGGAGAAGGTTCCTAAGTGCATTTACCCATGGTAGCGAGTGAACAGCAGCTAAGCTGACATGCCTCAGTGTGGCCCACCATCCCAGACCTCCCTGTCGTCTGCAACATGCAGGATTCCAGCAACAAGCCCTGGAAAGCACCTTTGCAAAAATCAGATGGGTTTGTAAGTAACAAGGGAATACGGAGCGAGGCACTCGATATGCACTCGCTCCTTGTAAATAAAACCACGGGTCCCCTGCCAGTAAGCCCACCTGGTTTGCTTCCTGCTTTCCATAAAATACTTGCTATTCATATGGATAAATGAATGAAGGCTTGGCTAAGCCTGTCCTGAGGCAAAATTATAGGATAACACCATTGCATAGAGATCGGGCATTACAGCTTAGCCCACACTGAGTTCTCGGTGTGCCGGGTTTTTTTGTTTTAATGTGTCTAAAAATGCAGATGTACGTGCTGCACACAAAAGTGTGTGTTAGCAGCAGTCCCCTCCTGAGGCTTTCCTTCCCTCTGCCTGAGCTGCAACCTTGTTGCACTGAGATTATTTTGCTGATGCATAATTGGCACAAATTCCCAATCCTGCTGCAATGATAGTAGCAGAGACCAAGAGAGTTTGATTTCCCATAAAACAAGTGAGGAGAGACTTCTGGCTTCACCTAAACTCTTTATGTCCATCCTTTCTGATATCTACACCCAGCCAGGCAATATTCCTGTGCAGCCAAAGGTAAAAGCACAGCACAGGAAATGTGCTGTAGTTTTGCCATAGGGTAAATTCACTAAGATCAGCCCTGTATCCACTATGAGGCTCACTTCAGTAAGTTTTCATCTGGTAAGACTTAAGAACCTTGTCTACACTGCATTTTTATTGTATAATAATTCCTGTGTATGGGAAAAGACACAGCTTTTTATGCTTGAAAAGGAAAGCTCTGTGGCTATGTTGTACTAAACACAGGCTCCCTGTCTCAAGGCAGGATTTAGCAGGGAGGTACTTTCACCACATTAGCTGTCATCTGGATGAAACCAAATCAAACCTTTATGCCATAGCTTAAGAGGGCAAACACAAACCTTTTTCAAAACTGTCAACACGTGCAGAACCACCTGCAGCTGGCCTCAAGATACAAAACTGCCTGTTTGACCTGATGAGGAGATATGTGCACCAGGGCTCCTGAGGTTCTTCTGAAAGTTCCTATCATGAAGATGATCCACTAAGCATATTTCCAACCAATCTTATGAGATTAAGTGAGGGACATTTATTTCCCCGAGGCAATATTTCCTCCTTTTGCTTAAAAAGTATCCAACAGCTTATCTTGTTCTGCTTCCATTTAGCAGGGGACCTCACGTGTCAGATCTTGGCCATGTAGTAAAACCCAAAGACCAAGGAAAGCTTAGGAGTCTGTGATTTTGTAGGTGCTTTGGGCCAGTCTGTGGTTAAACTGCTACCAAAGGGGCACTCAACCCTGCACACAAGTTGTGCCTTTGCTTGTGGAGGATAGGCTTATGATTCCTAATGGCAAAATAGTCTCCTATGAGCCTCCCCTGACTCTGAAATCCTCCCCTAGCTGTCTTTTGTTTCCTGGGCTGCTGCAAATAACATTAATACAAACATTCTAATTCATTATAAACCAAATCATTGGCTTCAATTAACTCACTCAGTATCAACAGGAAAGTTCCTTTATACAGATTTCAGCCAACATAAAAAACAACAGGTTATACAGGTGTTTCAGTATCCTCAATCAGGTGGACATGCCCACTGAAAACTTACGTGGTCTCTGTCCACAGCTGCAGGGACTGAGCAGTGGTAATTCTTTGACCCTGATGCCATTTACCTAAATTGTTAATCCACTAAAGATAATTAGGTGTTAAGAAAAGCACCACTGGAATTTTAAACTGCCTGCCTGAGGTGTTTTCTCTCCTCAGCTTCCCTCCACTTGAGTCTTCTGACTTCTGCATTTCATTAGTTCTCTTCTAGTCTACAACAGGTTTCAATCAACAACTTAAAAGAGATTTGCCAGCATAAAGAGTTGAAAAATGAAATTACTATTGAGAGCTTTTTTAATATACTAAGGAAAAAAAATAAAAAAGAAAAACCTAAAGGGCACAGCTATTTTCTTGGTCACCTCTAATTTCCTACTCTGGTTCTAAGTATAACGGGCCAGGTGCTTCCAAGCCCTCTGGAGCCCCAAGGACCCTGATGCAAGGCCCTCCTCTGGCACCCAGCCCTGGCTGAGGTGAGCCAAGCCCACTCAGCAAGCAATGCTCTTTCTTGAGTAGAAGCATCTCTGAGGTGATGCTATCCAGGAGAGATCACCTAGAAAAACACTGTTTCTACAAAACTCTACAGAAAAATATTTCGCTCTGTTCAAACAGCCTTGGGTTTTCCACATAACTGCTGCAATGTACCAACAATTCCCTACCGTGGCACTTGGGAAAACCTCCACTGTGAAGCTGTGAGGTGTCATCTGCAGCAGATGTACTGCTGTGCCTCAAGGGCTCCAGAGATATTAATTCAGTTTTGGAGGTAAATGTGTGACTAAGTAGAGGTTAATGTTTTGAAAATTTGAGTTACAACAAAATTTTTCACACAACTTGACTGCTATGTGAAGTTTCAGATTTTATATTTTTACTTTTCAGTCTTCATTTTATATTAAAAAAACATTTGGAACTGTATTAAAAGCCTTCAGGACAGAAGGTCCCTTCTGCTGTGAGCTCTGTTTGAAGGTTGCCTATAAGTCAGACTGTCTTGTCGGACACCAGGTTTTTAGTAAGCAACAAGCATCACTGTTTTCTTTCACTTATCACACAGAGGTTCATACCATTATGGAGTTCCAGTCATTTAAGATATTGGTCTAAGAAAGACAGAATGTCTCAGCTAAATTTTAAACAGCTCAGTGAAATAGCCCATGAAGTTTGAGTTGGATAAAAGTCATAGAAAATAAACAGTTACGAAGGCAGAAGGCCAAAACAAGATTTAAAAGGCTTTTGAACTCTATCCAGACAAGATCAGCGGAAATTAAAATTATTTTCTAAGAGCTGGATCCTGGCAGGTAAATTTTAAAGTAGTCTCCTAAAACTTTCTTTCTATGCATCAATCTCTCACAGCTTTGCTGTGAATGTGGTTAATGAGGTTTTGAAAAGAAAATCTTTAGGATTATAATCTACCTTCTTTCCTTACAGCACATTCCTACTCCCTTGCATCTAAGTTCTTCACAGACACTGTTAAGCTAATTCTGTCTCCCTCCCTTTCTTTACCTTGTAGGAGCTGAGGAAGCAGGCTTTCCTAATTTTCCATCAGGAGCTATTAAAACCTCTTTCTGGCAAAGAGTAAGTCTCTGTCTGTTGTCTGCAGCTACCTTCGCTTACAGAAGGCTTTTCTTCCTTTCCCTTCCTGGTTTTGGCTGCGGTGGAAAAGTTTGACCTCCTCTCTAAGCCTTTCCTCCTCCCCTTCCTCATTTTTTATCCTCTACACAATATTCTAGCTGATAGCTCTTTTCACCTCAACCCTTCTTACCATCTCCTATCCCTCCAATTCCTCTCCATCAGCCTTGCCTTCTAATTTTAGCTCTGGATTCTCCTGGTTCTTTATATCTCAATCTTTCAGCTGAGACATCAGCCTGAGCATCAATGAGCTTTCTTAACCTACAGCTTCATGTGCTGTTCCCTCACGTTTAGCACATTTGTAGCTCCTTCATAACTCCTCCTGCCCATGGAAAGGATCATCCACTTTACTTCCTCTTAGCCAAACACTGATGCTTCCTCTGTTCTTACAGCCCATCTACTGCCACAGATGCTTCACATCATGACACAACCTCTTATATGACTTTTCTGTAACTTACTCCTCAGCAGCTTAGTCTCTTCTGACTCCTCTTTCACAGTAAGTCTTAGGAAAAAAATAAAGAAAAAAACATCTTGGCTCTGCTTTGCCACTCCCTGCTTTCTCATTACCTTCTCCTTTTCCCCTTCAGCTTTATTGAATATGCTTCTTGCAGTAAACATCAGAAGTCCTTTCTTCCACTTCTACTCTAGGCTCTTTCCAAAACCTCACTAGCAGTTCACAAATAAATAAAAAAGGAGCTTAGTAATCTCATAATTGTCAAATATTTCACACTTCTGGCTCTCTCAGGTGACTTCAACATATCTCAAATCCCATTTTCCCTTGGCTTTTATGTCTGTTATCTCCTCACTCTTCTACATTTTTCTCTAGAAACTTCTCATTTTTGATAAACTTAAAATCTCTGATATTATTCCTCAGATCCTCTTCTTTCCTGCTTCTTCCAAGTGTACTTGGGAAATCCCAGCCATATCAATTTTTACAGTATTTTATGTTGTTTCTCAAACAACCTGAGAAAAAAATTTACTGTTATCATTGGTGCTGTTGTGTTGGTGCTTTAATGTAAATTAAACTCCTTTGATAATCCACATTCAGATTGATTTTCTGTGGTAGTGCAAGAATTATATAATTGAACTAAACCAGAATTAATATTTCTCTTGATTTCTCTTGTTCTCACTCTTCTAATCACTGTCCACACAGACAACACTCTGGATGCAGAAATTCCTTCATTAATTCCAAAATCTAGTTTCTGGCTCTTTTCTTTCTATTGGTCTATTTTTCTACCTTGTATATGTCTTGGTCTCCAGAAATACCTCATTCCTTGTACAAATATCTCACTACCAAGTTAAGGTCTTGCTCCTCTTTGATCTTTCCATGGCACTAGGAGTATTCCTGGAGTGCTTGGCAGTTAATAGCTGACCATTGATTTAAGTGGGAAGTGAGAAACCTGAATATTTTATCGGATCTGGGCCATGGTCCCCCCTTAGGGAGCTTTTATCTACATAAACTCAGAGTATCTCTGTAGCATGCAAAGGTGCCCAACTCTGCTTGAGACATCTACAATACAAGTGCTGCCAGACAATGTCTAGTTTCATGGTATATGAATAGACAAGGAGAAGTCAAGTCAGTTCTGCTCTCTCAGGAGTTTCACTTCGTCTTGGGAGTAGAGCAAACACCAGACTTCTTCCCTTGTCCCAGGGTGAAACGGAGTGATGCAGTCCCTCTGATTCTGGAAAACCCCTAACCAGTAGGCACTGTCACTCCATGGAGCAGTCTCCCATGGCTGCTGCTTTGGAATTTACTCATGCCCAGGGCAGGGTGTACAGATTGGAGCAGCCAAGGGCCTATTCCTCAGGCACACTGGAGCTGGGTGATAAGACTTCACACTGTACCTGTTAGAAATCCTAAAGTCATCCAAAACCACAGCATCTCCAGCAGTACAAAATACTATTTTGCATGCTGGATGAGAGGCTGGAAGATGATGACATTTCGCTCTGCAGTTGGCTGGAGAGTGCCCTGACCACCATATATGAAAGCACTGCCCATTATTGCTCAAAGTCAAGTTGTGTCACTGTGTGAAAGGTAACTGAAGTGCAGGAGAGGAGCAGCTCATGGTTTGTTTTCCTCTTAGAGGTAGTACTAAACTGCATAATCCTGGCCTGAGATAGGAACAATTTACTGGAAACAGCAATGAGGTAAGAAAACTAACAGTAACAGAAACATACTAGTAACAGAAACATACAAAGAAAGGGTGATTTACATACAAAACGCTCACCAAACCTGGGATGATGGGGGAAAAAGTGGTGGACAGACCCTTTGCCCACCATGCATTCCCAAGACCATAAAGAATGCCCTTTTTTTCCTGAAAGCAAAAGAGTCCCTTTATGCTCAGCTTCTGGCAATGAAGGTGGTACGGAACAACATTAGCATATTGGCCACATCCACAGAGCTCCAGGCTCTGCCTCCCCATGGCTGCTACAAAAATTAACTTGTCCTTGGCCAAAACCAAGACACTCTTTTGTTTAATTTTTTATATCTGACTGTTATTCTGTTAGTTTTATCACTGCCTAACTGTACAATAAAAAAGGCATTTTACATTTTGATTGATAACAACATTCAAAATTATTTGTTATATTTCTTTGGTTTTTTCACAAAAGTTATAAAAAAGTTTAAACACCAAAGAAAATCAGGCAAACCCTTACTCCATGTTTCATTGCTGAGAGTGAATTTTTGCAGTGGTAAATGCATTAGGAGTATCTAGAGAAAGCACTTGGTCTCATCCTCTAGGTATTGGAGTTTCTTTAATTCTGTGTTATGTGGTGAAACTTTGCTGATTACCTGGAAACACCAAGAGCTGAGGTCTCATATGTTTGTGGCTTCAGTTATACATTTCAGGACTTAAAGGACTTTCTCAGTTAGTTTGGTCCCTTGAGCATCAGAACTGTAAATGAAACCAGTTAGACCTTTTGATGGTCATCACCTCTGAAAACATAGTGTCATTTAGACTTCAAATGTCATGTCACACTCTAAAAAAACACTTAGAAACAAAAGTTACTCCTGTGACAGAACCACATTCATCTTCAGAGATCTTTCCAAGAGAAAGATTCAGAGGTCATAAAATATGGTTCCTCAAGGGATGGATGACATCCCAAATTCCCTTTACATACACAGAGAAGAAACCACTTTACTCCATCCTTATATTTAAAAAGTGCAGATCTTTTTTCTCTTCATCTCAAAGTGGTCACCCATCTCTTCCTCTCCATGTCCTGGGACAGGAGAAGCAGAGACTGGAAAGAATCTATCCTGAGAGGGGGACAGAAGGGTGGAGGTTTGACTTGTTTACCCCCTGGCATACTAATCAGCTGCAAATTCAAGAAGACACACAGAAATGAAAGACCTTGAGGAAAGCGCTATCAATAGATTACTTCGGAAAGTAAATTTGGAACTATTTTCAATCAGCAGGACCATGAACTATCAAATATATGGGACCTTCTTGGGTGCTGCAGAGAAGACTAAGCATCCACATTCTGCACAGCAATTCACACTACCAACCACATTTCACTGACAAACCCTCTCACAGTAGAGTGAGAATATCATGTCACTGAAATGCTCATAGTAACCTTTTCAAATAGGGCAACATAAATAATTGTGGCAAAGAATAGATGCATAGATAGATGAATGTCTCTTGTCTATAGAATTAATTACAAATTTGGATAAAGAAGCATTTCTTGTACAAGTGAGTTCATAGTCTGTGAGATGGAGAAAATTTTCTTTGCTGCTTGCTGAAAAACCACCACCAAACCAATTAACCAAACAAACAGAAAATCCCCACTTTTTAAATTATTCCTTAAGGAACACATAAAACCAGCTTCTGACTAGAAGAAAGCCAAATGTAGTTAAACAATGTGAATAATATGAAGAAAAAAAAATGTACTTCTCTTTATGCTGACATAATTAACATTGCCTATTAACCAGGATAGCAATATATTCAGGAAAAAAAAAGAGGCAGGATCTTTTATACAACAAACAACAACTTGTGAAAATGAGCCACAGGTGAGATAGGAGAAAACAAAATCCAAGGAGTGAATATAATATTTAAAATTCAAATTTACATCTTACAGTGTTGGAAAAGCCATTACAGCTATTAGCGTGGAAAGACCAAGGAAGACAATGACAGCAAGATAACACATGACCCTCACAAGTCCCATGCTGAGGTTTGCATTTTAATGCTTCAGAACACACATTTTCTTGAGACCCAAGTCTGCACTGGAAATAGAGTTTTATGTGATGAAAGACAAGTAGATCAGTCATGGTTATGAAGAAGTTCAGGAAGCAGAAAGGAGTTTCATGGACATCTGATAAAAGCCTCTACTTTAAATCCTTCAGACTCAATGGAGCAGAGAAAGTCCTTTAACTGGTGTGAGCAAAGAACTGGTGGTGGTGAGCAAGTGAAGTAGCCATTCATCACTGTGGCATGGGAGAAGTTGTATGAAGGGTGAGAAATGCCCTCCCAAGCACCCTGAACCCATGCAGTAATTATGTCAGGCATTTGACCCACAGAAACCACTGTTGACCTCTAACAGAGGCACAGTTGTACAGCCAAACATTCACAATCTTAGTCACTTATAAACAGCTTCCAGTAAAGATGACACAGGTCTATTAGAGGAATTTGCACATTCTCTTAGGAATTGATGGATTTCTTTTGAGTCTTTATCCTCAGCCTTGGCTGCCAACTTCATCTTTACAGTTCTTATCCCTTATTTCCCCCGAGAACCTAATAAATGGAATATTGTCCCCAGAGATATGATTTTTCCTACTAGAGGAAATATGGATTAGTGAGAGTTGATTGGTTTATACTACAAATTTCCTAAATGGTTGATTTGAATATGTATACTTAAAAACTTGGCCATGAACCTTAGTTTGGGATAGAAAGGAAACACTGTTCTCCAATTTTTCCTTTAAGAAAAATAGTAAATGTCATACAAAATGCATCACCAATCCCAAAGAGCTGATATACCACTTTCTCTCTCCTTTAGCTTTTCTTTGTGTAATTCCTTTATATGATCCAGGAATGCTGGGAGAATAAAACTGTCCTTCCTCACACAGGAACCAATCCTGTCAGGCTAGGCATTGTCTCGGGTTATGAAGCTACCTGATGCTACTGAAATCAATAGCATTATCATCATTTGCAGCAATGGCAGGAAGTGTCAGGTTCCTCCCTTCCTTGGCAGTCTGCAGCTCTGGCTCAAAACCATAAATAAAGTACCTTATCCTATGGGCAGGGAACTAGCACTGCTGCTGAAACCAGTGAACAGTGGTACCAGCTGGAACCCAGACAGACTGGGAAGAGATACTCAGGGACTTCCCTCATCTCACCTCATCCCCTCCCTCTCTCTCACACACACACTAGAAAAAGGTGACAAAGGCATTGTTGTCTGTTGAAGCAGCCCCCTTGTTAGAGGGTAGAAATGATCTGAGATACAGACTTCTCATTTATCACAACACAAAAAGGGTCCTGGTCTATTCCGCTCTACAGCTCAGCCATCCTGACTCCAACCATTCACTGACTCTGGCTGCAGCAAGTTCCTGCTTAGATTTCCCTTGCAGCCTCTGACTGCTGGTTATTTCCTGCTCAACTGTGACTGCAGGTATTGGTTTGCAGACTCTGAGTGCAGGCTTTTACCCAGCTAGACTGTGACTGCAGGTTCCAACAACAGGCTCTGACTGCAGACACAGACTGACCTGACAGCAGCAATTCTCTCTGCTCAGGGTTATTCTTCTGCATGGTCCTCCATAATGATTCCCCTCACCAGTTAACCCTCCCCCTTTTATCACATTTATGTTTATTGGCTATAGCTGTGACTCATCAGGGACAAGGCTGTATTGGGTAATTAACACAGGCATTACTTATCAGGGGCCAGGTCACCCGTATTCCCTTCTCCTACAACTGTCAACCTCTTGGTTGGATCATTTAATTCTTGAGAACTGGAACCACTAAAAAGAACTATTTAAAATTATCCATAAGACTCTTACAGGATGTTTTTTAATTACTTCTCTATCATCACCAAATAACTTCACAGTATTTAGCTGAAATCAGCTGAAAGCTGGAATTATGACAGCTTCCATGAAATGGAAGTTATCTGGTGGTGAACCAAGTCTTTCAGGAATAAAGCTCAAAACCAGGGGTGTAGGAGATACCATATATCTGACTTAACAGGTGTGGACCAGAGACAGAATTCAACACAGTCCTTGTAATTTTCTAGGTGAAGGCACAGTGATAACTTTGGTAGTAGTTTGTCCTTCTCCACTTCATATTCAGGTATTTTATAATAAAATGAAACTAATTAAATTAGTCACTATGTTCCTAGGATTTTTTGGAAGCAAGTTTTGTTTACAACCTTTATCTGACATCAAAGACTTTTAAAGATGTTTCAAACAAGATTTCAAGTAGGTAGACTGATTTTGCTCCTTCCCTTTCTCAGGCTTCAGCACTCTTATTTTGACAGCATCTTTTTATTTTCTAATAGAATTCAAGCCAATGCTGCTCACAAAAGAATACTGGAAATTATCACACCTTATGTATGTTTTCATTAAACCAGACTTACTCTACATCATCTACTTGATCCTGTATGTTTTGGCTAGTCTTTATTGGTCACCTGAATTTGTCACCCTGGGTTCAAGTAGACAGAGTCACATTTTTCCTGCATTGTATTTGTAGTACTATTGTATTTGTAGTACTGCATTGCATGCAGAATAATCTTGTGTCCAGTTCCCCAAAGACATCTTTATGATGTTTTAATTAAATCCTGACCCCGCAGCCATGAGGTGTTGATGAGAAGTTCTATTATGCAATAGAAGAAGAGTTATGACAATGGCACTGTGGGAACAACAGCACCATTACATCAGATGCCCTTTCGTAGCCAAATGCAGGTTCTAGGGGAAAAAATCATGGAAAGGTTATCAGGTGAGAACATCACTTTTAAAATGAGCAGCCCATGCAGCCACTGTTAGTGGGCTTCTCTTAAGCGTTTTCCTGAGAGTAGGAGTTTAACATAACCGTTGCCAACCCAACCTCTTCCCCCAGCAGAGTCAGTTTTTTGCTCCTACAGTTGCCCTCATACAAGCTGAGCAGTACCACTGAACATCTCAAGAGTCAGGGGAAAATTGAAGGCTTACATCTATTCCTTAGCTCAGTGCCTAACCGAAGCCTTCTATCATCCCTATTCCCACTCTTTCTCTATGACTGTGGGGTATACAGCACTGAAGGCAGAGATCATGCAGGCAGACGCTTAAAGGAGAGCTTGTATACACCTAAAGGGTCAAGTGGATATAGCATGGATCTGTGTGAGCCACTTCAGCACCTCCAGCCTAAGGTGCAATCCATGCCTTGCTGCATTCTGCTGCAGCTGCACTGAGCACCCCTCAAGTTTGGTATTGCAAAGCTAGTTTATCTGTGTTACCTAAGGTAGTAAGGTAAAGAACTACTGATGAATATGGTATGCTCTCTTAGGGACATGGTTTAGGGGTGAACTTGGCAGTGCTGGGTTTATGTTTGGGCTCAATGTTCTTAAGGTTCTTTTACAACATAAATGACTCTATTTTTTGATTCTATATTGCACAGAAGCCATTGAAGCATAAACCAGTCTTCACATTTCTCTGTATGCCTCTTATCATCAGCAGCAAAAAGTCCATTGCTCGCTGTGTCTTGTGGTGCTGAAGAATCCTCAGCAATTTATCTGCCCTAGAAGGTGTGAGATTTGGATGCAACGGCAAGCACACTCCAGCTAGAGACTGGTGAAAGATCTGAGGTCAGCAACAAGATCTTCAGAACAAGGAAAGAAGGTCCTGATATCATGGGCTGGGATTCTACAAAAGGCCCTGAGCAATTTATGAATGCTAAATTTCATTGTATCCTGTGAGAAAAGCACCAAGAGGGAAAGCACTTGGTAAAATGTCAAGCATGAGTAGAGACCTGATAAGACTCCTTCTATAAAATTAATTTGGAATAACTCTGGGTTTCATTTCAGTGCAGAGAGAAGATTAGGGTCAGGGTTTTTTATCTTTTTCTAAAGTGATGCTGTTATTCCTTCTTACATTTCTATAATAAACTTCTATGAATTGCAATCAAATAATCACCAGCAGGATTCAATTTTATTGCCTCAGTCAAACGCATCATCTTTACT
This sequence comes from Pycnonotus jocosus, assembly GCA_013400435.1. Classification (NCBI taxonomy): domain Eukaryota; kingdom Metazoa; phylum Chordata; class Aves; order Passeriformes; family Pycnonotidae; genus Pycnonotus; species Pycnonotus jocosus. The sequence goes on along the minus strand of VWYP01003078.1, from coordinate 204,364 downwards.
CCAATTTAGGAGAGCATTACAGCTATGTGTAGTAGTCCAGACCCCTCTTAAATAAATTAAAAAAAAAAAAAAGGCAGTTGTTTAATTAAACAGCAAGGCTTTTTTGCCATCAAAAGGCTAGGTAAATCACCATTTTCAAGGTTAGTCCTAGTTACAGTATATGGCACAAAAAATTCTATAAATACTAAAGTGAACGCTGAGCTTTGGAACTCACCATCTCCTATTGGCTGTATGTACCTCAAAAAAACTCGAATCTAGTAATAACTCTGGAAGAGGAACTGGAACACTATCACACCTCAGGCACAGTCTTTTCCCATCATCTTAGGACATTTATCCAGAAAGTGAGTTCCAGTTTGGTATTCTTTATACCTAAAAGGGTTCAACCTCACAGCTCCCTCTTCTGAGGAAAGATACTTAACCATCTTATCTAATATTAAGTTTATGAGCAGGCCTATGTTATGGAGACCACCAGAATGTCACTTAGGTATGAAGTGTCTTTTGAGGTCAAGCCATGAGCTCCAGCATTGACACTGACGTATCCATTATATGTATCCTCCTCATGAACAGAGAAAGTAGGGAGAAAAATTAATGGAAAAAATAAATGAGATTTAATTTTTATCCCTGCTGGAAAGTTTTCTCACTTGATTTTCCATCACACATATCAAGACAGAAAACAAGAAATACATAGTAGTGTTTTGTATCCCCATGTAAGATAAAAGCCCTGAAGAGGTAGTTGGAAGAGTTGAGGCAGGTGTGCAATTGCCTTGCTTCTGGCTCTCAGGCTCAAATCAGGATCACAATAGTCAAAGTTTGTGCCTTGCAAGATGCTCTAACTGAAGGTCCTGACTACGTCTAGGTCCAGCTGGGAGGGCCTACAGGGCCAGTTTTTGCATGTGAGAAAGTATACTGTAATATCTGGGCCATTCACTTGAGAGTTGAGTTTGATGATCCTTGCGGTCCCTTCCAACTCAGAACATTCTGTGATCCTAATGGATTCTGTGATCCCAATGGATTCTGTGATGTATGCACTGATCAAGTGGCTCTGGCACACAGATGTATATAGTTTCCTGAGAGTGTCAACAGAGACTCACATGTGTTTGGCAGCACCCAGAATAAATGGCAAACTCCTTTCATCCCTGTTCTGTTTGACTTTATGTGGGACAGGCTCTTTGTCTTGTTTAAGCCTCCAAATATAGTGCAGTGTGTTTAGACCACAGTCATTCGCTCAGTGCACACACCTTATATCAGCCTATTGCACTGGGAATGGAAGAAGTCTGATCCAATAACTCCCTTCCTGCTTTGTAGGAGAAGGCTCTTAATACTTCCATATACTGAAATCTGAAATGCTCACAGAGCCCTGAGGACAAAGCACCAGATGTCATGCAGAGGAACATAGGCTGCCACACACAATTTCAATATCTAGCATTTATTCAATTTTTTTCTTTCTTTTTCTGTGCCTTGTGGGCACCCTTTTTTTTTTCTCTTAATAAACTGAGGTTTTTTTCATTTTCACTCCCTGGTATCCATTTCTCTCATTGGTAAAAGAAAAGGGAATTATTGAACCCTTTCTCCTTGGAGGATATGTTCATTCCAGGGTGTTTCCTCTCAAAATTTGTCTCAAAACCAAGACACATGCTTTATGCAGTACCCTGGCTTTACTAAATCTGCCAGTAATGCCTCTGGCATCAGTGTAGAAATTCCCTCTGCAAACAGAAATCCCATGTTATATTGGCCATCCTGAGCTGATAATGTTCAAGTTTGCCCATGTTTCCAGCACTGGACAGGGGGATGTAACTTGCTTATATATCATTCAGTTCAAACCTTCATGAGGCTGTTCTTTTTTTAGTGCTTCTGTTCAGAACAAATTTGGTGCTTTCAAAGTTGGGCATTAATTTTTTCTTAATAAGATATCATCATAAAACATCAATTTAGTGCTTCGTTTCTTCCAATTTCCATATAGGAATCCAACTCTGCTAAATTCGAGCTTCAATCCCCCCGGCCCCTCATGTAACTCTGCCATAGACTATGAAGGGTTACCGACCCATAGCAAATAAATTAATTAGCCTACATAATTATATTTGGGTCATTTTATTTCAGACCGTGAAATCAGAATCTCTGTTCACATTAGTGCAGGAATTGCTCTAACTAGCCATTGGGGCTCCCTTGATATACCATCTGCAAATGCAGCAGACTGGCACCTGCTGGACTAAAGAATCCATGCTCATAGATTGCATGCACGGTTTTTTTTCCATTACCTTTTCTGGGCATCAGCTTTGAATCCTATTTCTATCCATTTCCTGTCTCAAAAGAGTAATTCCGCCTTACAGCATGATCTTTGTCTTTTGCAGTCCACAGTTGCCGAAAAGTCTCACACAGGCTACCAGGTAGGTCAGATTACTTGACCTCCAGCTGTCTTGGGGTGCAGTGCAGAATTTATTGGCATAGCCACCAGAGAGGGCTCTTAGAAAGCCTGGGAAGCAGGGCTGTGCTTCTCCTGGGAAAATGTGTCATAGCACAGTCACTTGGCCTCCTATGCATCCTCTACTAAAAGAACACGATCTTTATGACAGCTTGAGTCTTTGGAGGTTCTTATTTGGCTCTTCTTGGTTCCATTTCACCTCATGGTCACTTTAAATTGGAGGCCTGGGTAAGTTCTGCATCTTGGACTGAGGCTGTTCTCAGGAATCTAACTGAGCTTGAAAAATAGTTCTAACTGCTATACCTTGTTATGTGGTCACACAGGATAAGGGTGGTAAGGTTAACATCTAATTTACAGTGGTCATTGCTATAGACACCTTAGGATCCACCACAGAGAGATGTCCATTACACACACAGCATGGAGCCATGAAGAGGGATCTTCTTGCTCCTGCTGTATGCTTAAAGGGCCAAAACAGGACTGTCATTCCATGAATTTCCCCACTGCTCATGAAACAAGACTCACAAAACGCTATTTCTGCCCATAACTAACAACCATATGGACAGCCTGTCAACTGACTGACCACCTGGCATCTCTTGAAAAAACAACTGCACACAGCTGTGTTGTGAGGTGGGCCAGCTGCCATTCACAGCTGGATGTGAATTGCCCACATACACCATGGTGAGGAGGAGGAGGAGGAGCAGGAAGGGATCTTAGTTGAGAAAATAGAATTGGAATGTGCACCAGAATGGGAGATTAGTTCACTGCATTACTAATATTAGTCAAATAATGATAGAGACAAGCATCTAGAGCTGCATGGAGTTCACAAAGTTAGCAGGGCTACTGGTGAATATCTGTGAATACAAATATATAGGCAACTTCTAGACACTGAGTTAGTTCATTGGTGGCTATAAAAGTGACAGACCTTATCCAGTCTCTGCATAATAAGTCTCAAAAATGGTGGCTTCTGGATGGTAAGAGGATGCACCAAAGGAAAGATCATTCTGTATGTGCCCTGTGCTGATATACTTTTCCTAAGCATCTGCTGGTAGCTCTGTCAGCCTAGTATACTGAGCTGGATGGCCCTTTAATCTAGGAGAAGAGTTCTCATGTCCTTTTAAAGGAGGATCTATGGGGAGATAGCTTATGGTAGCAGAAAAATCACATCTTTCCCAGCTCCTTTATAGCAGAAATACCTCAATTGTCCCCTCACTAATCTTGTTGAAATTCCCACCCACCACAGTACAACTTGTATTTGAATAGCTGAGAGTAGAACTTCTGGAATTCACATTTCTATATGTTTAATATAACCTGAGAAGAGTTTACCTGTCTGGAATTTTGGATGCAGCTATTTCATACAATGGTGATTTTTAGCAGATGCAGCCATTTTGTATTTATAAAGTTAGCAATGATTTTGTCACAGGAGGTTTTGTGTGCAAGAAAGACACTGAAGAAAAATATGAATCAGAAATGAAAGTAAATATAATCAGAAATGAAAGCAGCCACCAGCTTCCAGCACAGCATTCCAAAAGTTTAATTGTGCAGTCATCACCCTTTTAAACTTAAACCATACAGAGTTTGGCAAGAGAAAAAACAGAAACAACAGCAACAAAAAACTGCAATACTTCACATCACATTAAGGGACACACAAAAAGAGGATTTTGTAGTTTAAGTGATGACTTCCTTTGAACAGCCTTTTCGTTTGTGTCCAGTCCTTCTGAGTACTGCCCATGGGGGATGCCAGGTCTATTGCAGACGTGGTGGAGCAGCCAACAGGGGGCAGCCAGAGGACAAGAATGAGCATCAGAGTCGGACACCCCTTCCTTGGAGCGCCCAGAAAAGCAACAGTCGATCACCCTACCAGCAGCCTGCTAGCCGGTCTCTAGACTGATTCATTAGACAGACACCTCCCTCCCTGTCTCATCATTCCGTTATGACACAGGAAGATGCCAGCCTTTCATGGGACAAAAGGACATTCTCAGGAATGCAAAGGACTGAAATATCATCTCATACCCTGGCATGCTTCCAGGACACCAAGGATGTGCCGTCTCCTTAATCACAAGTCCTTTTTTGGTCCTGCTGCATTTTAAGAGACTAGTCTGACTCAAAGACGATATCAAGTTCGCCTAAAGTAGCCAGGAGGATTTGCATTTGAAAGCCATCCAGCCCAAGCTTCACCAAACTAGCCTTTCTGGAATTAAAAACAGACAGAAGGGTCTTGCTTGACAGTGCTTTTTTTTTTCTTGATTCTCAGCTTTACCCTTGAGAGAAAACACTGCTTTCTGCCTCCATTATAATATTTTTGGAAGGTACGCTCCTCTTATCTGGGCGATGTCATTAAGCAGAGCACCAAAAGGACAGACAGAAGCTACTTTGGAAGGCTGTGTTTTCGCTTTGCAGATGTAGTCACACAAGTGCATCTCAGATTCACGGCACTGTTCCTACACTGAAAGCCAGTGTTCATGGAAGATCAAGCTAAACTGGGCAGCTTGGCATTGCTGCTGGGTTGGTTGCTGGGTCTTAACAGAGGTTATTGCTGTGGCACAAGGTTGTCAGAGCATAAAATTAGAGGCCTGACAAGTAAGGGTTTCTCACAGGATCCCATACCTCTGGTGGACTCTGGAGCCAAACATAACCAGCTCTGACTTTCATCTCACACATGGGATAGTTATAAATAAAAGAGAGATTACCCTCCTCCCTGTGAAACAAGAGAAGTGAGGAAAGGAATGTTACCCGATGAAATCACTACAGCCTAATCTTTTCAAAACACTGCTACTGAACTCACACTACTGTCAGATCTTCTTGGCTGCCTCAACTTTCTAGAGCCCTTTTTCAATTATTTCCTACTCTTGAATTTTAAGCTCAAGTCTTCTACCTCTGTTTATGAGGTACAGTGTGGTTTTTTCTCACATCCACAGGACCTCCCTTCCTCAACAGCTGCATCCACCCCCATTGTTCCTTTCAAGGCACTTTCTCTATTCATCTTCAATCTTTACTTCTCATTTATCAGCTCCAATTTTCATGTAATTTTATATTCTTAAGTAAAAAGATCTTTCCATTTCTTTTTTCTTAGACTCACTGTCAAAAGCTCACTCCTACCCCATAACACTCTCCACAGCTGCACATTTCTTGTCATCTTCTAGCTCTGATATTTGCTAGCAGACATGACAAAGACTGGGAGACACAGGCACATTCAGAAACACAGTAACTGGAAAAGAACAATTTGAGATTGGGGCATTTCAACATGGATGTCCCTTCAGTTCTGTCCCCATCATTAATTCTAATGGAGTCTTTCATCTCTACGTTACTGTATTTTCAAGCTCTATAAAGGAAGTTTCTCAACATTCTTAAGCAATTCAGAGCACATAACCTAGTCAGAAAGCAATCATGTCTTAAAAAAAAAAAAAAAAAAAAAAAGCTGGAGGATAAATCATATTTGCAGGGTGGTTTCCTACATTCATTGTTCAAATTGCTACATGCTAGCTGGCCATGGAGGAATGTCAGCTTCTCAGAAATTTTCTTTATAAGTCTAAAAACTGTTCAATCAGTTAGCAAAAGCCTTTGTTCCACTTCCTTTCTTTCTTTTTCTAAGGGACACAGCTGGCCCTCTCCCATGTTCCCTCAAACACCTTGGATTTGTGAATGGCTACAAAGAGGCATGCTCACTAAATACTAGAGGCATTTATTAGCAACGTTGAGCAAATGAGAACAAAACACTCAAGATCTGCCAGCACATGTGGAAGACTGAGATGGCTCAAGCCCCAGCTGAGCAAAATACATATTCCTTTACACATTATTGCTCCAAGTCAGCCCTAGTTTATTGTCCATCAAAGCCAAAGACTGTCTATCCGATTCAATGGGACCACACTGGGACCCAGATAACATATTGTAGAAATTCTCCTGAGAAAGAGCAGGAACATTAGCAAAACAGCACATGAATTAAAGCAGGCTTGATCCTCTTTAGTGTACGCTCTGAGCCTAGGGCCCACTAAGAACCTTCTGATCACTTAATCTGCCTATCTGGAGGATCTGTATATATATGAGAAAATCCTGGTAATCAAGAGTGTAGATAATAGCATTATTATTTTATTCCCATAAACGTCTGAAAATAAATGTTTTCTTCTCCAGTGCAATCTGATAGATAAAATTCACACACTCTGAAAAAGAAAACAGACCTTCCAGAAAATGTAATAGGAATAAAAGTGAGGATACAGTATCTCAGAAGGCAAAACACATTAAATAAAAACATTTTTACTGGATACATGTTTTCCAATCTTCAGATATAATCAGAAATTACTGATAAACAACATACAGCTGATAATGTTTTATGGGAGGTGTCAGAAAGCATAACCATATTTACACACTGTAGCTGTGTACCTGGAACCCTTGGACCATGACAGGCAGGAGCAGAAGGCAAAAGGAGACTGAGATGTGGCTAAGACAGAGGCTGACAACTCTCTCTGTCCAAGGGATGGAGAGCTGGGAATATTGGGGCAGTGGGGGACAGGAGAGAAAGCCCATAGCCAGAGAAGGGCAGTCCAGGTCTGGCATGCTGGTGAGTGATCACAGCAGTTGCAGTCCTATTCTGGTGCCCCCCTAGAAATGCAGTATCTGCTTGAGCCCTACTTAGCCCATTATGTCATTACTAAAGCCAAAGAAAAATGTTGTCAACTCAGAGACAGGACTGCAGGATGGAGTGTTACCAGTATAGTTCAGTTGGTAAGAGTGGAAAGTCCAGTCCTCTCTCAGGGCTGTGACAACGGCAGAGCAGGAGCAAATCCTGGTAATGGGGTGAGCTGTTTCTCCCAGCATTGCATCTCTTTCCTGGTAGAATTTCCTTCTGATTCTAAGGAAATTACAGCAAGAACCAGAGGTCACTGCTATGACAAAGCATAGGTTTAGGAACAACAGTTATTGACAAGCTTCTGTTCAGTGAACACCAGAATAATCCCCTAAATCATCAAGGAAAACTCAGGTCACCTTCCATCCCACATTTCTTTAACTCTGGTTTATTAATAGACCAAATACATTTGCTATTTCTACATAAGGTTAGTCTGTTCTATTGTATTAGTGTTGGGTTTTTGGTGGGGTTTTTTTTGGAGGGGGAGTACTGTAATATGAATGCTATTTATTTTGTATCACTCTCCCTGAGAAAAATCTCTGCAGTTTTACCAATTTCCCGAACTTCTGCAGCCTTTACTCACATGGTGTAGGATGGGGCTTGGAAGGGAAGAACTTCCTCTACAGCCAGGCACTCCTGTTTCATTGGTTTTAAATTGCAAATTCATAATGAGGAATATACCTAGGAAGGGAGTGGATTCATTTGAAAATTAGCAGTGGAAACTGGCTTCTCAGAGTTCTTGCCATTAGACTACAGCAAAACATTTTGTGATAAACCACAGCACTACAGTTTGAAATTGGATTTGAAAAATCATCTACATCATATACCATCTGCAGAGCAGGAATTACTCACTAGGAAATCCTGAGCAACAACAAAATAAATGTATACATTTCTACCAGAAGGGTTGTGCCAAAAAGAGCAGACTAACCAAGAAATATTTTTTGCTACACAGTACTTACACAATTCTTATTATCACTGTAGACTCCCAAGTGACTCAGTTTGTCTATCTTCTGGAAATTATTCAGGATACCATTATGATTCCTTATTCTTATTTTATTCATGGCAAAGTTTTGGAGGTTTTGTTTTTGGAGGGTTTTTTGGGTTTTGGTTGTTTGGGGTTTTTTGTTTGTTTGTTTTTTACTTTATGGTTTTGGTTTGATCCACAACAAAGACAAGGGGCTCTTCGCAAAATCTGGATTGATTTTGCTTTTCAAATTCTCATGACATTCAGTGAAAGCTTAATCCAGCACTGCTGAAGTCAGTGAAAGTTTTGCCAGTGGCTTTAACTGGGAATAAGAATTTAATTATTCACTAGTGAGAAGTGTCAGCATTTGATTCCAGCACTTGCAAATGCATAATATGAGCCTAAACAGATTATAGTTGGTCCCCAAATAGCAGTACCATGGACTAAACCCAAATCAGGGGTATTTTCTTTTTTCGAAAGAGGAATTTGTTTCTAGAGTCCAAACCCCAGGAAACTTGCCTTCAGTTTCCAAAGTATTTCCTTGATCTGCAGGAAATTAATACCCATCCTCCTTTTTCTGTATGAGCATTTTTTGTGAATAAATTTTTCACAGATTCACAGAAAATTCTGAGTTGGAAGGAACCCATAAGCATCACCAAGCCCAACTCTTAAGTAAATGGCCTATTCAGGGATTGAACTCACAGCCTTGGTGTTATTAGAACCATAATGGTTCTAATATCAATGCTCTGATCAATGGAGCTAGGTCCAGGCCACTGACCTCACAGGATGAAATAAAAAGTTATCATTGTTCTTCCGATGAACTGATTCCCCCAGTTTGGTTTCCCAAGCCTGCAGTCCCTTCCTCCCCAGCACCAAAGGAGAATCACTCTTATGCATGCTCTTCCTTCTCTGGAGAATCTCCAAAAGTACTATTCAGATATGTTAGATCCTCTTTAGTATTTAGTTCACTGGGAGATCAAGTCTTCCTTAAATGTCAAGAGATTGTCCGGGGTTTTTTTTTGTTTGTTTGTTTGCTTGTTTTTTCAAGATAAGATATTTACATTCCTGTCTTTCACCTAGTTTTCCAGATTATCAGGATTTCTGTCAGGTAGGATATAACTTTTTTTTCTGCTTCCTGCTCTCCACACTATTATCTAAAGTGCTTTGTGTTTTCCCACACGGGGCCCACTTCTGATCTCATCCAAACAGGTTTTAATCTTCCTACTTTAATGGAGTTACTTCTGATTTAGTTCACTTTGGTGAGGAATCATTCCATGATCCTCTGCAGAGATCTATTGGAGATCAACTTTCTAATTGTGCTGCATAATGTGTTCATTTTCCTTACAGGGCCTCCTAGCCCTGAATCCACACCTCAGCAAAAGTCCCACCTTAAGTCAGTCTTCACACCACAGCCTGAAGAGGGACAAAGAAACAGCATCAGGATCACAGGAGGAGGATGCAGCATAGGCTCTAACCTTCCGCTCCATTTTTCCTGTCATCTGTGGCTTTCCTCTGCTGCAAGAACAAGAAGACAAAGGAGTTTAGCCCCAAACCTATTTCTGCTGATGCTTACACTAAGTTGAGACATTTTAATCTGTCCTGTCCATGATAACTCTGCTCATCCGATCTGGGCCTTTCACTGAAAGAAAAATCTTACCTGCTCTAGAGGTATTTGTTGGCTTGTTAGAGAACAATCAAATCTAGTAAAGAGATTAAAGGGGCAGTTCCAGAGACAGATGAGATACGTGGAATAGTTTCTCCTGGATGCATCAATCTTGCATCTAGTTACAGTAAATCAGCACCACAGTGAACTCAATCCATTTCATGAGCACATGGGCTAAGGGTTCATTTTTACAGCTGAGAGCAGTTTATTCCCAGAAGTTAACGCCTTGCAAAAGAAGATGAAGCAGATGAAACATACCAAGCTGGAAGTCAAATGCTTGTGTATGTAGTTTGTATTAAAGAATTTTTTCAATATTTGCATTTTGTAAGCCTTAAGTTAGAATACATATTATGGCTAAATAAATTAAAAATTAAACATAGATACCCTATTACTAAAATCTGTATGCTTAATATCTAAGACAACCATTAAGGCTTCTTCTTTCTATTGATTTATGATGTATGATTCATTTTACTATCCAGCCTCTAAAACAATGCACACATTTTACTAGTAGCATAAAATGCTCTTGATATTAGTATAATAAAATATTTTACTTGCAAATAATCTTATAAAAGTTTTCCTAAAGCAAGGAGCAAAATGTGCACATACATAACCATTCCTAGTTCAATGTACCACCTGAACAATGATTACATCTTAGAGAGATATTTGACAAAATAAAAGTGAAGGTTTTTTGAGAAGAAGAATAACAGGATAAACTGTTTGAAAATCCATTCAGATAATGTAGCAAATAAAATATTCCAGAGTTATCCTTAAAAACATCTTTTCTAAGAAGTGTTGCTGAAACTTCCTAATGAGAATTTACTAGTAAAGGAATTCTATCCACAAGGCAGTTGAGATACAGTCCATGAAGAGATACATTCAGAGCCCTCCTCTGGAGGCAGGGCAAATCATTTTGAATCCAAGTTCTGCTTTTGAGTAGACAGAGGCAGATCAGTATTTTGTCCATAGGCTCTCAATAACTGACTCCGCATTCATCTGTGTAATCAGCATAAACAGCTTCATTGAAAATGTCCAAGTGAAAACTCAGGTTCACTTTCCCNGATTAATTCACATAGAATGTTCAGTGAGATTTAAACCTGCTAGTTCTGTATTAAGCATGTAAACTCAAAAAAAAAAAGAAAAGAAAAGAAAAAAACCCACAACCAAAAAAGTATGTATATTTTAGTGTAGTGGAGGCTTGGAATCAGTATCTTCCATTATTGACTTTGTAGCTAACTAATGGCTTTGCACACTATTAGCATTACTAGTATGAATATAGCTAATGGATATTAGCACAATGTGAAAAAGTGGTCATTAAAACACTGTAAAATGCATTTGGTTAATAATTAGCACATTTGAAAGCTTAACTTCTTAACTAATGCATTTATTTCATGTATTTATAATTGCAAAATCATATGTACTCATGTTTATAAATTATAGTTTCAAAAGAAATGTGCTCAGTATAATTCTAATATACATTCTTATGCTTCCTTTCTTTCTATTTTGCACATTATAGAAAGTGCAAAGCAAGAAGATTTCAGCAGTAACTCAGTTATGGCAAACTAAGCAGATGGAGCCCCAGCAAAAAGCATTCCCCAGACAAGAAAAGCAAAATGCCACATGGCAATGCAATGCTCCTGAGTAGACTCCAAAGTGCCTGGTCTTCTCTGTCCCAAGTGTTCTCTCTTGGAGCAGACCTTTGATTTACTGATACACTTAGGATCTGCTGGATGAACATCATGCATCAATAATGAGCTTCATCAAAAGTTTAGCTTCAACACAAAGTCTTTTACTTAAAA
>VWYP01003078.1:100402-192866 GCA_013400435.1 Pycnonotus jocosus | reverse complement strand
AAAAAAAAAAAAAGTGCTTCCATTCCCAAACACCATCATGGTGGAGATCCAGTTTCCTGATACAGGGAATCTGCAAAAAAAGTGGTTGAATATATCATATCCTAGAGGGGAAAAACTCAGACAAATAGCACTCCAAATAGCCCTCAAAATAAATAACAACAACTAAAACCCTGGATGAGATAAGCATTAAAAAAACAAACAAACAAACAAAAACAGACAGTGTTGGAAGAGCGTAAGGAGACGACATCCCCTTAGAGAAAAAGGAAAAAAATTCAACAAAGAGGAAAAAAAAATTCAACAAATATCTCCTACACCTTCATATTGATTTTTGCTTTTGATCAAATTAGAAATGTAGTTACATTTTTTTTGGTTTATGAATGAGACATGTGAAACCTCCTGAGATCACTCTGGCAGCTGCAGCAGCACTCCGGGGACCCAAAGCAGCAGAGTTCCAGCCACACCCTGTATGGTGTCTGCCCAAGTTACACGAGCCCATGGTAAGGGGTGGTGTGCCCAGGCACAGTAAGGCTTGGCACCTGGCAGCTCTTTAACTCGACTTGCCCAAGAGCAGAGGCTTCAGCTTGGCTGATCTGATCCTCTGTGGCCTCTGACAGTACCTTCACCCCAGCAGAGAGGGGCTGCTGCTGTGTTGGCTGGGGCACACTGTGCTCCCCAGCTGCTCCAAGGCTGCTTATATTTGTATTTCGTGAGCACAGAGACCCCCTAGGCTGGAGGTTTCCCCTTCTCTTTCACAACATCCTTTAAGCAACTCTTCAGGTTCCTGTGGAAAAAAAAAAAAATCTCCTCAATGCCTTATTGAGTGCATTTGAAATTCCAAAACTAATGAGGCTTTTGTCTCCCTCTTAACCTAAGAGCTATTGTTACTTCTAAAAATAAAAGAGGTAATCTGTTAAAGAGCTAAAAATACTGAGCTCTGAGAGCCTTTTCAGACCTTTACACAGAAGATGATTGACACCCTTGCACCTTTAGTCTTCACAAAGATAATGGTGAGGCAGGAGCTCCTATGCCCACCTCACAGCAATTCTTTCAGCTGTCTGCCAGTTGTTATCCTGCAGCTAAAAAAAATCCAGCACAGTCTGGTAGAAGGTTAGTGCTCAGAAAGTGGTATTCATCAAGAATCTAAAACAATCACCCAAGGGTGCTTGGGCAACACTGTTTTAGGAATGATCTCTGTATCTTTTTTTAGTAGGAGAAGCAGAGAATGCTTTCAGATAGGAATGCCAAAAAGTCCAGCTATGTGCCACCTGCCCAAATCCCCATGGCTGCAGGACAAACAAAAGCTCTCCTGGGACACAGGAGGACAAGGGTTGCAGGTTGGGTGAGGCACCACATGCTTTGAATTGAACAGGACAGTTAAAACAATTAGATCTAGTTGCCAGTAGCAAAAAAAGCCCTCCTGTTCATAATGCAGGTCTTGAATAGTCACAGTGCAGTGAGCACAACTCTTCATTTTCCAAAGTTTACCGGTCAGAACAAACAAATATTTGCCTCACTTCCCTAACTTCAAAGCTGTGTTGAATGTCCTCAGCAAGGTGTTGGCAGAGGCAGGACTACAGGGATGAGTCTGTGAGAAGAGATGAGGATGTGACCCATGGCAGACACGGCCAGCTCCAGCTTGCTCCACCAGACCCACTGCAGGACACAGAGGAGCCCATCAGACACAGAGGCCTCTGTGAGCAGGTGACACAGAGAGAGAGAGAGGAGAACTAAAGGGAATGAGAAATGGCAGAGGGAATCAAGGTCAGAGGAGGAGCAGGTACACCTGAAGGAACTGCAGCCCATGGAGAGCCCAGGAAGCAATAGATATTTCCTGAAGGACTGCAGACCGGAAGGAGAATCCATATCAAAGCACAGGAAAAGTGTGAGAGGAAAAGAGCAGGAGAGAGAAATCACTAAACATTCTGACCATAACTGCCCCCCAGCAGCACTTGGGGACCATGTTCAGGAGTCTGGAGAGAATAAGGAAAGGGAGGGAAAAGAAGGGGACAGGAGGGTATATCTTTGTCTTTCTTTGTGTCTTACAGCCAGATTCTATTTTAAGTGGCAATAAACTAAATTAACTTTCTCCAAGTCAAGTCTGTATTACCTACAACAGTAACTGGCGACCAATTTCCCTGTCTTTATGTTGGCCAATTAATTTTCTTATCCTATTTTCTCCCTATGCCCTATGGAGAGAGGTTATGAGTGAGCAGCTGGATGGAAATTTGGGTGTTTGCCAAAGCTAACCCACCACAAAAGTTAACCCATCACAATGTGCCAAAAACTCAGCAGCACATGGACTTCCTCAGCCTGAAGCCTCTGCAAGAGGATGAACTTGGTTTCAGTCAAAGGAAGTACTGGGAAAGGTAAAAGCTATTTCACAGAGTTTTTCTACAGACATAAAAATAAATACATTTAAAAAATTATTCTCTAGGAGAAATACCACTTTCAGCTTTTGCTAATCATTTGGAAGAAGAGGAGTCATCTGAATGATCCCTGGATCCCCAGTCCTGCGTCATTTCTGTTAGAAATAAAAGTAGAATGGAGGACAATTCTACAACAATGAAGATTTCACAGCAATGACACCATATAGAGGTTCTTTTTTGATTCTATAAATATCCTGTTTACTTCAAGTTGTTCTTTCAAACAAAAGATCCAAACCTGCTTCCAAGTCCTGATTTAATTTCAACTGGGCATCTGAGAATATAGGAAGCTTTACCTGGCTCTAATCATGGGGCATTTTGGTCACTTGTTCCAGCAGTGTGTAATCCTAAACCCTCTTTCTATGGCCTTTAGCCATTAGCATGGCATTTAGCCATTTTTAGTCTACAATCTTTTAAATGTGAACCAGTCTTTTTCCTCTGTTCTGAATTCTTATTATGATATATTTTCCATAACTTGCAGTACACAAAGGAATGTCCTACTTCAACCTCTTTGACAATGAAAAGGCTGCAACAGGGAGGACAGCAAAGAAAGATTCCTTCCCCTAAACACTCATTCAGGGAAGTAAGGAGGGGCTGAGAGGACATTTCTACTGTCCAGCAGATTGCTTGTGCTGTGGAACTATTTCAAACACATAGAATTCCCCAAGCTTGTACAAGATGCCATGAATTAATCTCTAACTCATTTGTACTCTAGAATGTTTCCATTCATTTAGGCTATCAAGGGATTTGCTGTGCTTCCAATGTGTCATTATAAAGTCCTTTAAAATATTTCAATCCTGCTTTAAACTTAAACTCCTCAAAGAGCTTTAACTGTGTGGTATAAATTTATGAAGACCATATGAAAGATGTCAAGCTCATGATAAAAGTCAGAGATAATCAAGAAAAAAAGGAATTGGACTACAAATTAATCTTCAGTGTTCCTGTCTGTTTCCACTAGAAGAAATATCTATAGCAGTGCCTCCAGGAAATATCTCCTGACAGAAGTCAGCCAACCTACCTCACATGTCTGTGAATATTCTGAAGTCAATGGTCACTTCCACAAAATCCTGCCTTAAAGCCTTTTCAACATGATCCTGTCAAGTTTTACAAGATGCACAGGGTTTGGTCAAAGGCCAAACTGTCCTTGAAAAGTTTGGATTGTTTCTGCAGGTCATGTTCTAACTGGAGGAGATCTGCTTTTTTGACCATCACTGACTCAATGGCAGATCTTGTCTAAGACTGGGCACCAGAGCTGTGCCTTTTTGCAACAGAAACTAAAATCAAGTTTTGGTTGTTCTCAGTTGACAGAGACTGTGTAGCGCTCATGCAAGATTTGTAAGATACTAGCTATGACCTGTTTAAACTGTAACTTGGGTAGCTGTATTCCAGCTAGTCATGCTCCTTACCATCTCACATCAACAAAATAGTGTCTATACTTAGGGGCACTGCTGTGGGTTGACAGAGGATTTTTCTGGCTACCTGACATACACAAAAGAGAACACTTACTTATGCTTTAAAAGTGCAGTATATTGGTCAGTGTATAATTATTTCCAAATTTAGTGTCAGCAATATTTCTTGTCCTATTGTGCTAGCAGAATTTTAATAAAGATTAAAATCACTCACTCAAGTTTCACTTTACTAACATTGTAACCTGGGCTTTGTAATCAAAGGGAAAAATTAATTCTGGCTTGCTTCTTGTATCCTCACTCTGACGATGACTTAGGGAAAAAACTTCAGTTCCATAGAATGAGAATGCATTTCCCCAAACTTATTACTCCTCTCCCAAATCAAATATTTGTTCTTATTCTCATACATGAATCATGCTAATCCCTTGTTTTCCTGATTCATTCCCTGTGGACTTCTCTCCATTAAAGGAAGGTTAAATGAGGTGGACAGGACATCTATAGTACGTCTACAGCAGCAGAGCAGGAGTCTTTCATGCCGAAAATTCCATAAGCCTGCCATCTAATATCAGGTGTGTTGAACAGGAACTGACATGTTTTCTGTAGTGTCACCCTTTACAGCTGTCCTGACTCTTCTAGGACATTCTTTACTGGATTTCAGGTCCTCTTTAGACCATTTGAAGACTCACATCTGAGGAATGCCATTCTTTATCTTTCTCTCTCCAAATTATGACTTTTAAGGCCATCCATTTCACTTTGCACTTGACATAAAGGCAAGGAAGTACATTTTTAAAATCACCTATTGGGAAAGTAACAAAAGCCTTGAGCCATTAAATTCATACACATTTTTCCTTAGCCTTTGCCAAGTTATGTGCAATAAAACAATTTGACTGTCCTTGACCACACTTGATTGTTGACTACCAGAGCAGCATAAGATATCCCTCAGACTGTCTGATTACATTATACAGTGAGATTATATTAAATGTGTCCTACATTTTTGGCTGGGACAAAGGCCAACCATGAAGACAGTGAAGCATTTGATTGTGGGATATTTCCTTTCTCCATCCTATTTAACAGTAAGATCTTCTGCAAATTCTTAAACAGATCTCCTGAGAGCTAACATTCATTGTTTTCTTTAGCCTACGTTTGTGTGTGCCTTATGTGAGCAAACCTGCCCCAGAGTGACCCATACTCCAAAACAAATGCCATTTAAACATCATTCTCTGGGAAACAGAGTCATTTCAGTACACTTGCTCAGTGACAAAAATCCATTTCACATCTTTGCTGGTCCAGGTCATTTTCATTTAATCACTCAACAGAATGCAGAGGGTTTATATGATGTATTCTGAGGAAAGGAATGTATACTTATACCCTGCTTCACTTTTTTTTTTGAGATGCTTTTATAAAAATAAGACAACCCACCTACAACAAAAAGATCTTTCATTTGACATTCATTATTCACAATAATTTGTCATTGAGTTAATGACACTGAGAATCTTTGGCTCAAGAAATAAAATAAAAGTCACCTTAATAACATCTGAAGGAAAATTGTATCCCTGCTGTAATGTCTAAACGCTTGTCCACATATGTGACCCAAACCATAGAAGATATGGACATTCTTATGTTTTTTTTCTGACTTTTCTGATTCAGAAAAACACAATTATCCTCTCATGCTGATGAAAAACTTAATGATTTTTTAATTTTTTTTTTTTTTGAGCTATGACCTTCAGGGAATCTAGGAATCTTCATTCATAATCAGTAAAAGGAAAATAGTGGTAAAGATGAAGATGCACACACAAATTTGCAAAGTCTGAGCCAGATTCATCTTTGACTTTTCTGGACAGGTCCTCTGACAAAGGCCATCACAAGGGCAATATGACAAAGAAGAGTTTATGGGGGCAAAAAGTAGCTCTCTCCCCACCCCTGCCACACACACCTTCCTCAAGTCATACTCATAGATATTGAAAAGGGCCAGGACATTCTGGAAAGTGTGCAAGGTCTGCTGAAGAGAGAGTTCCAAGGCAGAAACAATGTATCAAGGATATAAATTCAGTGCCTTCCTCTACAGAAACTTCCCATGAAACCCTGAAGCCATTGCTCCTGAGAAGATGTGACAGGACAACTACCTCTTTGCTTCCCAGAGAATGCCCCAAGTAATCCAGAAGTTTCATTTGGATGAGACAACTCATTTTATAGCTTCCCATACTGACAATGTGACCTGACCTACTGGAATAACTGAAAATTTTCCCGTTGATCCCAGCGTGCAACAAAGTGCCTCTTGACATATTCCTGTTAATAAATCTTTCAAGTACTGGGTTATATTCATTTGAACAAGGGAAAAATTAAAGGGAGATCAAAAGACCTTTGGTCAAGGGTATTAGAGAGTGTCCTTGCCAGAGCTGGATTTTGGAATCTTAGTCACTCTTTATCTCATCCTCAAGTAAGCTGATGCTGTTTTCTCGTCAGCTTTTCTAAAATCAGTGCAACAATAAAAGCAAAAGGTAGTAGGAGACATCTCTCTTTACAACACCCACTACAGCAATGGGTGTATTGATAACCAAAAAAAATTATTTTTTTTAAATAATCCTTCTAGTTTCATTCACCTCTGGTGTGTCTTCCTTACTTTCTTGCCTGGAGTTCAGTCATTCTTATAACAGTAAATGCAAATTAAATGAATAAATTTAACAAATCCAGCATAAATGGTTGCTTGGCTCTCCACATTTTTACTGGAAGTGATCAGTCTTTAATGCCAAAATGTCTGAGAATCAGTTGGAAAGACAGGGAGAATTTTCTGCCCATTGATATCTGACCTTGCAGTTTTGGATTGCTGAGTAGGAGCTGAAACCCAGCAGTTCATACATGCCCAATGTCCAAATTATATAAAGAAAAGAGTTTGCAGTAAGAGTGGGGTTGAGACAGGCAAAAGGTACATATTGAGCACGATGCTGAAAGGGCATGAAGCTCACAACTTAACAGTCTCTTGCTGGAGTAGCAGACAATGCTTTGTGTATCTGCTCTGTTTTACACATGCACATTTTAAATGAGATGATACCATTTTGAGCACTTTTTTAGTCATTATTACCATAATTTGTTCCACAATAAAATCAAATATTCACTAATGTTTTTCATGTCAGAATGACAGGGAGGAATACTATTTTAGCACCCACTATTTAGCAAATTCCATTAAGTAGAAGAAGAGTTTAAAGTCTTGTGCTTCTCAAGCTCCCATTTTTAATTAGATCTTTTGTATCCTTATTTTCCATTGGGGGTGGGAATCCTTCAGAGCCAAGCACATCAGAAAAAAGCACAAACTTACTCAGAACCTATGGCTTTATTTCATTAATACAGAATAGTTACATATCATTGTGGATATAATGCAGCATCTGGACAGTTTTTTCAGTGTCTTTTACTGTTGTTTTTCCCTTTAGCATTAAGAAATAGCATTGTCCTTTTTAACTCTTCGTCTGAAGTGTTGTGTACATCCATACACCAGCATCTCCCCCATCCCCAAGCTGCTCTCCAAAATAAAGCTGCTTTTGAACTGCAGGCCCAGCACACAGAAGTGTGCAGAGATAAATTTTAATTTTATTTCTGTTCCACTGGTGATGGGGGCTGCATTTATCAAAGTTGAAACACACAAAAAAATACCTTTCAGAGATTATATGATATAAATTCTGATTACAAAAATAAAAAAGAGGATATTATTTGGCCTTGCAGAAGGAGAGTGAAAAGGCTAGCAAGAGTAACTGCTGAGAGATTGCAGTACAGCAGAAGCTTTTATGTAATGTCTTGAATCAGCAATGCTTTTTGTGGCAAAGGCCAAGATACTTAGCGTGCTTTTACATTTAACCATTCCACTATCCAGCACATCCTCTTTCACAACTATGTTTTAAAGACATATTTGAGCTTAATCAAAAGCTCAGTAATTTAAAACAAACAAATAAAGAAACAAACAAGCCGCAAAATAAACCCCAGCACAAATACAATGCACGTTCGTCAGTTCTGTAATTCTGGTTGTTGTGTGAAGTCTGATAAATCCCCTCAGGATTTTGGAGAAGATGATGCCAATGACAAAAGTGACTACTTTGTGGCTGTGCAGTGCCAATGGTTCAATGACCTGGGGGCCCAAGCTAAGACAACACAGCATCATGCTGTATCTGAGGGGTATTGCAGTGCCTCAGGAAGCACTGAGTCATCATCACTGCATGGAGCAAGCACACCTCTGGACATGGAGAACAGTGGAGACTGTAGGGATGAAGCACAAGCCCAGCAGAAAGCCATCTAAGCTAAGAGGCAGCCAGAAACAGCAATGTAACTGTGAGCCCTGCTTGGCCTACACCAGAGCCCTGGAAGTTCATGCTCTTGGTGTGAACAAAAGGGAAGGCCAGGACAACTGTGGTGGCAATTGCTACTGTGTTTGCTGGGCAGGAAGGATCAACTCTTTCCTTCTGCTGCCATCAGCTGTAGTAGCATCACCAAACCAGTTTCAGGAGGTTGCCTGGTTCTCTATTGTTTGCCACTCTTGCCCTCAATCTGTCTCCTTAGAACAGATGACGACCCAGGCCACATTCCTTGCTAGAGAAAGATGATAGTTGAGTTTTTCCCAGACAGCAAAACTTGAGCAGAACACAATCAAATAGCTCAATCCATCCCCTTTCAAATTCTGTTTCTACCACAGGAGTTATTACTTTGGCCCACCTGGAACAGGAGACACAGAATTCTGCTCCTGGAAAGCCCAGATGTTGGTGTGTTTGTGCACGTGGCAATCGGAACTTGGTAGTTTTGTCTTATGTAGGCATTATCTTGAACAAGATAACAAAACACTTAGGTCTTAAAACAACTGAGGTAGAAATAGAGTGAGGAAGAAGGTTGAAGAAGACCCAAAATATCTGCACAGTAATTTTTTCATAATATAAAAATGAATTCCAATAGCTAATATATAGTTACTGGAATAAAAGTTCCAAAAAACTATGTTCAAGTCTGAGGGAGTAATGAGATCAGAATCAAACTGAAAGATTCCCGACTGTGAGGAGCCACAGTCCAGACATCCTCTCTTTTCATTGGACACATATGCTAAGGAGTCTGTTGCAGTGCAGCAGCCTCTTGAGCCTCTCTGTGCTGTACGTAGTTACAAACCAATTTGATTTTTTTTTTCTTACTTTATTCTACGGACTGGCTAAGTGCTGTTCTGTGTAATGCAGGGAGCCAGGGGTCTAGTTAAGCAAGTGTAGCCATTCACACTTACACTAAAGACCTGAAACCCTCAGTCTGTCATATATGAACTTAAATGACTAAAAAGAAATCTGCCTTCAGCTCAATTGCTCCAAATTACAATTTGTTTATCATTATTGAGGAACATGCTGAGGATCACCTGGAAAGAATAATAATTACCTCACTGTAAGCAGTGCTCTCAGAGCTCTCTACCATGTGGTTATTTTGTCTCATTCAGTATGCATCATTTTGATCTAAAATAATTTCTAAAAATATAGTCATTGCCTTTGGCTTTCATCCTGCTTAAACTATCACATAATGCTGCACATGGACAGTTTTCTTTCATTATCCCCGGCCACCCTGAGCTAGAGAGCATGCATTAACACTACACCTCCTATAGCGTCACACATCTAAGCCAAGGACTAGAACACAGAGCCCGCCGTGCCAGAGAGAGACCCACATTTGCATTTGTATGCTTGGCCACACCGATGCAGGGGGACGGGGTAAAGAGGGGCTGTCACTTGGCTCAGTCTCTCTAAATAAATGAAGGCAAAAAATACCTGATAAATGCATGATAATCAACACAACTGTGTAGTGAAAGAATTATGGCAGGGAGGGTAAGGAGGAAACAGACATGTCTATTTGTAAAATGTCATCCTAACAAGGAGAGAGCAAGAGTTATAAGATCACTCACCTAAATACCTCCCAGGATGTCTTCTTTGATTAAGGATTTCTGAGAGTTATTGAGTTTTGAATTAGATGCACTTTAATAAAACAGTAGAATGTTCTTATCTGATTGCACCTGTATTGATTGTGTTAAAGAGGTCTATCCTCAGATCAAGGTCAATGATTTTACATAAACTCTTTAGGTACATGGAATTGCTAGCAGTACTTAGGACTTCCATAGTGTGTCCACCTTTCAATATATACCTACCTGTGAAACCCAGAACTGAGATGAACTTAATGCTCTTTCCATATTATCTCTATCTTCTAACAGTACAATAGTTACTCTAATTAAAGTGTAAAGTTAATTAGGAAAAGACCACTCACACTAGTAAAGTCTCTAGCAACTGTCTTGCCAGCTAGAAAAGGAAATTTTACACATATATTTAAACAACAATGTTTCACAGACTTAAAAGCACCCTTGACCATTTTGAAATGCTGTGCTTCGTGTAAATATCCTTCCTTACCCAAGGAAAATGGCACATTAATCTGATTCATTGTTCCATTGGCTTCAGTAGAGCTTTCTGCTGTGGTGTTATAATTTTGATGGTTTCTGAGTGATACACTCATAGTTTTCCTCTGTAACTATAAACAAATATTTTATATATGTGTATAACTACGTACATATATAAATATATAGTACATATAATTATGAATATGTATAAAATTTAAAATTGCACTTACCCACCTACCCACTGTCAGTCTGTTAGCTTACCCTGCTCGTGACCCTGAGTGCAGATCAAGGAGCACAGCTAGCCAAGACTTCCTGCCAGTCCCCAGCTTTGTTTTGGAGCAGATAACAAGCTCTTCAGGGCTTAGCTAGACCAGGCAGCTACCACAGTGAGTGAAGGTGCCAGCAGGCTGTTCAGGTTAGCAGTAGTGCACGGGTGTGCAATTGTACCTCGTGGGGTGACCTCAGCTTCACCATCAGCCCTGACAAGAGAACAGCAATGCTGTTCCAGAGGTGGCAGAAGAACTTCCTCCTAGCCACTCTCATCTGACCTTGCAGGGGATGAAGTGGAGGGAGAAGGCTGTTCAGCAGGCTGTTTTCTGCTGATGGAGATGCTCAGCAAAGCAGAGATGATCCTGGAACTGAGGGAAAGAGCCTTTTCTATGGGCATAGTGAGGCTGTGCTGTAGCTGAGAAGGGTAAAAGGCAGCCCTAAGCTGCCCCCTTCAAAACTCAGACTGAAGAAGTACTTGTCTTGTGAGTTTTGAAGATAAGTGACATCTTGCTCCATGTGAGCAGGTGGGGACACTTCTAGGGAAATCTGTGCCTCCTCAAATGTTGCAGGAACATTCTCCACTTTGTGGCAAGTAATGGAAACTGAGCAAATAGAAAAGACTCCTGTCACATTTTATAGGCTGGAAAAAGGACTGACCAGGATCCAAAAGCTGGTTTCTGTTGATGAATGTGCTGACTGACTGAGGCAGAGAATCTGAAGGGGACAGCTGCAGGGGAAGAGATGGGCTTACTGTGGAGAGAGACAAGGGTGCGTCAGTGGTGCAGGTGTTGAGGCTGCTGAGACCCAGATGGCGAGAGGTTTCCTGAGTAATATTTCCAAATGTCACAATTGAAACACATGAAGGGGAAAGGCATCCCAACACCCATTAAAAGAAAGTTTTGTTCATGACAACATGAAGTCTGTCAGCAAGGCAAGGAAAAACAGCCACTCCAACTCCAGATGGAAATACATCTTGTCCACATGAAATACAGCTCAAGAGCCTGTTAGATTTTTCTTAACTACCCTGCTAGTTCTTCTGTGAAAATTTCAGCCCCAGCCACAGACACAGCAGGAAAGTAGGATTTAGGAGAAACAAGTTTGCCAAGGGCATCTGGAGCTTTCTCTGGAAAGTCTCATGCTTCTGCATGTCCCAAGCTTCAAAGACAACCTGGCCAAGATGACAAGCACCCAAAGAAGGAAAAAAGCAAACCACTCACTGCTATCTTTGAGCCAAAAATTTCACATTTGCTATCTGTGGCAAAGGATACCAATAGGAATCCTGTCTCCTCTTCAGCTGGCACATTTTCATGAAGGGTGGGATTTCATTCGGATGATACATTGGCTCCCATCTGTTTGCCTTATTTTCCTGGTGCTGCTAAGTGCTGGGGAG
Organism: Pycnonotus jocosus; assembly: GCA_013400435.1. NCBI lineage: Eukaryota > Metazoa > Chordata > Aves > Passeriformes > Pycnonotidae > Pycnonotus > Pycnonotus jocosus. Next base: position 180,992 of record VWYP01003078.1, on the reverse strand, counting down.
GAGTGAGTGTGTTCATTTTTTAGTTTCCTACTCCCTGAATCAGCCAGTTAGAGTGAGAGCAGAAGGGAGTTAGATGGTGTTTCTCAGCGGGTGGGAAGTGGTTCAGACAGGACTGTGCTTGAGCACTAAATGGTCACACAAATTTCCCTGGATAATCTGTTCTCACGTTTGCCTCAGCAGCTGAACGTTCTCTGTCCATCAGCAGGTAAAACACACAGTGAATTTTGCTCAAAATTGAAACAAGGATAAAATACTTATTTCTTATCACTGACAAGTTGGATTCCTTTTCCTGGCAATTCCACTGAGTTACTAAGATACAAGATACCTAATCCTCTTCTTTCATGCACCAGCTTCTTGTTTCATTTCTCACTAATTAACTTAATGCAAGAAAGAATTCATAGGCTTTTGAACAGGCTCAGCTACTTGTTTCCCTGCTGTAGCACTTACACGGTCTAATAAGGAAGGAGCTCCTGATGCAATTCCAGACAGCAACATCGCTCTTTTTCTGCTGCTCAGCACGGACTTTGATTTTCTCTCATTTGGCAGGAATGATCAGAGATCTCCTTCCAACAGAGAGGTAGTGTGATGAGAAAGGTCTAAATTCTGGGGCTTAGAGGGAGCAATGAGAAAATGAGCAAGAGGAAGTGGCTTCACAGGAGCACAAGCCATCAGGCCATTTCATTAAATGAGACAGAGCAAGCATATTGCTTTAAAAGATTTGTACCACGGCAACCGCAAATTTTTAGGGCTTTGGAGTATGATGTTTGCCAGTTCTCCTAGCCTCATATTCACTTCTAGGAGCAGCAGGAAAGAGGTAAAAAAAGCTGAAGACTGACTGTCTTCTCATACTGTGAGACAGAGTCCTGCATTTGTGGGAATCTTCAATGATTTTGAGAACTTGGTCGTGCTGGCTTTAAATGAGGAGGGATGGGGCAATACATCAGATTCCCCCACAAATGCTCAGGCAATGTGTAACAGAGAGGCCAGAGGTAAACTCCTGGGTTATTCACCTGTGCTGAGTGTCCTGCTACAGGAATTGCATTGCCACTGCTACCCATGCTTAGGATTTTACTCTGGCCCGCTTTTACCTGTTCAAGCTTTCTTCATTTTCAGACCAGTCAAACCCTCCAATGTCTTAAAGGAAAGTCAGAGCAGCAGTCCAGGTGTGTCAGGCAAGAGAATGCAATGCTGAACAACTGAAACAGACTCTTTGATTAAGCTTCTATAATGACAAGAGCAAGATCTTTAGTGCCAGCAGATAATCATACTTGTCCTTCACCCCTGCACTGCTGAGACAATGGGACATGGTCAGGGCCTTTTTCTACTAGGAAAAATATCTGGGCTGCCAGAGAAACTCCCAGGCACTCTCATGCTCTAGACATGCAAATATAAACCAAATCTACTTGTTTCTTCCTTGGATAAGGCTCAAGGAAACGATCCCAAACCTACTAAATCCAGTGGTTAAATGGAATTTGCCTGCCTGGACAGAAATAAAGGAGTGTGAGTAGGGGGTGTCAGACACAATTTTGCTTTAGAGTTGGCAGAGTTTTGAATTCAGATTGGGTGTCCTTCAGGGTTTCACTTCAGCATTCTCTTGCTAGTTTAACCCAAAAATTTGCAGGTACTCTTCTTCTGCAGTGTTTTGAGCACAGTTCTGCACATTAGTGTTGTGGGTACCTCAGCGAGTGACAGAGACGTCAGGGTGAATAAGTGATGACATTTTAGAACTCTCAGCGACATACTTTCAGTCTCATCAAACAGTTTGCATTAGGTATTTGTGTCTGTCTTCACAAGTACTAGGGCTGGAGACATGCCTTTTTTTCTCCTTTTTAAATGAAAGGGAAGACAGAGTTATCCCTCAGGATGTCTGTCTGCAATCAATAGAGATACAGCAGTAGGCACTATGGTTGCAAAAAGCCAGAAGTAGGAAAAACAAACCAACTCAAATCAAATATCTGTCAAGTCTTCCCTAAACTAGGAATGGAAATATCTCCAGTTTCTATAAGCACACACTAGAAGCAATCACCATATGTGGGAAAAAAAAATAGTCTGAAGCCAGTCAAAGAAAGTTCAATGTATGCTCACAAAAGGCAAGATCTCAGATCTCGCCTTGAAGAGCTTTCAGGTGTGAAAACACAGCATGCTTTCACATCCAAAGCACTAAGCTCCCATTCCAAAAATCAGCATTGTCCTAGATGTGCTCTAAGCAGCCCAGCTGAAGGGGTAAATGGACACAGAGACCAAGGACACGTGGTGCTTGCCTGCCCAAAGGATGTCTCCTCTGGCCTCCCACACTGCTGTGCTGACTGTATCCACCGAGCACTTGTCTCCCAGCAGCTGTGAAATGGGCTGGCACCTTTTGTCGGCAGACGCTTCAACATGAAAAAAAATCAAAACACACGAAAAAAGAAAAATAGAGGAAACTGCAAAGCACATTAAACTCCAACTGGGACAGCAAAATATAAACTGGGGTGGGGGAGGAAGAAATAGAAGCTGTTGCTTATGTAGGAAACAGCAAATTCTTCCAGGGCCACATGCTTTACGTCTGCTGAGGGAGTCTTGGAACAAACCTTATAAATAAGCATTGTACACAGAGTTGTGCATAGTTTGCTATGCCTCTCCTTTGCTAGTATGTTTACACTTTCCCTCTCTTATTTTAGGAGTTGTTGTTTTCTTCCAAACACAAACAGGCAGAACTGGAGTCATTACAGGCAGATAAGGCAGAAACCTCTGGACCCAGGGGGCTGGGACCCAGTCCTCCAGTTACTCTACATCTTTGCAAACCTTGGACAAAGCTTTATGCAATGAGCCATCTCTCCTACCCTCCTACTTCATTCTGGGAGTTAGGAGAAAGGAGGAAGAGAAGCACTTCCAAAGGTTGACTGAAGTTTGGCAAGGATAAACAAACCAGGGTTTTCTATAGTTACAAGGGCGAGACAGACATCCTCTGCAGTAGGATTTGGAACAGGAGCCCAGCTTGGCTGATTTAAATCAATTCTTCATGTTTCAAGCCTGATTCCTCTTCCTGCCATGTGGCCTGTGGGAGAAACTGAATTGAGAATGAGACCCCAGCCAGGAGGGAAAGGTAGAGAGCCAGGAGGGATAGCTACAGAGCCATCTTCACCGGGAGCTTCCAGCTGCTCCTGGAGCCTTTTATACAGTTTTAACTGGGTTGTCAATTTGTGCTAGTGGGCTGCTTCCTTCAGCCTGCATCACAGCTTTCTTGGAGCATACATCTTTCCCAGCTTCTCTTTCTCACTTCACTTTCCCTCCTTTTCCATTTCAGCTTCTTTTCTCGGGAAGTCTCCCATGTTCAGCCCCTCACCAGCCTCAGTGCCAGCATGCTGGCTGCTGCCACCACACTGCTGTTTCCCACTGTGAGCTCCACGTCTCCCTTCTGCTGTGTGTGGCCAGCCCAACAGCAGGGCTCAGTCTGCTGTGCAGGGAGCAGGACCTGTCTGCTGGCTTGGCTGTGCAGCACCCGGGACAATAGAGTCTGTGCTTGGCCCCTGTAAGGCGTGACTGCAGCAAACAGGATGCCCCAAGAGAGACATATGCTGAAACCCACACAGCCTTCCACTGGAATATATGATTGTGCCAGGCCTCAGAGTTCCAAGTGGATGCCTGGAGAGTCTGGAGGAGGAGATGTGAGAGCATTGACCTGGACACCTTTTCAACTTCGCTTTGAACCTGTTTGCTTTAGGAAAGCCACACACACACACACACACACACTCCAGTCAACTGTTTTGTTTTTTTTTTTTTCATGAGACTCAGATAAACAGGAGGTGATGCTGCTTTAAGTCAGCAGGAGTGAATAAGAGATAACAAAGGCAACAGGATAAGGAAGGCCACATCAATAAGATGAGAGCATATTTTTTCTGTTTTCTGGAGCTTTTTCACTTTAAATGCCTTGCTTTCATTTTTATGTGTGTGTTAATAATTACAAACCAAGAAATTAACACACTGAGTCTCTGTGCCAAGTTAGCTCCTGTTTTGTGCATTAAAAAAAAACAAACAAACAAACAAACAAACCAACATTGAAGTTATTATACCAATACAGATAGGGAGACATTGTGGTCTGCTCTACATTTGTGGGATCAAGCAAGATCAACATAACTTCCTGATAACAGCACAACTGCATTGTACTAGGGTTTATATACTAGTTTCAAGCCTATATTGAAAGCAATACAAACACTTCATGTAGGAAAACCCTCGGGAGTATGTTTTTTGCTATTCAAACAATTGTAATCAAAGGAGCAGTACCGACCCCACTGCAGTCAGTGGGAGTTTCACCAGACATTGTTTTCAGAAGTTCTTTCAGCTCCTGGAAAAATTTCTCTTAAGTCAAAAGGCTTTCATAGTGCAAACAGCTTTTCGAGGTTAGAAAAAAACTAAGGGGAAAAAAAAAAAAAAAAGGGAAGAAAAAAAGGGAAATAACACTGACTGATCAAAGGCAAATCTATGTATTCAACGCCTACATACACATTAACACCTCATTAACACTACTTGTACCTAAAGAAGAAGTCAAGCACGGGAACTGCTCTGGCACAAAGTAAACAAGTCCTAGGAAGAAATATTGCTTTTTTCTTCTGACAGTACTAGAAATAGTGGGTCCTTTACTGCAGTAGCTTTATTCTTACCATTTATGAGAACAGAAATGAAAGATTCCAACATTCAGCGGTATAGAGTTCCTATATGAGAACTCATAACAATCATGATAAAAAAAACAGCAGCAAATTGAAGAGAACAAGATGGGGGGGGAGGGGTTTAAACATAGTACAAATTTACACTATGGTAAAAATATCAGAATAATCATTTGGAGCAAAAAGCATCAAAAGGGTCATAAAACCTTGCAAATGTTTCATAGCCATGAAAAGGAAGACATCATTAGAAATTGTCATATCTCAAAATTCTCCATTGATAATTCTCAATTCTCCTGGGATTTCCATTTTCACAATATACAGCCAAGAAGCAGAGCTGCTGCTTCCTCTTCCTACCTCCATCTGCTCCTGGCCACTTTCCTTGCCATACCTCCAGCTCAGCCATCTTTGCAAACCTCTTCCAAACACTAAACTAGCTGAAAACAAATGAATTAAAAGCACAGAGTGGGAGACTAAGGCAGCTTGCTGCCTCAGTGGCCTAGGGGGCTGCAGCCTGGGCAGGCAGAGTTAGCAAGTTCTTAACTTGCATCTTGCTTGCTGCTTCCAAAGCTCCTCCATTGACCAGTGCAGTCAGGACGAGGATGTGCTTGGGCATATGTGCACAAGTTGCTGAGGAGAGAGTCCTTCGTTCAAGCAACCATCATTACCTGCCTTTCTGTATGTTTTATTTTGGCACGGCTTAAGAGTGGGATAGGATCTGCTGAGGCTGTGCAGGGTCTGGGGTTTAACTGGGATATCCTGTACCTGATCATTAGCAGGCAAAAAGAGAAAGCAAGCCTTCTTTGGGCTCATGCTGAATCTGCACCCATTTCACTTCTCTAAAACCAATTTTGTTAAACCAGATCAGATGTTCTTATACTGACTTAGCTAAAATCAATTCCTAATTGATTAAAGCTAACTTGAAATAAAATTGCCTAGGCTATAATAAAGGGTGGCCGTGGCAATTTAACTGACTGGATTTAAAATAACCCCATCAATTAAGCAGCTACAGCTGTCGAGCTTTTCATGACAGAGTTTGCTTCCTCCTCTGTGCTCAGGAAGCATTAAGTGCAATGGGGACCTAATCCCAATTAGTGCAGCAGAGCACTGCTGTGGGAAAACACTAACCAATCCAGAGTGAAGCTCATCATGCAAGGCACTGGAGAGCTGGGTTCTGCTTTCAGCTTGCCAGTTAGCCGCTTGCAATGCCTCAGGCAGGATATCCTCCCTCCTTGCAGGTTATGAGCAGAGAAAGCAAATTCCTGGAGACAGGAGCTGTCTCATACCTTGGATTTGCAGGACACATTGCACCAAAGGGTTGAAGTCGTGTCCAGGTCTTTGGAATGCTGGCATTAACCAGATATCTGTCTTTGTAAACTGAGGAACACCAGCCTTGCTCTTTCGCAACAGCTCAGTCATCTTTTTTTAACTTATAGGTTAAAAAAAGGTCCATAGGTGAGACAAAATTAAGCCAAAGTTTGATTTTCTTCCTTTTAACCACTTGTGTCTTGCTCTAAAGTCACACCAATATGGAAAAAATCACACCCACAAAAAACTGCTTCAACCACATAAACCTTCTGATGACACTTGTCTCCTGTGATTGGTGTGCTAATGACCCATTTGGATACTTTCATAGGAAGAGTCTGCAGTACAGCAGAGGTTTAGCACCAGCTTATGAACAAGAGTTTGAGGAGGACATACAACACTTGGCTGTTTTCTCTTTTTTTCCTGTGTCCATTGGAGCCACTCCTGCCAAGCTGGAACCAGCACCATGTTCAGAGCACCCCGAGTTTTTAGCAGATGGCTCTATTATGCTCCTAAATTATGTAAAACCTCTGTAAATAGGTGTTCAAAGCACTGAGCACCAAACATTTTCTGTCTGTGAGACGACAGCTTCTACCTGGTACACCAGTCAGTTCTGGGAATGAGGGTGGTAAAGGCTGCTGCCTTCAGGGAGCTGCATCCATGCAGGCCAGCAAAAGTTAAACAAATCATCTCATTCATTCCTCTGTGCTGCATATCTTTTCTCTGCCAGCCCACAGGGAACTGAAAAATACCCAAACTGCTTAACTGCTTATTCAAAACCGACAGAAGCCAAAGCTGGAACAGCTTATGAAAACTATCCTGAAGACTGGATTTGCTGGTAAAAAAGGATTCAAATCCAGGCCACCCTGTCTTTGTTTCTGCAGAACCAGGAGTCAGACAGTGATTTTCTCCAAAACAACCAGAATGTTTCTACGTCTACTTCATTTCCACATTTTGATTCCCTGGTTTGCCATCCATCCCACAACAACATCCTTTCCTTCTGCCTGCCAATCACTACTTCACACTTCAAAATTTGTTTACCTTGTATTAGCCATATAAAGAGGGGTTTCTTCTTATCATGGTCCTACTCAAACTATATTATATGCTCAAATCTATATTGACTTTGGTACAGAACAATGATAAGGAACTAAGATTTTAAAATACCTTGCTGACATTTACATCTAAAATCTAGTTCATGGCCAGTGACAGAAATTAAAAAAAGAAAAAAACCACAAACTGAATTTGATTCTTTTGTTTTGGTTAGGTTATTTTTTCCATCAGTAATTACTTTAGCTACTCAAGAAATCATTTAAAAACTTTTAAAATTTGAATTTTCCTTGAGAAAGTAAACACTGATGGAATTCCCATGAAAGATATATAAGTCACTTATTATTTCCAAGTATGAAACTGAAGAGAGACAGTTGCATTTGTGTGGTTATGAATCAATACTTGTATGTTGTGCCTCTATGTGTACACACACACACACACACACGTGCATTTACACTCTTTGCTCAGAGAATTATTTATATACTTGGAATAGATTTAAGTTGCACAATTCAGTCTAGATCCAAGTTCAAATCTTCTCAAGTTTCTGAGGTATTTGGACCCAAGCCTGGTTTTCAACACATAAAAAAATGGGTCCTGTTCAAATTTGAGAATCCATTTAAGGCTCAAACATTTTTCACCAATAACCTTTCCCAGAGTGGCAATGAAATTTGAGCTTTGCAGATGAGACAAGTTCACACAAAAAATACAGGAACATTATGTCTCTACCAAGATGACACAGGAAGATGGCATTCGAATAAGCAATTAGGACTTCTGCTAGTGTAAATCAGCATATCTGTATGGAAATCAAGATACCACACAAAGGAGCACAACCATTTCAAACTCATTTTTTTATCCTTTGTTATGAAAGGGAACAATACTGACTCAATATAGTAAAATGACTACAATTTTAATTTGATTTCTTTAAGCATTTGACAAGAGTTTCACTTTTTCCTCTGTAATCAATGAACCTCCTTTGTGTAGGTTTTTCACACAGTAACAAAGGACTGTGTACATGGATGTGAATAAATTATGAGAAACGGTCATGAAAAATCAGGAATAAGAAGAAGGAAGCCTAGAAACAAGTGCTACATTAGAGACATCTCTTATTATTGCAATTGACCTCATTCCAAGTTGAAGTTGCTCCTTTCTTATCAGCCTTCATATAGATTTGTCCTAGCTGCCATTCCAACAATTTAGGACAATAAATTATTATGCTCACATGTTAAAACACAGCTGTATTAAATGTCCAGCTGGAGACAATCAAATCCTTGTGAAGGCATACTGTTCTCTTCCAGCTCTAGCCAAGGCCCAGGCAGACCTGAGCACCAAGGAGGATTGTCCTCACTCACCCTTATCCCTTAGGGGCAGCAGCAGCTATAGCCCCGGCACTCATCTCTATGGCACTTGGTGTGACAGCCAGCCCCCTGCCTCCATCAGTTTTATTTGCAGCTTACCACAAGGAACTGCAATAGTTTGCACTTGAATAATAAATACATAAATAAACTGGCATGAATAACACTCCTGGGAAATCAGCAATGAATTTCCAGGTCTATTACTTACTAGGAAAAAAAAAAGAGAGAGAGAAAGAAAGGGAGAAGATGGATTACTGGGAAAGAATTATGCTCCAAACCTTTCCTGGTGACAGAGTATTGACAGAAAAAGAAGTGCTGAACTGTGGGCTATTTGGAGATGCACTTGTCAGTCGGTGCACAACTTCCCCAAAATCTGTACTTTGTATTTGCTTAATGCTATTAGAGATGAGAAAGAGTTTTAGGAATCTGAGAGATGAAAATTATATCTGAAATTAGTATTTCTGTCTGTTTTTCCTTCCTCTAGATTATTTCTACAAATCAGATATTGTGAATTCTTATCTTGTTCCCAAATCAAATAACTCCAGTGAGTGGCAAAGGCAGGATTTGAAAGAGGAATCTCCAGCGGTCTGTGCCTCAGAGCCGCAGTTTATTCTCTTCCTCCTCAACTTTGAGGCTGCTTCATTAACTTGGACTTACATTCCAGCCTCAGCTCCGTTGTAGAGAGAAAAAAAAAAGGATGAAAGAAAACCTCATCATGATCCAGCCAGACCTTGAAAAATTAGACCCATTGAAGAAAAGAATACAATCAGAACTCACAAAGACATTTTTTTATTGGCCTTGTGATTTCCTCACTAAACACTCTTTTAGCAGCCTACCCCTCTCAGAATCTTAATTATCTGTCGGCCCCTCATAATGGCCCCATTCATGGCTCTTCAGAGCAAAAGCTCTGTGATATCACAGACACAGGAACTCAGAAGATACAGCATGTTCCTGACGAAGGGCTGCACACCCACAGATAGCTGGCAGAGGGAATTTGCTGCTTGGAGAACATAATATAATACAAATATGTAGATTTTTCCCCCTTCTTTCATTTTCTTTCTCTTTTTTTTCTGAAGCAAGGAAGAAGAGATGCTGTGCCTGAGTTGTGTATAAAGGCAAAAAAAAAAAAAAAAGCCCTCTGATATACTGTTCTGGAAAAAAAAGTAAATATTATAGGCTCTCCATCTCCCTCCACCGTTTCTGACTGTTCATTGACTACCATAAATTAATATGACTTGATATATTGTAAGGGCTGGAGACATTTTATGAGCTTCTGAAATCTTTTCCAACAGGAAATGTGAAGCATCACTTACGGTTCAAGATTTTTTTGGTTTGATTTGTTTGGAAATGAACCACATGCTGAAAATATTTCATTTAAATCAAAACTAAGAATGCCAAGTTAGTCAGCATCCTTGAGAACTGGACATTTTTAGGGATTCAAGTACATACTTCTACAGACCCTTTCTATGATAAAAGAAAGAAGAAAAATACTGCTCTATCACTAGCTCTGAGAGTCTGCTGCTTCTCAGGCTCCCACTGATTTATGCTCTCCAGGTACATTTTGTAATCAGTTTTGCTTTTTAAATCTGCAGTCTGTTTTTGTCTAACACAAAAGAAATTTAAAAAGAAAATAAGAAAAAATAAAAGAACCCCCTCCCCACAAAAAATCCAAACTTTGAAAGAAACCACACTGTATGCAAAACACAGTCCAGAAAATTATATTAAATCATATAAAATTAATATCTTGCCAAAAAGCTGTAACTTCTGTAATAATTAATAGAAGAATTTTACCAAAATATGCACTGTTCAGGGGAAATATCGACTCTGTATGTCCATACTTGTCTTGGGATGACAGATTAATTAATACATTTGATATTCCAATAGAAATGGTCCCTCTTGCTTCAGGATCTGCTGTCTCAGGTCTACTCATTAAAGACTGACCAAGGTCCTAAGGGTAACTTTAGGAGTATCTACCAATTTTTATTTCAGCAAATATGCTCCCTTCAGAAGCAAAATTAGCTGCTAGGCTAGCCATAAACCATATTCCTAGCTGAAATATCAAAATAAATGTGATCCCAGAACAATGATAAGAATGACAGGTGATGGAAAAAAAGAGGGAAAAAAGTTTATGAAGAAACCTTGCNGAAATATCAAAATAAAAGTGATCCCAGAACAATGATAAGAATGACAGGTGATGGAAAAAAGAGGGAAAAGAGAGGGAAAAAGTGTTTATGCAGAAACCTTGAAAAGAGTTAATTTTGATCCAGTTCATCACACCTAAAATTTGTATTTTAACATTAAACCTGTTGTATCTAGTATGTGCAGATGTGATCCAGGTCAATTTCTGTATCAGAAATATCCAGATTAAAAACAAAGCAAACAAACAAAAATAAAAAGCCCATCCACAAACAAACATAGAGGCATTTGGACCTGTGAGGGTGAGGATTTGTAGATAACACCTCCCTGAAGACTTCTCTTCAAGCAGCAAGACAAGGAAAAAACATTACAAAATTGGGGTTTGGGGCAGGACTCCTTCCTAGAGTCCTGTTTTTAACCTCCAGGGCGGCCACCTCAGAGCAAGCCAAAAGCCAGAATCTCCTCACATGTGTCCAGCAGCCTGTGCATGAGCTGCTCCAGGGACCAGCTTCAGGCTGGTTGTGCTCCAGGAACCTCATGACATGAATGTGTGCCAACCCAGCACCACCACATTGGCACCTTGCAAGCAAGACAAAGGAACATGAGAGAGAGAAACAGATGCTTTCAGTCATCTGGAAAATGTATCCTCCAGAAAAGGGTGAAGAGCAGAGCCTGTGCATGCCAGGCTACCCTACTGCACCTGCCCTAGACTGATACAGTAGCATGTCTCCACATTTCATGAATAATAAATTCCTGTGTTAGAGGAAGGGATCACTAGAGAGAGAAGATTGAAGGAAAGCTTATGTTAAACAGCAAGAAATTCATCTAATACTTGCATTTACCAACTGAAGCTGGGAGTTTTGCATCTCTAGGCAGAAAGAACAAACTGACCTCTTCACAGAAGCGATGCACTGGAGATGTTTAATAAATTGCTTCAGAAGCAGAATCAGTTCTGAACTTAACACAGGTGTCTCAGGGAGGAAAAAGGCACATAAAAGCACTATGCAAACTGCTGACAGCACTAGCTATGTGAGAGACAATCAAGGTACTTAACGTTTTAAAACACATGCCCTGCATAATAACCAACAATTCCAGAAGCCTCTGTCACTCTTCCAAGCACTGAATTAAGAGAAGTGTCGCTGTACCAGGATCATAAAAGATATCCTTTAAGCCTTTTGCATAAATGCATGTGTTCTGAGATGGAGAAATGTGAACTTATATTCTTCATGTATCCAGGGGCCATTTTCCCCCTGAGAAATTGAGGGAAAGGGGAGAACAGGGCACCACACTATTGATTTTCTACAAACACATTTAACCTTTAGCAGCTGCTGTCAGCATTTCCAGTGCTAATACCAACAATGAACAAAGTAGCTGGAGGAGTGTAGAGAGCTTGCTTCAGAGGCGAGGCTTAGGAAATCAGAGATTCCTCTCTCAGCCCAGGGTGAATTGTTTTAATGGCCATACTGGAGAGGGTACAGATGCAGGAGAGAAAAGGAGGAGAGATGCGGAGCTGTCTCCACAAGTTCAGACAATATTTCCTGCAAAAGTAACAAGAACCTGCTTGGTAATTTCTCTGAGCCATCACATCTGAGTCAACTAATAATGCATCTAAAATGTGCCTGAATTGTCTCGTGAACATTTCCCTCAATGAGTGCTGTGCAGCATCAGAGAAACAGTGCTTAGGCCACAGGTGATGGGAGTTTCCACTGCCCAGCTTCCATTCCTGGCAAAGGCTGATGGAAGCAGGGTGACAGGAGTTTTGCAAGAGGCAGTAGCTGAAAAGGCTGGTAATAGCTTCTGTAGCCCTTCATTTCTAGGTCACTAGGGCAAGAAGCACACAAAAGTCAGCTTCATCTCTCTCACAGTCACACGGTGCCTGCTTGAAGGGCATCACTTTCAGCCTAGCCCCTCCCAAGCCTCTGCCTGCTCCTGTGAGCCCAGGCTGGCTCCCTCTGGAGCAGTCTCCCAAGGAACACTTAACAGCAAATCAGTATATAGCTGGTACTGCTTCCTGACATCTGAAAGCCCGATTTATGTTAGGCAGGTGATGTGTCCTCATCACAGTAAATTACAATTGTCTTTCATTCTCAACCAGTTTACCCACACTCAGGCCATTACTGTACCTCCACCAGGCACATTTCACACACCCTGCTGCTGCAGCTGCTGCCCGTGAAAGCAAACCAAGGGAGCAGCAGCACAAAGTCTCCTCGTGTGCCACACAAACACGCGCTCCTCAGCAAAGCAGATCCATGCTCAGTCCTGAAGCAAACATAGCAGCCCACCGCCATAGCCCAGAGATGGGCAAGGCTGAGCCCCCTCAGCAGAGCACCCATCCACAGCACTTGCTCCCCTCTCGCTTGGCAGTGGCGGCTGAGCCCTGGTACCGTAGAGTTACAACTGAGTTTTCTGAAATGTACTGGTTGCTATTTTTTTTGTTGCTATTACCTCCTCCAACACAGTTTGGGCTTGCAATATTAAGACAGCTTGGGTTTACATACAGAGGGACTACAAATAGTTTTCCTGCTAAATAAGTGGTGAAAACACATCGTTCGACGGTGCTGCGCGGCTCACAGGATTTATGGTCTCGCATTTGGGATGAACAGTGCAGTTCTCTTGTGCTGTTTCCATTATGAATAATGTTGCCACACTAAACTCACACTAATAAAACCTGAATGTACCACTGCATTGTTTGGCACTCTGTATAGGAGAAACCCATCCATTAGTGAGGCGGGCACTGAAAACTCTTTGTGACAGGAGCAGCACAGGGACAGCTTCGCAGCAGCTATTCAGAGCCACTTTGCAGCTTCCTGAGCAGAACCCAGGCTGGGCTGCATGCCAGCAGTGTGGAAAATGGCTGGCAGAGTCTCTGGCCACTGATTTGTAGGTCATATGAATCCCCAGGGTAAAAGGGAACAGGTACTGACAGCACCTATTAGAGGGTGCTTGCTGCATGTCACTGCCCATCTTTAACATTTGTTTCAGCCCACCTATTGATGAGTCCTCTGACAAAGCAAAATGACTAAGACTCTGCAAATTAGACAATCACCACTGCTTCAGCTGGTGCACAACTGTTGGTGGCCACCAGAGTCTGCACGGGCATGAGAAATGTTCCAAAGATAGCAAAGCAGGCAGTCACACCAGTGAGAGGGACAATGCAGGCTGCTGAGGCAGTGAGCTCAGAGGGGTGTTCCCCTCTCTCAGGGAAGGAGGGAAGGCACCACAGACTTTCTGCTGTCACCAGCCCTGTTGCCAGGGCAGAGCCAATAACCACAAAAGGTACAACTGCATACCCAGGCCAGAAGCGACACCAAAAGCAGTGAGAGCACTGAGCAGCAACATTGTCTGCTTCACAGCCAACACCCTCTGATGCCTTAAGTTTTAGCTCTCATGTTTTTCAGATTCTGTGCTGCCCAGGGGTAGTTCTGAGCCTCATATTAAATTCTGGTAAGCTCTTTTCACAGAGTAGGTAGATAAATCCTTTTCCTGCTGAAGACCAAGGACAACCTTCAGGCCCAAAAGCATAAAAAATGGTGGGCTGAAGGAAGGAACAAGAAGGATGGGACCTCACAACCTGAAGCTCTAATTGGACAATTAAACCCCAAAATGCAAATGGACCAAAAGTTATAAAAAATGTAACCTCTCATGACCAGTCAGCCATTTTGTGACCATTCTTAGTCCACCTTGGGTGTAGCCCTGGTCAGGGTCTTTTCCTGCCCAAGGTGGATCCTAAAGGCTTTCAATAAATACCTACTTTATTCTCTAGCTCTGTCCAGTCTCTGTTTCAGGTCAGCCTTCCTTGATGATGGCTGGCACATGCTGCCTCCTGCATGTTCCATCACTAGGCTGCCCAGCCTCCTATGTCCTGCTCCAAACCACTTTCATTTTATGAATCCTTTAACCCTGGACTAAGGATTACCCAAGAATGTTACCCAAGGATGTACTAACACCACCCCTTATGTTTCCTCTTTATGAAGCTCCTAACAAATGTCTTCCTAAGTTGAACTGTCTTCCTTTAAAGAAACTCATGACTTTGCTACTGGATTTGCCTTTCCTCCAAGCACTGGTATTTAGCCATGCAAAACAGCCCTGTGAGTTCACCCTACTGATGTGGCACAAAGAGAACCCTGATGAGAAAGTTTAAATTGAACATCTTTCAGCAAATGGCAAACCTTGGCCTGCCTGAAGCATTTGAAAGGCCAAAATGCAATGCAAATTAAAGTTCAAGGAGCCTGGAAAAAAAACCCAACCCCAAACTATTTTAGCTTTAGGCTTTCAACCAAGCAAAAAAGAGTTAAAAAATTATTTCAAACAGCAGTTCAATCATTCACTTTCCCAGTATTAATGAACACCTCCTGCATGTTTCCCCAGATAAGGCTGTGATTCACATAGCAGGCATACCCCAGAAACTTAAAAGGTCAAAAAGATGGCAACAAAGCATTCTGTTAATATTACCTAGAATCCACTCTGTTCCTATGGCTATTTTAGTATCAGTAAATAACTCTCTACGTTTTCTGACCTAAGCAGTTCCATTTGAGAAGCTTCCCAGGCTAGATGTTTCTAAAATGTTACCAAATGATTAAACACAAATCCTCAAGTGAAGAGAGCAGGTTTTATTAAATATCCCAGAGCAGTGCTGTCTGCCCACACTTATGCCCATGTCTGGCTGCTGGCTGATAAACGCCTTGGCTTTAAGATATTACTTATTAGCATGCCTGTATATTTCCACCTCACACAGTCACCCAAGGGTGATTGCTATCTGTTAATTGAATTCCGTGCCAGCAACTGTGTCTCTGTGTGCCTGCCATTATAATTTCGAGGATTGTGACTTCATTTCCTATTTACAAGTTGCAGTGATGAAAAAGTGTATTTATTTATATATAAATAAGCTCAACATTTTTTAGCTATATGGCAGGAGGTGGGTGGAATTCACATGTGAAATGTATAGGTGTGTCCAGGTTTTTGCCTTCCTTTTTCTCTTTCTTTTGAAAAGCATTCTGCATTCCACCTAAAACAGAGCTGGTGTGATGGAATATATCTCCAGAGATAGAAGAGGGGGTGAGTGGAACAGAATGAGAGTCTTAAGTTTAGAGCAGAGCAAGCTGAGACTGTAGAATTGCTTGGGTAGGTGCCTTTCAAACAGTGGACTCTGTGGTGGAGCCTCACTGCATTGAGGCTCACTGATGATTGACACACCTACCATATTTTAATCAAGCACCATTGCCTTCATCAGAGTGGTTTATGCAATGTTTCACTCATTTTTTTAATATGTGAAAATGTCATACATACATTGCCTGGCTCTCCCAAGATCACTCTGTGAGACTGAGGTGGCAGTAGGAGGACAAGGAAGCCAGCAGAAGAGACAGGACCCCAGTGACATTTCAGTGAAGACTGGTTGGTCTGAATTCCAGCCCTGGATTTTAGCAGCAGTAACCTATGCCTCAGATAGCTTTTGCTGGCCTCCAGAAAGGAGCTGAAGCTTCTGAGAAGACATTGGTCCTTTTGAGTCTGGACAAGTCTGCCTCAGCAAAAATAAGAAACTGCTGAGCCACCAACCACAGCTGGCTGCTGCAGCAGAAAAACTTAGTCTATAATCCCTTTCATAAACGTACTGAGATACACTTTATAATCCCCATATCCCCCCAATATGTCTGTAGGAAAGTTGTTAGAAAATCCCAGTCCCCGGAAGATCAGAATCTGATTTCTCTATAAAGATCCCCAGCAAATGGCTAGTAAAAATTAAATGTAAAAGAGCCTGGAAGGTGTTGTAGCCACCTCAGGCTAAGGGTCTGTGGATGATCTCTTTTTGCACAACCAATGAATGTTTGACAGAAAAAGCGGTCAAGCCTACAGCCAAACAAGATCTTGTTGCAGTGCTCTATATGGAGCTGGATTTCTTACTACCCACTTTGAGCACACCTGCTTTGAGCACTCCTATTTCCAAATGTCGCCAAAGAGAACAAGTGAGTAATGAAGAATCCTGATCTGTTATGTCAAACACTAGCCAAACACTGTTTATTTGGTATGAAATGCTATGAAAGCATTCATTTTTAATAAAACTCTTGAAAATTTCTGATGCTTGTCTAAGTGAGTCTCCTTCATCACTGTTTTGTTTTACCTTCTTCCATAATCAGAGTCTAGTGAGACACATGTCAATTAATATAAATATCTAGGAAGTTACAAAAAGTTTTGTGAAATAAAATACTTGGGATTAGATTCATTTAATCATCCTGAGAAATCTTTATCCAAATGATGTAGTCCAACTTGTCTTCAGTTTAAGATAACTTCTATTCAGTCTGGTTTTTATTAGGACATTATCAATATGCAAAATACATATTGCTATAAATTAGCTTTAGGAAGTTTTAACTGTAGGCAATTGTATACATCATCACTGATTCAGCTAACACTAAAAACCCCTGGCTTTAAGTATTTTCTCTTTGTGCTACAAATTCTCTATAAATTGTATAATTTAAAAAAATGAAATATGGTAACCGTTTTCAGAGTAACTTCCAAGGACAAATTGTTTGCAGTGTAATAGCTGGAACAAAAGTTGCCATCTATTATTGAGATCACTCAATAATTTTTAGATTTATTTTGGCTGATTATAACTTGGGAAAACTTCAACCAATTAAAAAGTTTTTGGTTTTTGGGATTTTTTTAAGTTGGATGTCATCCTCATAGGAGTTATAAATTCTGTTGAAATTAAGTTTCTGGAATTTTCTTGTTTTCTTAAAATATAGGAAAGCCCTGTACATGCAGAAGTGCCAACAAACACATAACTGTTAAAACCCAAACTTATTGAAGCCTTCTAATAATCAAATTGGTCAATGTCAGAATTAACATGTTCCAAGGACATTGTGCAGGGGATTTGACAATATTTAACTCATGAATAGTAAATATAAATAATACATGCTCTGAAACCAAAAGAAATTAAATCAAGCCTACATGGAAACAACCAGCAGTGAGAAGAACTTTCTTCAGATTTTGAATTGTTCATGTTTTTTCTGTCAAAAATATCATCACAAACAAAATGTTCCTGTAAAGTATTTCAATTCTGACAAAGCAGCATTTCCTGGTGGAAGATATTCTGGTCAGGAAAACCCTTCAACACAATTACTTCAGGCTGTCTTTGATTATATGAGAACACAGTGCTCTTTCAAATGTCTCAAATGCAAAATTAGTCCTGCCTGGTGTATGGCTCCAGCCAGAGAGGTGAATTAGTGCAGGGTGTTCTCTTTCTGCAAGCTCTCGCTGTTGGAGTGGGAAAATCAGAAACATGCTCGCTGGGCCAGGTCAGTTGCTTAGGTGACCAAGTCCAGGAAAAAGTCCTTGCCTGGGAAACATTATAAATTTGCCTTGGTCTGATCCCAAGGCTTGGCTGGAGCCCTGGTCAGAGCCTTGGCCTCTGGCAGCATGGGACACATGCACCCATGGCAGCTGGAGGCAGCTCGGGGACAACCAGAGCATGGCTAGTGAAGGCCATGGTATAAGGAACATGTGCATAACAGGGGGGTGAAATAGGATTGCACTTTACCTCTGATGTTCCATAAATTTGAGTGCTTGCCTTTGCGAGGCTAATATTTTTTGAATCTGTTATTTTTGTTGTATAACCGTATATAGTACATAATTACTCATAATACATTACTGCACATGCGACTCTGCAGACAATGTTTAGACATTAAATCTTAGCTCAGTGATTGAATAGAAGGTACAGTAAAAATAAATATCCATGTATTTTGTAAATATTTGCATAATGAGCTATTTAAATGCAAGAGATTCTAACATATGTAAACAATTGGAAATACTCTCTGTGTGTAAGTCTAAAGTGGATGTAAAAATATACACAACCTCCTTTAAAATCATATGATTTAGTAGTCAGCCATAGCATATTTTTTAAGGTTTTATATGTAACTATTGCAGATTATAAATACCCATTGTATTAAAACCACATTGCTCAGTACAATTAGTCAGTAAACTGAAAACTTTAGATGACAAGGACAGTGCAGTAAATGGACATTAGTGACTGCCCAGTTACAGTGAAAGCTCTTTGTGGTCTGCAGACTTAAGGCATCCAGAGAGTTACAGGGCCCAGTGTAATCAATCCCAGTGCAACAAATAACAGGGGATGCAATTTCCCTCTTGTTTAAAAGCTGTCATGTAATGTACAGTGGAACTTCTCCCACAAAGCTTTCTCTCAGCTGACAGTACAGCCATCTGTGCCATGGGAACTGAGAGGCTACCTTCACCTCCACTGCTTGCTTTTCTGGTCTTGGTCCAGTCAGAGGCTTCTGAACCAGTGTGCCAAAGAGGCACCTTAAAGAGGCCCCACAACCTGAGCCACAGTGTTATGTGACTCAACACGGTTTTTGCAAAGGAAATGTAGCTGTGGAGGATGGAGGGAACAAAATTACTTTCAAATTGAATGGGGTTTTTTGTGTTAATAACCAGCCTGAGCTAGCTGTCAAGGAGGGAAACAATGAGCATTGTACTTGGTAGCTGGGCTGCCTTCTGACTAATTACTGTTCCTACAGAAAGGACTGAGCTCTCTGCCTCTGCACCAAGGACCAGGACATTAGATCATATCCACAGTCACACCTCTGCACTCACACCTAATCAAAGAAAGTGAGTAGTGGATCGTTGCCATCTCCCTCAGGCTTCATGACTCAAAGGGACACTGTTACAAGATGCATCCCACCACCTGTAGAGTACTCCATGTCCCTCTGGTGTAGGGGATGAGTAGAACATCCCCTGCTTTGGGAGACACAGCCCTGTTGCCAGCTGGTGCCCCTGCTGCCTCTGCCATGATTCATGGCCACCATCAGTATCCTAAATGACTTCTATTGCAACAGTTAAGGCCAGGGAGCTTCTTCACATGATGAACTCCTGGTTCCTGAGCAGTTAATAGATGTTTGAGTCACTGAGGAGCTAATTTAAGATAGTCCACAATAATGGGGTGGGGCAAATAATTGGCAGACTGAAGAAATGGAAGATAATATGAGATGCCTGGGTGTGGGTGTTTATGTGAGGCATAGGGAGCAGTTTCTGACTCAGAGGCTAAGTTATCTGGGCCAGATTTAAGGCTATGGCAACTTCAGTATGAGTTTTGGGGAGGGAAGAAGTTAATTTCATTCTGTTCTATGGGGCATTTAGTTTCGACATTAAACTCAAACACATTTTCATTAGTAATGCTCACAATCCTCAGGCAGCTCTGAATTTTTAAAACCTCCCTTTCAGACTCCTACATTGCATTCCAAAAAGGTTGTGTCCAACTCATGACAAGCTCTGCACAAAAAAAAAAAAAATCTGCACAGGCATTCCACATGCGTGGAGGCAGAAAGAAGGGGTTTCTGAAATGACACACGCAAGAAAGCGATTTGGGTTGTGGGGGAGAGTCTCTCAGTGTGCAAACCACAATCACAGTCATATTTCTTACACCTTCCAACAATCAACCCACAAAGCTAACACTCCTCAGAAATGCTTTTCAGAGATTTTCTACTCACCTGGAAAAAAGATAACATTTATACTGCTCTTTCTCATTGAGCAGCTATTCTCAAAACCAAGATGTGTTCTTGACTAACCTATTTCCAAAGGAAACTTGAACAGTCAAAACCCATACCTTCTGCAAACCTAGGAAAAAGGACAGCCAGTATGCCACTCCTTTCTCAGTCTCCATAATATGAAATGTTATTATTTAAAAAAAATTATTAAAATAAAATTTAATTAATATAGGACAATGTTATGGAGAAAGAAATCTCCATTTTCTCCACTCCCCAAAAAGGGCTCTGAAATTAATACGTTCTGTTAAGCATGTGGGAACAAGAACAAAGGGTGGTTGAAACTCAAGGACTCTCAAACATCTCCTCCCATCCATGTTCTTCTCGTGTATTCCACCACAGCACTACATTTACAAGAACTTGCAGGTGTGTAGCTGAACATGTGCACCCATGGTACATTGCACAAGAAAATTAAAAATTCTGAGCAGACAAAATCCCTCTCATCCCACAGACTTCTTCCAAACAACTCCCCAGAAATATACATGAGGGATTAAGCAATTGCTGTCGTATTCACCTTCGCCATCACCACTGGGACTTAAAAATCATTCAACAAACTTTTTCTCTTGGTGGAGCAGTGTTCATCTCCACAGGATAGACAAAGAAAAGGGACACTGATATGCCTGAATCTTGGGGAGCTGGCTTCAATCAAGTATGTGTCCCTATGTTTGTGAAGACAAGTTTAAGACAGGCTAAAAGCAGTCAGACACAGCTTCTTGTTCAGAAGGTAGGGGCAGATATCTTGAAGAAGGAAAGGTTGTGCATGTTAGAGGCAGATGATCTGGGTCTGCACTAGCAGCCTTTTATACTCCAGCAATGAAAGGTCTAACTGAGGCTGTATAATTATCTCCTCACGATGTAAAATGAAATGTGCACTCCCTTGGTGGATATCATTGATGGAAAGCCAGTTGGGGAAAAGGCTGAGATATACAGCAGGATCAATTTTATTTTTAATGGTTTTTAACATTTCATCTATACATTTAACAGGCTGAAGCAGGGGGAAATAAATATTATGCTAGTGATTGTGCCATGGAATGAGTCTTAGCTTTTCATTGAAAAAATAAGGGAAAACAACTATCACCATTTTATGGCTATCATAATTTGTTTCACATACATTTTTTCAATACTAAGGTGTACTAAAATATTTAACTGGTAAATAAAAATACCTATAGACTTGTAAAGAGATCTTCAAATCTCCTGAACAAAGACTTGAAGATTGTGGGTTTATGTTAATTGTTCTGTAATGCTTACATGAGTCAATATTAAAAAGAGAGATACATATATATAGTAACACATACTATTATCCCTTTATCTATGTATCACTTCCATACAGCAAAAATGGACTAAAATTATTGATCTCAAACATTATTTTGCATTGCTGTTTCTTGTTTTATTGATATTAACAATATTTGCCTCCACATAATGTCTATTTTGCTGATTTTATTACCAAGTGATGCAAACAGAAATCACAAACCAAGACACAAATTTGAGTTCAGACATCAGTCCTAAATTCCCTCCCTACAGAGCAGTTTAGACTTCATGCTTAAAGAACTAGAAAGATAAAAGCTTAATTAATGCATTTTTTTTTTTTTTTATATGTGGAATACATGCACCAAGCTAGAGGCAAGAGTACACCATCTTTGCTATATGACAGCAAATAATTTGATCTCTTAAATATGAGACATCAATGCCATTAATGTGTAAATAAATAAATAAACCAAGAGGAAGTAAAAATCTGACATCCATCGTGTCTAGGGCCCTTGGTTTTATTTTGAACCTATAAACCTCGGGTAAGGATCAAGACTTTTCTACCGAGGATTTTACCCTGTGGATGTTTATTTTTCTGCAATGTAATTTGATGCCGCTGTTGGTTTTGGCATCAATACGTTAAAAGTTAAATTTATGTCAGCTCAAACAGATCAACTATCAGATGTTGCTATTAACTTTGACATCAAAATCATTAAGAAATTGCCATCATGTAAATTAATTATCAGAATTGTATTGGCATGAATGCATAATGATATTACTCATAGAAATAATTAAAGAAAATGCACAGTGAAAAATGCATTAGAATAATGGCACAAAATGTCATTATTCTGGCTTCTTGACAACTAAATACTATTAGTTTTCAGCAGAGTGAACTTTAAGGTCAACTGAAAGAGACAGAGAAGTACATTGCAGAGCTCAAGCTGCTCTTATTTGTGCCCTTATTTATTCAGTATATGAGAGTGAATAAATAGGAGTGAAAACTAATTTTTTTAAACTTGTCAAAAAAAGCTTTTTTATTACTCTAGGAGAGATTACAACAAAACAAACAAACAAAACCTGGATCAAAACAAACACAAAACAGCAGAATTACTTATAGCACTATTGCCAAAATATGTATGCTCCTTTGTTGTTGCCAGTGCCAGGTCTCAAGGGACCTGAGACACAGCAAAGTTGTTAAAATTTCAGGATTTTCCTGAGGACAGAGGAGTAATAATTAACACAAAACTATTTAAGCTATCACCTTCCACCCCCTATCTAAAAGGTCACTATAACTGATCAGTTCTCAGGGAGAGAGAGTTGTGATTATGGGGCATGAGTATGTTCTCTTAATTTAATGTGTAATGGACTGAGGTTTTTTGATATTTTTTATTGACAGTAAAATAGTGTCCACTCTAATAGAATAAACTAATGAGTCAGTGATGCATGCCAGCTTACTCATCAGCTGGACACGTTTCTTTCAAATGTCTCTCTCCATTCCCTCTCAAGTCAATGGAAAAGTTCTTTTTCTTTCTCAGTCATGCTTTTGTACTTGATCCAGAAATTACATTATAGAAATAATGAAAAAGAGGCAGTAATTTCTGGGCTTTTTTCCTTCCATCTTTACTAGACTAAGCACACCCCACTACCCACCCCCAATGCAGAAGTTCATATCCTAAAAAATAAAATTCATTGTTTTAAACAATTGAAGTATGGAGGGAAGAAGCCTTATTTACTCTGCTATAGACAGTCAATCCTAATGACACTTGGAAAAATAAAGAATATTTCCAGGATTAAGTGGAGGGCTAGGAAACAGGACATCTCTGAGCTGTTTATGGCCCTATCCTTGTTTCTCTACATAACTTCAGGCAAGTCACTTAAATGACTTGCCTTGATTTTTTCCCTGTTGCCAAAGTGCTAACACAAAGAGAACACAAAAAGATGTGGCAAAGAATCCACAGTTAAAATGCCAAAACCCACTTCATGTGTAAAAATTAGTCAAGCTAACCATGCACAGACAAACAAACCCCACAAAATGTCTCCTAAAATTTACAGAAGAGTCATTTGTGACCTAATGTACAACGTCTTCAGCTGGATCTGCCAGCACAGACTCCCGCATGTCTGAGGAGTCATTGTAAATCTCTGTTTGGAGCCTCATTGCCACTGCACTCTCCAGACTTGACATAATGAATCTCAACTCAGAAATGGGACACAACAGGCAGGCAATCTACATGTCACTGATACCAAGGGTTTGGGTGCTGTCTAGATCTCCTGGCAGTTCAGAGCTCATTTTCTCTGGTTTGCTTTGGGGGATTGCCAGAGACACAGGTCAAAATGTTTTAGGGAAGCCAAAGTCTGATCATAATTAATATGAAGGCAATGGCAAAAGTAATTTTTAAGAAATACTTGAGAGCTATTTATGGGTATCTTTAAACTTTGTAAGTTGCCTTGGGGACAGCTAGCTTTTCAGGTATGCTTTGACTTTTTATGGTGAAATACAGACATTTTACTTGAAACAGTTTGTTTAATGATGTCCTGAGCCTTTTAATTCTGTTTAACAGTCTAAGGTTTGCTTCTAATCCATCAATAGATGGGTCAAACTTGTAACCATAATTTAAAGTTATGTTAATAAGATCTATGACACATCTTGCAACATTTTATTGATAATATGTAATGTATTATAAGTATCATGAGCTTGCAGAGCTGCTGTCACTCAGGGATTTTGAGTATAAGGTATTACATCTCCAAAGCATGCTGCTGCAGTGAAAAAAGGACTTTAAATAAATAGGCTGGCACAATTCTGCCTTCAAAGGGACAGTCTATAAATTCACAAACAAGATTTACTGTGCAATTCAAGCCTGAATCAACACAGGACTTACACTGTATAACTAAGAGGGGACACACCATGTGGTAGGGTGTTTATAGAGGGGGTAATATTGTAATGCAGAGGTTGTTTTTCAGGCACATCTTTTCTAATTACATTGACTGACACCTCCCACTTACAGTCACACGCCCGCACTGAGATTAACTGCAATAATTGCTACACAATAAATTTATTTAAGGAAAATATTGAGTGTTTATTTAGTGCTTTTTAATGTAATTTAACAGCTGTGGAAGGAAAAAAAAAAAAAAAAGATGGCAACAACACCATCATGTCACTTTGTTAATTCTCCATGCAACATGGCAAAGCAGCTTCTGCACCACGTCTGTGAGGCCTTGGAGGTGCAGTAGCTGCATCTGGATTAGAATGAACATCTGTAAATGTGCTAGCTTACTTATAGTTTATAGCCACATTTACTTGTGTGAGTTTACCATGTCCTACAGATGATATTTTTCACTCCCCTGCTGTTTGTTGATGGTATAAAACCTTCCTGGGAAAGGGCAGACGTTACATTATTTAAGGAGCAATAAAACCCTGCAGAGACAGTCTTTGTGACATAATCTGAACATGTAATTCACTCAAGGAGTTGATTCTTCTCCACCCAAAATTTAACAATTCAATCTACTAAGAATCAGCTTGCCTTGTTCATACATAAATTGTAAAAAAATTTTAAAAATTACAAACAATACAAGATACGTTTATCCAGTTAATTCTAGTTTTACAGGGGTTAGGACCTGCAAAAATACAACTCCCTCCAAAGAATTAATCCATGTCTGTGTTATGGCACCAGTATTTGTTGTTATGTGATCGACAGAAGAACTGGCTCATGTCTCCCACTCTCAGAGCTGTCCCTGACTTTCAGAGGTCAAGATCATGTTACCTCTCATCTCCTGTATGAGTGAAGGAAACGTGTTCTCTCCAGCTCCTTTGATCTCTGCTTACAGAGCTTTGTTTGACAAGTAAGGGTGTACTAAGAATGTGATCTGCTAACCACAGATACAGCAAAATCAAATGTCACACCCTGCAAGTTGGAGTAGCAATTCATCATTCCTCTTTAAGACCAGAACAGAAACACACAGCCCAGTATTTAGGCAGGTGGATGAAAAAGACACACAGTGTGTCTGTCCTTCAGAAATGCTTCCTGCAGTTTTAGCTAGTGTAACTGGAAGATTTCTGACCTGGGTTGGCTTGGAGAGCAAGGCTGCAGTTGCTTTCCTAGGAGGCAATGTAACAAATTACCATTTGGTACCAACTGAAAAGAAGGAGTTTTGGACCACTGTTTGGAGCGGCCCCTTCAGGACTGCAACTCCTAGGTCCTGCTGCCTGCTCAGCTCTGCATCTCAAGTCTTCGAGCAAATAATTTTAACCCTTCTGCACCTGAGACTACAAACCTGCGAAGCAGTCACTCCCACAGGAGTGCTAGGTCTAAATATATATTTTTAAAGAGCTTTTTGATTTGCAGGCATGGCTTGCTCTGAAACAGAAGATACCTTCTGGCCAGGCTCATGGGCTGTGAGATAGGAAGGAAAAGAGCTAATGCTGAACAGCCAGTAAGGCCACTACTGTCTGTAGTGCTGGGCACTCCTACCATTACAGTTTGTTCTTTCAATTAACCTCTCCAAACACACAGAAAGCATCACACATCCTCACTGCTCTTACTGTGCTCACACTCTCCCAATGTGACCAGTGATCTCAAGTGAGAGCCTGGCTGCCTCAAGGTGACCCAGACAGCCCCACAGTGAGGGCCAATGCCCTCATGATGTTTTGTGTGAGACAGGGATGGAAGCAGCCTGTGGGCTGTTAGAAGAGACCACTGGGACCTCGAGCTGCTTTCTTTACTATGATATTTTTCTATCCGAACCTACTTCTTCTGAGTTCATATTGCATGAGTGCTGCCGTGTTCAAGAAGATTTTGAAGAAGTGTACTCGAAGTGATGACCTTGGCTGTGCTACAAAGCAACCGTGCCAAAGCCCTCTAGCCTCTCTCCTCTCCCTCTTGCACCACAGCATGAAAGTCAGATAACAGGCCCCCTAAAATGGTGATTTCATCCATCTCACAGCTCCTCTCAACAAAGCCATGATGCTTGCTTAGTCCTTCCCCTCAGTCCTCCTCAGCCTGATTTCAACACAGGAGCAACATATGCCATGTGAATTCAGGAATGGCTGGCTGCCTGGACATGCTGAAGAGATGGGATGGCATGGGATGGAAGGGGATGGAAAGCAGGGTACCCAGGCAGCAAAGGTCTCTTCATTTTAGACAGAAGGATTCTGATTTACACAATCAGAGACAAAAACATAATCAACCCTGTTCTGAATAATTGCAGTGGAAATGGTAAGGAGCTATCAGTGCAGCAGCCAGGAGAGCTTAAAATTAGATATAACCTGCAGGAGGGGAAGAGAAGATGAGCCTTTGAAAACACTTTTCTGAAGTGAAACAGGAATCTAAGGAAGGTTTTACTGTCTTCTCCCCACTCTCCCAGTCTGTGCGGTGAAATGGGAGTTCCTGTCTTCCCTCTCAGATAGAAGTGCCTCTCACGTCCTTGGGATGAACAGCTGGGACCATCGTGCTCTCACCTCCCTGCGCTTCCTCACCACTTTAAAATTAGCATTGCTGCCATCAGGCAGCAGCGGAAGAAGCGCTCACCCACTGCTGCTCACTGAAGCAGCACCTGCCTCCAGGATCCCGGGAGTTTGCAACACCCCGTGTCTCCAGCAGCTCGGGGCCAGGCCTTGCTGTGCGAGCAGAAGGCTTCACCCACCAGAGAGCTCCTGGTGCTGGCACCGCCTCACGTCTGCCGGGGCTGGCTCCACAGAGGGTGCGAAGCCGCCGGGGAGGCAGGAGTGACTCTGCAGTCAGAAATAGCAGAGCCGGTCTGAGCTGAGCAAGATGATTCAATGAGATATTTTGGTGGCGTTTTTGCGAAGGCAGCAAGACTAACTAGAGAAGTTATTTTTAGCGGGTTGAGCCCCGTGATACTCGTCAGTAGGCACACACTCTGCCAGTGTAGGAAACATGTAGAGTAAAACCACCCTGAGGGTGCATCCAGACTAGGTGGTAAGAGCAAGTCAGAGAAGAGCTTCCTGTAAATTCTGAGCTCCAGAAACTTCATGGAGCAGATTTCACAAAGAGACCTCAGCAATACGAAAAGTCCATTCAGCCATTCCTGGCTCATCCTGATAAATGCTTCGCTTCTGGTTTAACAGCAAATTGAAATTGATTAAGCCAGCGTCGATATTGTCCTACAAGGTACAGAGAAGCTAAACTAATTTGGGATAAATCCCAAGAAAGAGCAACATTCATGCACACAAACAGACACACACCATTTAAAAGATTCATCTGGGATGCATAAAACCTAAAAAACATTCATTAGGACTGGAAAAGGAAATACCATTAATCAGCTCTAGGCTTCTTTTTACTCGGCGGAAGAAAACTTCAGTCAGATAATTTTTTAAACACACATAAACTCTTAAAATTCTCATTGGAAGAATTAGCCACCTAACTTGCTGTAAATATGAGGAGGTGGGAAAAGAAGCAAATGAAAGGGATTGGGGGGGGCAGATTATTTTTATTTTTTAATTTGCATTCAACAGGAGAAAGATTTATGCATGAGATGCAAATTGCTATGCGTTATTTACACATCTGAAGAAAAACAAATCTTGAATGTAAATGCTTAGAGGGCATATTTTTAAATATGAAAGTGGTAACATTATTATAATGTTTATAACTCCCACACTGTTTAAAGGAGATTAAATTGGGGAAAAATGAGCCCTTTTATTTAAATTATAGAGTCCTCGCTAAATATTAGGGCAGAAATCAAATACAAACATCTGTGTATTTCCATTCTTGAGAGTGTTTTAGAGCAATTTGTTCACCTTGCAGTTGGTCCCATCCAGAATATCCCAGTGGGTTAGCAACTGGAGAGGGCAACAGCCAATTACAGCATTTCTGTTTCCATCGTGAATACTATGCATGTCTTCAGACAATTAAGAAACAAAAGTACCATTTAAAAACAAGACCCCTCCATAAGCAGCCCAGATTGGGTAGTGGGATATGTATGACCTGTAGCTGAACATTCTCCTTAGAATGAGGTGAATAGCACTGAAGTCTGCAATGAATGGGCAAACAAAGCTAAAAACTAGGAAGAAAACAATAAGGATGAGCAAAAGATGAGATAAGAGCGAGTGATGGCACCTAGAAGACACAGCATTGCTTAGCTGATCCATATCACTGAACTGCATTTTCCAGTTTTCTCTTTGGAAAATTTAAAAGACTTCTATTGTACTAGCACTGCTCAACCTTTCATGCATTCATTTCTGGAGGCAGAAAGCTATTATGTATGTTTTTACCGAGAGAAAATCAAGGTAATAAGACCTGAGTTATCAAATCCATATGTGCTTGACTCCTGTCAGCTTCTAAAACCTCTGATTATCTGCACCGCAGACTCATTAAAA
Organism: Pycnonotus jocosus; assembly: GCA_013400435.1. Lineage (NCBI taxonomy): Eukaryota > Metazoa > Chordata > Aves > Passeriformes > Pycnonotidae > Pycnonotus > Pycnonotus jocosus. Next base: position 152,386 of record VWYP01003078.1, on the reverse strand, counting down.
AACAAGGATGTTTGTGTGCCTTTACGTCCTTGCCACTTTCAAAAACGTGACTCTCAACACTGCCAGTCTGGGGGGCTCAAAATTTGTGACTGCATAAGCTGAAAAATAACCATGGAATTGCCACTTTAGCTTGCTTTTTGACTTTGTGAGAGCTGGATGGAAGTTGCTCTTTTCCTTCAGCTGCTCTCTGTGATCTGGACCTTAGAGTCACCTTTCATCACAGTCACCTTTCCTCCATCAGAGCACATCTCACCAGTGGGCATACTAGCATAAGACCTGAGTACACTAAAACAAGGGTTCTTGTAACACAGAGCAGTGACTGCCCACAGCAACAGCTCTCAGGTAGCTCTGCCCACTCAGTAAAAAATCAGTGCAACTCTAGACTGTGTCCTGCAGAAGAAGGACCCTTGCAAGCACACGTTTCACAAACTGAATCAAAACTTCCGTACAGAACACCAAAAATTTAGAAGAGGGCCTGGAAAAGGAATGAGGGACTTTTCCTATCCTATTTCCTATCAAATCAGGCGAGGTAACTTCTGGTGTGATTAAGAGTCGTCAGAATGAAAGAAAACCAAATCATTAGTCATGACCACTCACTTTCTGAATGTCAGTTCATAAATACATTAAAACCAAGTGAGAAAGCACCCACGTTTGCAGCCAAAGATGTGGAGGAGGGTTTTGTGGTTGTGGTTTTTATGGCTATCCACATGGCTAATGCACATCATGTTTTTGTTGATCTTTTAATATTTATATCCAGATGCCACTGTAAGCTTCCAGATGTTTTTGCACAGACATCAAAAATGTTTGCATAGCAATTACCAAAAGAAAGTTTGAGGCATTTTCAAAGGCCTGGGAATTAAAAAAGACAAAGTGGCTTTTGTTGATAAAAGATTTAATTTTCTCTTTTTCTTCTCTAATTTTTATTTTATTATTACTATTATCTCTTATTATTATTATTATTATTTCTTTACAGATCATTTGTCAGCCTACTAACCAAAAGTCCAGTGCAGTCCGTCTACTCTGAGTGTCCTGTTTAGGTGCTTCCTCCAAAAATTTTAGGTTTCTGTTGCCAGATGACACCTAAGTTTTCTACCAAGAAAATTAATTATTTCTACAAATAGTTAAATACTTTCACAGGTGAGGGTGATCTATCCTTACAACTTAAACACTGATTCAGTCTTCACTCTATTCCTGAGGTTTAGATTAAGCCACAAACATTCCTCTGCAAAAAAAGGGACTGAAGGAGCAGGAGTTAGTATGTGCCTGCTGGCCTTTTGGGTTCAGTCCTGAAGCAGTGGGCTCTGTCTTCCTGCCTGGTGTCACAGCACACTCCTTCAGGAAGTTTCACAGACACCCCTGGGGAAGGAGGTGGAAGTGAGCTGCCTGTCCATCACTGCTTCCACTGCACCATAAATTTGGCTCACAGGAAGACCTCGTTGCCCCAGAGCACATGCTTCCAAGAATAGATATGCAACTAAAACAGAGCCATCACAGTGCATTCAGGCTAATTAGGAAATTATCTAACACTTGCAAGTGTCTGCAGGAAAGGACTCCTAGGACGTCAGTGCTGGACCGCAGACAGGGATTCTAGATGAAATGCAGACTGTATGGGTGGGAGTTAGGTGGGCTTAAACTCTTCAAGTTATGTGTTCTGGCAACTCTAAAGCAACCTCATGCTTCCCTGTGTTTCTGTATTGTGTTGGGAACAAAACCCCAAACACCTAAAAGCAAATGTAATCCGAGTGCCAAGTGTGGAGGAAAAGAAACAAAACCTATCTTAATGCTGGTAATTATATCATATGCTAGAACAACACTGTGGAAAAAGACCTGTTTTCCTCTAGAGTGAGAAGATATCACAGGAGGAGATTTGTTTAACACCAATGCTCAAAGTGACAGTCCAGCTGCCAATTTCAGAGGCTTCTGTGAGAGAAAAGAGGCAGTCTTGTTCTTTATGTGCTGAGTGTTCACTGCAGCGCATATTTTAGTCCCAAAAAATATTCAACAAGCATTTTACCAGTGAGTTCAATGGGGCAAAGATTTTCGTTTGGCCAGCAGCAGCTCCAGCCAACCACTCTGCTCTTGTGAACTGGTGTGTCCCTGGATTTGCCCACAGAGCTCTGCAGAGACCGAGGTGGGTGGCAAACACATCTGCATGAGTTATATTTGTATTTAGTCAGCTGCAAGTGAAATTACACCATAATGTACTTAGGGAAGGATTTTTCACTGAGAAACAAATACTAAAGTGTGAGAGTGTTTGTCAATATTTTCTGTTAATTGACTAAGGATTGAAAGCATATATCTACAACCCAGACAGCAGTTTGAAGTGAAGATAGTCAACCACTCTAAACTGGCTTAGATACCAGAAGAAATATGTCTGCAGCACCATTATTTCAAACTCCCACTCAGTTAGAACTAGCTCAGGCATCTCCCTCGGTTACCTTGCAACCTGCAGTATATTCTGATGTTATGACATGGAGAAAAATTTCAGAGAGCAAACATCTTGGAAACCATAAGATAAATTTAAAGTTATTTTTCAGAAAAATACATCAGAACTTTCTAGAGAAATTATCTCCTATGCATATCTTTCCTAGTCTCAGCTCACCTCTTTAGCTCAAAAATTATGTTAAAAAAGGAAAAAGAGAAAGAAAAAGGATTAATCTGATTAGCATCAGGAAATCCATGCAGACATTATTCAGCACTGCTACTATCAAATGTCTTCTTGAGTCTGTAAAACCAAACACAAAGACCTCTAAATGCAATCTGCAATCTTTAAAAGGCAAAACAAAACCAAACTACATCTGAAAACCATGGGTCAGGTGTTCAGCTGTTGAGAAACACTGTGGTTTCCTTGAGTCCAGTCAAGTAAAGTTCTCACACATCAACCACAAAAAGCTGCAATGAGTGGCACCAGTTATAGTATTCACAGAAATAAAGGGAACTCTTCACAAGCCTTCCTGGAACTGGTGATTCTCAGGCAATTCAGGTGTCTTACCTAAATTATCTACCCCCAAAATTTATGACTTCATCTTACAAACACAGCCAACCCTGGAAGCTGCGCTTACTGTAGCTATTGCCAACACTGACCATGAAATTCCATTTTATGATTCTCAGCAGCAGAACCATTTATTTGCCTTTTGTTTCTTGGCATTTGCTAATGATTTGTCCAGAGTCAAGTGAACATTTTTTTCCCATAGCACTGGCTTGAAGCATTTTTGTCTCTGTTTATTACAATTATTTTTTTATCTTTCCTTGTAACACCAGACTTTGATCACTGTCAGGGGCTGATTAATGAGCAAGATAGACATGAGATGTCCTCTGGGAAGACAATTCTTATGATCTATTTCCAGTAATGACATCTGTTTGCATCCTACTTTAAGGGCCTATTTCATCATACAGTAGTGGCCAAGAGGCATGTTCCTGGAAATCTATATTTGTCATATGGGAAGCAAGACAAAACTTTACCTGGTCAGACTGCCAAGGGAAGTGATGGAGTTTAATCATCAGCAGGGTGGTACAGCTGGGTTGACAGTTAGACTAGATGATCTTAAAAGTCTTTTCAAACTTTGACAAATCTATGATTCTATTTATGACTACTCTCTCTGCTTTGGTCTTGCCCAGTGCTCTCAACTTGTTATGGCAAGCAGTTTGACCAAGGCTCAAAATGAAGGGCAAACTGCACATACTGAAAACCTAAAAACTCATGTGAGTGGGTCATCTAGTAGTGTTTCCTTCCTTTGTTTTATAGTGTTTCTGATAATAAACAGTGTTTAGCTGTGAAAAATAAGTTCCACTATAACATCAATAACCACAGTATTAAAATGACTGAAGCTCCTTTAAATAAAGGACACCAATGAGGTGTGGGCTCATCTGTAGCTGTGCACCAAAATCACCCCAGTTCCTCCCCTACTTTGCCACTTCTAGTCAGGCAGGAGGTCATAAAAGAGGCCAAGGTGTACATGGTCTAGTAACATAAAGCTGCCTGAAGAGTCACATGAAAGAAAGGAGCCACATCTCCTGCAGTTGAAAACAGTGTCTCTTTTAATCAGGAGGCTCTCCTGGCTGTATTGCAGCACCAGAGACTGTCTTCTGTGCAATGACCCTCAGGAACCTTTCACCGTGCCAAGCCCTGGCAGTACAGTTCAGGAGAGGGACCACAGCAGGGCCCTGTGTAAACACTGGAGGTGTAGCCCAGGCTACAGCAAGTTGAGGGGGAAAGGACTATGCAGTCCTCTGTTACAGCCTTGCATGGTTTATCTCTTATTTTCTTATCCATCTTAAATGGCATTTTAAAACTTTCAAACAGGGAGAGGAAAAAAAAAAAAAAGAAGGGATAAAAAATAACTCTAATTGCAAATAGTGGCATAAAACCTGTGCTGTTCAGTCAGCCTTTTTCTACCAGGTAGTAGCTTAACTGGCTGTTTTTAAAAACTACTGCCTTGCCCTGTTAGATTCAATATCTGTCACATGATTAATGTACTGGTGTCTTATTAACTGCTGTGTTAGAGGAGCTTCTGTGCTCACCACCATCCCCCTTCTCTCACCCCTTTTGAAAAAATCTCAGTGCAATCCAGCTGCTCTGACTGGAGGGTACTGCACCTTCTGACAAAACATCATAAAAAGCAAGGAATTATCATTTCCAAGTAATCCATCCCATAAATCAACCCTCACATTTTGTTCTGAGGATGGTGAGGGACTCTGTGAGTTCTCCCTGTGTTCACATTCACATGACTATGTGTCTTCAGAAAGAAGAATAGGAAAAAAAGGGGGTGGAGGAGAAATCAGAAGTGGCTAAATCATTCCAGCATCTGATTGATCTTGCTTGGACCTCCCTGGCTGCAACAACAATTTGAGACTGTTGAAAATTGCCACCTTATCTGATCGGTGGTCTAACCAGCTGCTATTTTATCAGGGCCCAGCTGGATGAGGAAAACAGAACGTGGCACGACCTTGGTATCTCAGCGCCTGACCTCAATATCTAATCAGTTGGATGTCTCACTGAGGCTGCCTCGGGATGCTGTGCATGTCCCCTCTGGCACCAATTCATTCAAAAGACGTTTGCTTCACACTGGTGTTAGCCCCCAGCACACACACACAGAGCACATCCCAGCACATCACTGCCCTGCCTGATAGTGCCGCAGCACCTGAGGTTTAAGATGCTTTTCTCTAAAGCTTTGGCAGCTTTCCTCCCGAAAAGCTTAGTTTGCAGGACTGCACACAGTCAGCAACGTGTCAGCATCCCGCTGGCACGGCAGCCAAGGCAGAGCAAGTCCTCCACACTCATTTCCTTGGCTTTGTGTAAGCTGTGCAGTAATGTCTGTCAGCACAGGGAGCATTCCCCACACCACAGGCACTGCCACATATGCTGTCATGGGGAGAAACTGAGTCTTGCTGCAGACTGGAAAGGGAAGGGAAAGGTTTTACCCTAGCTCTACTAGCCATTAGCTGCATATCTGGGGAACGTGTTCCACCTCTCTGTGTTCAGGCACGGACAGGATTTCATTTTTAAGAATCCCACCAAGGCAAGGTTATAGTGTCTGTTAGCCCCAGGACTTTCCCTCAGTGCTGAAGAGGAGAAATTCCCTTTCCATTCCATTAGTGGAGCAGGGTGTCAGCACAGTACCTGTGATCCTCTACCCAAAGGAACAGCAAGTGCAACCATAACCAGACCTTCACCAGCCCTTCTCTTCTTTTCCTCCTTCACTTTTCTCCTTGCTGCATCTGCAGGAGACCCTCCACCTGACAAGATCCTGCAGGAAGATATATTCTTTGGGGCAGGTCCCTGGAACACGGTCACCTCCCATCCTGGCTTCTAGATCTTCCATGGTGGTGGATGCTGCTTGAGGAATTACCTCTCAAAACAGCAGCCATTGCTCTGTGCTGCCCTGTTCAACAGGCACAGTATGTGCATGTCAGGGGCAAAATCTGGCCTTGACCCACCTGAGGTATCACAGACCAACAAGGGAAAAGGTTGCAAAAAGTGAAACGTGGAGCACAGAGAAATTAATCAACAAAGGAAGATCAGTATTCTAGCATGTCATTTCCAAAAAAAGAAGATTTATAGTTTCTCCTTCAATTTATGGCTTTTAATTCCTTTATATGTGCACATTTATTATACAGATTTTTTTAAAAGGCTGAAACTAGAATCAACGATTTTGATTCTCTTAAGCCCTTGGTATGATCCCAATTTCTTTTCTTTTTTTCCTGGAAATTAGTATAGGTGTCTTTGTTCCTGTTCCATTTAACAGAATTTAATATAGAATTTCTCATAAAACAGCAACTTCCTTCCCAATTACCTCCATCCATCACTTCTGCTGCATGTGGTGACTGCTAACAGGAGTCTTGGACATGCGCCTTTCACACCAGCACCATGCACAAACCCTGGTGTTTCTGCACACAGGAAGTACGAGAAAAAGGTGTCTGTTTTATACCAAAAGAAGTCTCTCACAAGCTCTTGCTCTGGGGGTAAATTTCCCTGTGCAGAGGGATTATATAATATTATAAATAAATAAAAAAATAAAATAATATATATATATAGAGAGAGTATAATATTATATAATTCCTGTGAGTAGGGATTATAGCAAGGGAGTCCCTGAGGATTATAGCAGAGGAATCCATCAGGCAAAATAATGCAACAGTGCATTCTTTGGCTAAGGGCTGGTTTGCTGTTGCTGTTCCAAAGTGCAAGAACATTGAAATCCACAATGTCCATGACAATTTTTGAATTTAAAGTTCAGATACCTATGTAAGTCTTTGCAGGAGGTGCAAAGTTTATTTTTAATGCTGCTATAATTTTCTCCCTTGTCCAAAGAAGAAGAAGAAGAAGGAGAAGAAGAAGAAAATTATATTAATTATGATGATAGTAAGAATTTCCTACATATTTTTTTTTTTTCCATTTGGGCTTTATCTCCACTTTGGCCAAGCAGAGTACTGCTGTCTTCTAAAGGCAGATTTAAATGCCTTTAAGGTAGAGCAGTTTCAAAATAATCATTACTTTATTTTGACAAATAAAGAATATTTAGTGTGTTTGGAGTCTGATTGTTTACTAAAAGAAGCAGAGTGTGGCAATACTTGTGACTTGAAATACCAACCTTATCAAGCAGGGCTGCCCACTGTCCCCTGACTGCACACAGACCATAACCCTGGACAACATTCCTGCACTCATGAGGACATTGCAGCAAATTCCAGCCCAAATAAAGTTACAGAACAGATAAGCAATTCCACCTCAACACACACAGATGCATATGCACAAAAATGTCCCCATATCAGGACCTAGATAATAAACCCAAGGATGCAGCCAAGTGCATCTTACTTGATTGGCAATACGTAACAGATTGCCTTAGTTTATTCTTTAGGAGAAGCAAAACATACAATTAAATAAAAGTTGTTATTAAAAGCTACCCCCTCCCCCCCGAAAGTAGACGTCAAACTCTGACTGGATAAATGTGGTATTTCAGGTGGAAAATTGAATGGACTTAACAGGAGTAATATGAACAGTTGGTCCTGGAAGAGCTTACAGACTGTAAATATTTCTTACTGCTGATGCTAACACAATGATGAATGTATCAAAATATTAGTATCAAAAGACTGCTGGAATAGATTTGCAATGTTGTGGAAAGCGTGAAGGGAGGTAGCTGTCCTTTCCATGGCTTTATATTAATCTGGGTACTGGCTGATAGCAGGGGCCATGAGCACTATAATTAGATTTTAGAAATGTATATAGGGAGGAGGGAATGGAATAATTAAGGTAAGCTATCAGATGCCTGTCCTCATCCTTTTTAAACAAGCCAGAAATATACCCTGCACTCATTCAGCATGCAACCTTCAAGGGGAAAGGTGTCAGACACTGTAATTGGTAGAACTTGAATGCTGCTGCACTAGTGCCCCTTTTTTAAGGAAACCTATTTTCCACACCAAAATTGATCCGGCAAGGCTGTTATCTCATAATGCACACCCAGAGAGGGACTATGAGGCCTGGGGGTAGGAAATAGCAGGACACTTCACAGTCTCTGTGCTGCACTCTCTCTGGGGGAACTCCACTGCCGAGGCAACAAGCTACATGGTGAAATTTAGGTATAGGTACAGGTATAGGTATAGGTGTGTGGAGAGTTTGGGATATCCTTAAAAACTCATGAGTGAGGCATAAAAAGTGTTAATGGATCAGGCTGGGTCTGACAGCTGAACCAGGTGAGCATTTCCTCCCCCTTCCTGGGTGTTGGTGGGTAAGAAAGCACCTGAAGGGCACACTGGCTTTTATTAAATTATCCTGCCCTCCTTAAACAACAGAGAACAGCCAGGAAATCTCAACACAGAAAAAAAATAATTTTGGTGTGGAAAATTATTTGACATTATTCTTAAATATTTAAAGGACACTGCCTGCTGGTTTGGAAATCCAGTGAATAATTTAATACTGTTTGACAGAATCTCTTTGGGTCAATTATTCAGTAAGTGGATTAATATATTCTGACTAAAACAAAGCACATTGCATTTTGGCGGGCATATCTCATTACATCACATATTCCATGTCATATTGCATTGCAGAGGATACCAGCATAATAAAATGGGGCAACTTGAATTAGACAATGCAATCAGAATAATTTCCAAATATTTTTCTAAATCTTTCTGTTCCTGTTTCTCTACCTGATCTGTCTATATTTCTCTGTTGAAAAAGGGAAATAACCACAGCAAGAGATCTAATCAACTTATTTTTTAAAAAATCTTGTTGGAAACTGCCAGCAACTCTTGACCTCATTATAACCCTAAGCATCTTATCTATACCAAACACTTTAATTTTAGAAAAGCATCTTTAAAGCCCCAGGGGGAGAGAGAGCACATCTCTTGATGCTTGACAGCAATTCTCTGACACTGACATGGTCCAAAACAGATATTCTTATCAAATCGTTCTGAGGAAAGCAGCTGTAATATAGGATCTCAAGGGCAGTGGGGATACAATACAGGTTAAAAAAAGAAGTACCCTTGGGATTTTAAAAGATATGTAGAAAGCTTCAGAGGCAACAGTTGTCTCACACCAGGAGGGTCTTAGAGATAAAATTGGAATGGAGGGTCCTGCTTATGTTCCAAATCACCAACACGCATACCTCCCTCTCCTGCACTCCCACTTCTCATTCTTCCCCAAAATGCTCTGGAAAAACAGGTGGGACTTTATTTCCAAAATCCCATAGTGCTAGGTGTGAGTGACATTTATTTTTATAAAGCTAATTAAAAGTTCAAAATTTTTATTTTGTGGGGAATTCTCAAATTCTTCAATATTCCTTCAAGTGGAATGAGGATAAAAATCAAAAATTTCCTACCTTTACTGTGAAATAGAATATTCCAAAAGCAATTCTTTGGCTATGCATTTTTTATAATTGTAGTATGAATATTGCAACATGGTGTAAAACCCAAAACTGTGCTGTAAAGGACAAATATTCAACTTTCTGGGAGTGATCTGAATATAATCTGGTATTTACTTCATTAAAGTGAGATATTTCTGAAAAAGTCTTCCATTTCCTGCAGTCAGCATGTTCTGACCAAATCTTTTTACCAGCTCAAAATTGGAAAGACAGATATGCAAATATGCATATCTGAAGGCCTGAGTAAAATCAGAATAAAAATCATTACAAAAATAAAAGGTACCTGTCCTCTGCTCTCACAGCTGCATTCAGCAAAATCTGCTACTCAGAAAAGCTAGGATGGCACTTGGCCTTACCTAGCAGCTGCTTTAGCAGACCAAAGGGCATATCTAGGAAATAAAAATAAGAGTTTTCTTCTAAACATTCCCCCAGTGTGACTCAACAGGAATTTTTCCAACTATACTTATGAATGGGAGCAGGGATGAGGTCAAGACAAAGTCCCAGAGAAACTTAAAAGATTAGTTTTGAAGAGTCCCTGGCTGGGACCAGCAGACCAGCACTAAAATGCAGACCAGCACTAAAATGTCCCCACCCTCATGTGCATCTTTGCCAGACTATCTGAACAATCTCTTCTCCAGAGCTATATTGCAACCTGTCTTCTTCTGGTCTCCAGCATGAGGCCAGAAATCCTTCCTGCAGTCTCATTGCCCAAAACTGCCAAGGCCACAAGCAAATTGGCCCTCTCACATTCTTCAGGATCATAAAAATAGAGGGTCAAAGACAATTCAAGAGAAAAAACAAAACTCCAACCAACCTTCAATGCTCAAACACGGTGGGATGGGAAAATGACCAGGCTTTTAGACTAGTCCAATTTTCTTACCCATTTCTTTGTGGTTTGTGTTAGAGAGCAAAGTACAGCACAGTGATGCTTCATGCCGGTCATTTTGAACACCCAAAATTGTTTTTCCCATTCTACTAATTGGGAAATGGAGGCAAAAGAAAAGTCATCGATCTAAGAGCTTAAAGGTTAGTGTCACAAACCTGCACAGAGCTTGCAGCTTTTGCTGTTGGCAAGGTTTGAGGTTGGAGTGGCTGACATGAAGCCCTCAGATGTGCTCTGACAGATGGCAGTGCTTCCAAAAACAAACCTCCACATTCCAGACACCCCCCAAGGAGCTCCTTTGCAGCAAGGTAACAAGTAGCAAGCACTGATGAAAAGGTACAGCCTGAGCTCTCCTTCAGACTATTCGGTAATAAACATTAATATTGAAAACCCCACAACCACCTGAAAATGCATAACATCAAGGCCTCCTATCCTTGACTTTTATGCACATAACTTCACTCCGAGTCAGCCTCATTAAGCCTAGCTGAATAATTCGAATTCTCAAGTGTTTGGAGGGTTGAGAATTGAATAAACATAGCAGAAAGCTCAAACATCCTCCTTACATTTCTAAAACATTTACTTCCAAAGAGATGTTGCAAGAAATATATTAAAGACAATAGTTCAATAGGCTGAGATGAGAAAACATATGCTATCAGGAACCTTGCCTGATGGGTATTAAAGTACAGAGAAATACAGTTGAACTAATTTCTAACTTTTCTAAATTCTATCATGTCACACTGAAAGGAGACAGAAATTTATTACACAGAGAGTTAAAAGATACATGCATACATATACACACACACATATACACCTTGGAGAGCTCATGTAGGCAGAGGCAGAAGGTGCTGTGTGGTCCCCCTGTCTCATGGAGGGACAAGGGCTGGAGTGGGGTGGGTAAGAGATGTGGGACTGGGGGTTGGAGGAGCCCAGGGAGCTTGTTTTGCATCTGCAGTAGTGTTCAGGGGCATTTTAGGCAGGGCAGGGTGTACGAGGATCCTAGCTGCAGCACAAGAAAACCTGAAACAGGATGGTCTGGGCTCTGCCCCAACATGAATGATCCAACACAGAAAGGAGAGATTTATCAAGAAAAAAAAAAAAAAAAAAAGGCAGAAATGGTTTCAGAGTTTTTGGAAACCTCACAGGTACTGGATTATTTTAGAAACACAGACACTCACCAACCATTTCACACAGGCAGCAGAATCTTTTTGCGAAGACAGGAGAACCGGAGGGAGAAGGAAGGGTCAGAATCAAAAATGAAAGTGGTCAGGTTAGATATCCAGTTTGAGCTGCTTAAAATGCCAGCTATGGCTGACGGCGTTAGTTTGTGAAATGCGCTTTTTAGGATTTATTACTACTAAAATCTCTGAAAGAAGACACAGAGATGAGGCAAATTTCAGTTTAAATCTCAGCTGTACAGAGAAAGCGAGCAGTGACTACATGCAGCCTCTTGGACAGCACAAAGGAATGGTCTCCCCAGTAATGTGTGCTTTAGACCCTCATCTTCTGTTTCAGCTGGAGAACATCAGTTACAAAAAGTTACTGTCCTGACAGTTCCACAGAAAATCTCTCTTTTTCCTTCAGCATACCTGATTTTTTTAATCATTAAATTTTCCAGGTAGAGAAGTATTTTCTCTATTAATTAATATTTTCTACATTCCTGATTTGGGAAGTTAAGTGCTTTTGCGAATAAGGAGTGGATTTGAAGTACTCATTGAAGGGCTATTCATAAATAGGGATATTGTTTCTGAACAAGAAATGAAAGATGAAAGAGAGACTAAAACTATTTTCTGTGTAAGGTTTAATGAAGAGTGATCTACCAAAATGAGGGGAATCACTTCCATTTTTCATTGGAGCAGCAGCAGAATTTGGGCTCCCGGCTTACCGAAAACAAAATGAATCTGCTCTATTTGGAAGTAGAGTTACACAGGAAAAACACTTAGGAAGAAAAATTCCAATTAAAAACTATCTAAAAAAGATCAAAGAAATACTCATGGCTTAGCTGACACCTGTAGCTCTCTCTCTAGTTACAAGGGAAGAAGGGTTACAAGAACAGGGGCATGCTCCCAGAGGGAGGAAACGTGGCACTTGACAGGTGCAAGATGCCAATAAATTATGGGACATGGAACAGAAGGGGCCATCTATTCCATTGAAAACTGTCAAGGTTCAGTCTGAAGAAGATCAGAAAGAAATACTTAAGATGAAAGTTAAAGATGAAAATGCTTCTTTTTTTTTTTTTTTCCCTCTTTTTTCCAGGAGGAGGATAAGAAGGGGGAGGATATCAGTCAGAAAAGTAACTGAGTTGGAATGTAAATCAAAATTTGCATTCTAGTGCTATAAAAGTATGGTGGGACATTCTGTCTTCACGTTAATCATGTAAATTAGTTCAGGGCTGAATTCTGCTCTTACAACCAGAAGTGTCTATGATATAATATCACACATGCTCTGAACACCGTGGGTTGTATAGTCTGCTGGAATTGTCTAACTCACGTCTTACTCGTGTTTAAATGTTACCACCTCTTCCACATAGGAGGAAGAAACAGCCATCAGCCAGTGAATGTATGAAAAACTGATAGCAACAGCAGCACAAGGCTCGGAACTTGATTCACAGGTGCCCAACACCCAGCGTTGCTGAGCAAGGCGTTCAGAGCCCTGGCCAGGCTGGAGGCTGCCCTCTGTTCACCCTTGCTCTTGGTTTGAATCTGCTTTCTACTTGTGCTTCTGCTGTTCAAGTGAAGCCTTGTGATGGTATAAGCAGAAATACTTCATTGTCTCTTTTGCCCTAGGCTAGTGTGGCTGAGTGCAAGTGTATTCCCATTAAGTCATGGACATTAACTGTGTATTACAAGTAGGGAACAAGGAAACTGCTACACAGTCTCCAAATGGTTTCACTTCTTTCCTCCCATCCTCCCCTTGGTAGGAACGGATTAAAAGTGCAGACTCTTTGCTTTTCCCCTTCTAAAAAGGGGAGGAAATGGCAGGTTGAAGCTAAGAGCAAGAGTTCCCCACAATACAGAACAGTACAGTGCCCCTGATGTGAAAGGAGCTACACTAATTTACATCCACAAAGACTGTGGCTCTCTAGCATACTGAGTATCTCGTGCTAGGGCTGCACCAGGTATTCAGCTCAGGTATACAACTGTCCAGTGCTGACAGTGGGGAATTTGCTCTCAAAAAATAAAATAGTAGCAGGCATAGAAATGCCTTGTCTTTCATTATGTGGCTCTCACAGTGAAGACAAAACCAACATTCCCATAAATATCAACAGGATCAGAATACGGTCCTCAGAGAGTATTTCATATTGTTATACCCTTTCATGACTCAAACAAAATTTCCTTCCTGGGTAACAGCCCTGGTTTATGATAGGAAATAAGTGCTCTGTCACACCCTGACAATTAGTACATCACAGGCAGAATGTAAAACCAGGCAGTAAAATGGCATGAAGTTTCTAGCAGAACTTGGAGCAACATATAAACCATAAACAGGAAGACATGGACAAGACATGGTTGTACTCCTTTTCAGAGAGGCTGGTAAGAGAAAGGTCATCGCCTCAGGATAAAAGAGAATACTGAAAATGAGCTCACTCTGCAAAGCAGTTACCATGCCATTGCCCTGCTTCTTATTCACACAGAAAAAAATCTCAGCACAAGCAGCTTTGGCTGTGTGCCCTTAGCATATAAGGAACTTCTTAAACACACTGGGAGCTGAAGGGATCACAGTGAGGTAACTGTCACTGACCATATGTGATAGAGATGGAGAAGGAAGAGTCTGCTGTGAAATGTGGTGGGGTTTTAAGGATGTTTTTTAACAGAGATTATCATTTCAGTGTCCTGAAAAGATAAATGCAATTTATTAAGCACTCTCCTGAGAAAGGGAAAGGAGGGAAAGGAGGAGATACAGCAAGAACAGCACCACGCAGGTAAAAATGAAGACCCTAGACATCAGCAAAGAAATGGAGACCCAGATTTCTACCCATTGCAGCAGAAAACACATTTCTTACACTCCACATCCATGACTCATTGTCTAGAAAGAAAAGACAAAACTTTAAAAGAGAAAATTAAAAAGCAATTTAAGGACTCCAGATAGATGCATTAAACCAAACTGACAGTCATATATTTAGGAGGAGAAGAACATGCAGGTCCTTTCAAAGACTTTTTTTTTTTAAATACCATGGAAATTAATTACTCAAGAGTTGAAACCCACTGAAAACTGCTAATTTGGGTGCAGATCCCAAATGTGCAGAAGGTCAGGGAAAACCCAGATTAAATGGATGTGTGGTCTCTGTCCCTTTTTGGTGAGCAGGTGTCCACACCCCAAAAGAACAGTGGGTAAACTGAGAAGCAATGAGGCTCTGACTCCCGCCTGCCAAGGACTCTGCTGTGACTGTTCACCCACACAGCAGCTGGAGGAGGGTTTGTTGGCCAACAGAGCCCAGGAGAAAGTTTACAGCAGAAGGGCAATGGGAGCAACACACCAGACTGCACTTGGGCATGCACAGCTTCAGTGCCACCCTGCATTCCCCCAGTGGTAGCTCCAATCCACAAGTTATTGCTAATACTAACTTTTTAGCTGAGTTTCCTAAGGAAATGAGGCTTAGGCAATCATTTTTTCTGGCTGGTTTCCCCAGTAATTTTGAGCCTACTGGCTGATGTCAGCCAAGTGGAATAGACAGACAGACATTATGTTGTGATAAATTTTACAGGAGAGGGGAAAGGGAGAGCAACCAAGATTTATTCCCTAGTAAAGGAAAGGCTGCAGCATGAGCTCATCATTCAGGTATCAGAGGATCCACACAGAAGAAGTCCTCCTTTGGATGGAAAAGCTCTTCTGTAGATGCTTATGATACCAAAAAATTCAGTGGGCACTGACACTTTTACAGA
This sequence comes from Pycnonotus jocosus, assembly GCA_013400435.1. Taxonomy (NCBI): domain Eukaryota; kingdom Metazoa; phylum Chordata; class Aves; order Passeriformes; family Pycnonotidae; genus Pycnonotus; species Pycnonotus jocosus. Next base: position 137,276 of record VWYP01003078.1, on the reverse strand, counting down.
TATCAGAGTCAGTTGGCCCAGGTGGAAGCCTGCAGGAGACCTGGTTTCATTGGTTCCAAAGCCTGCAGAAGCACTTGTGCCCCATGTAAGCACTGATTCGGGCTGACTCACACTGGACATTTCCCATATGACGCTGTATCCTATGGCATTCCTATTCTCAGAAACTGTCCTCGCAAGAAGCCAAACACAAAGGATTTCCTTCAGATTTCTGAGACTATCTTAACCTTACTTATTAAAAGTTGGTTGATAATTCTTGTGCTTTTCAGCCCACCTTTCATCTTTTTTTAGTATCAGTCAATAGTTGAAACACATTATAACACTGATACCATCAGCAACAGCTCTGTAACATTCCCTTTGAATTCATTATCTACTTAGTGTAGGAATTACAGTGACCCATATATGCTACATTAAATGGACAGTGCATTCCTCTGTGTATGTAACCCATTGCTACACCTGCATCAGTATCTAAACTTCAAAACTGAAAAAAAAGCAGACCTGAGTATCTGTACTGGGTGGTGCCACAGTACATCTGGCAGATTCCTTTGAGCTCACTGACACTTTCTCTCCTGAAGAGTTAAAATCCAACACGTGAGGGCAGACTTACAACATTAGTTTAGCGGCCCTCTTTTTTGAGGAAGTGCATGTTCCATTTAAACAAAACAAGACAAAAAAAGAGAGAGAAACAAAACCTCATCAACAACTTGACTAGCTCCTATTGAAAAATACATCTCTTTGAGAAATCCAGGACATTCCTCTTTGCATTAATTGACACCTTATTAGTGGAATGAATGTTGCCAGTCTTTTCTCAAGCTGCTTGGCGGTGAAGAGACTCTTTCTTTCCCTTTACCAAAAACAACAACAAAACATCCCAAGAGAGAAGAAAAGAGAAAAAAGGAAAGGGAGCTGCTGAGAGCCAGGCTACTTATTCATCTTTGAACATTGGTTTCCATGGGAATAGGTTTGGTTCTTTGTGGAGGCTGAACAACCCCATGCAGTCTAATGCTTCCAACATCACATTTGTGTGGTCAACTTTCCTTTGGCCTCTCCTTGTCCCCTTCCTCCTCATTCCTGCTCAGCAACAAGACTGGTGTGACAAAAATGAAGAAATCATTCAATAAATTGGCTGAATTGGATTTGAATCAAAGCCTGCTGAAGCCATTCTACTGCCACCAGTGAATTTTGGATGAAGCCCTTACAGCCTAAAGCACAGTGGCTTCCAGTCAGCCTGTCAAAACTATTACTCAGCCTTTGTCTGCCTCAACTTTTCTATTTTGATGGTTTCTGTCTCCATTTTTATCTTTATATTTGGGTGTTTGATTTGGTTGGGGGTTTTTTTTGGTGTGGTTTTTGGGTTGGTGTTTGTTTGTTTGTTTGTTTTTTGTCTCTGCAGCTCTTCGTTGTTACTTAGTTTTGGCAGATTATGTAGAACATACAGCTCTGGTCATATTAATGTTTAAAAGTGAATGATGACCTGTAGACCATGAAGGGCACAGTCCACCAAGAGCAAAAAAGGACTAAATAAAGTGAAGACTGATTTGGGATGAAACCTCACTTAAACCATAAAGCATTTGTCCTACATTAAATTCTTGAGATTTTACTCTGTTTTAAACCAAGGAGGTGAACAAAAGCAACATGACATTCCTCTGAGAGAGGGAAGCAGATGAAGACTGGGTGATCTCAGTCAGGATGCAGCAGACGTTACAGAAAAAAACTCATGGACTGTGTATTCTGTTTGATCTGACTACAGTAATTTCCTAGTCTTCTTGTAATTTATTTTGACATACTTTCTTTTTAAAGAAACTGTTTATAAATACATTACTCAGAGGCTGCCATGCAATACATTTTCATACATTAATCCTCATCATTTTTCTAACTGTCAGGATTTTTTTCTATTAAAAGAATAAAGGAAAAGCATGTTATCACAAATCACTAATAAAATATTTAGTACTTCCTATTGCTTCACTTTAAAAAGTTCTCCTGCTTAAAAGCTTCTAGAGTCTAGTTTTTTTAAAAAAATTGAACAACAAAAATATATTAGAGATTCATGAAAGCCATTCACGCGCAGACTGCCAGGACTACAGGATTTTTCTTTTTAAGGATATTTCTTCCTTACAAAAGATTTCATATTTTCAGATTTTGAAATGTATTTTCTTTTCAAGACAGAGATGCTGATGGGTTTTCAATTTTTAAATCTATGATTATGTCTAATTGCCTAATTTACTTTACCTACCTCTTAAAAAACTTAGCTGAAACTGCAGCATTTTATAGAGCAAATCAGGATGAAAGTAGCTATTGAAGCACAGAGAAATTGATCAATCATTTGATTGTCGATTCACACACCAGTGAATGACAGGTGGAACCATTTTAGTCTTATCGTTCCTGTAAGGATGTTAGCAATTCAGGCCAATGACGATCCATTGTGATAATGGGAGTAATAAAGAAAGCTGGAGCTTAGACCATGCACTAGCATTCATGGAAGTACCTCTTCTCTCCCTATTCACAATCAGATTAAATAAGACGGTTGTTAGAAACCCACAAAAATAAAGCTGCCATAAGACTACTTTCTATGGATCCAGATTTCAACGGTGCATGTGCATTTCTTTTTTTCTCTCATTAGTTTCAGCCAAGACCTTCTCCCACCTTCCTGCTGCATTTCAGTCTAGGGCAGAAGTAAAGCAACTGTACAAGATGTGTTTTTCTTAACATATAGATATATGTTTCAGGGAATCAAATACACCAAGTTATTTCTCCAAACAAAGGGAAATGCAAAACTAACATTCAGAATTTGTCAAGTCTTACCTAAACCATTTCACACACCCACTAAAAAAGTGGGAGTGCCCAGCATTACTGAAGCAAACTATCAAATGTCAGGAGAGCCAATTTACCCCAAACTAAGTTTAAGCAAAACATGAATAAATAGTCTAACTTTAAAGAGCAATCCAACTTCTCACTCTGAAGTACATGGAAATATTTGTTGGTATGTATCCTTTAAACCAGGGAGAAGACCCTATTTTCATCAAATTATACTTTTAAGACAAAGTGAATTGACACCTTTGAGATATTTTAACATAAATAACTAAAATGCAGAGGATAACCGCAAATTTAAAAGGCAATTCACACTTCTGTTATTCCTTGTCCTTCGACATATAACAATCCAAACCTGAGAAGCATGAATATTTTGTAAAGATAGAGCCATCAACACATTAGTTTCAGTTCAGCATAGACTGGTAGATTACAACAGGAGTTAATGTGGTCTGGTATGGGAAAGCTATAAAAACTAACTCAAACCCAGGACCTTCAGAACATGAATTTTGATGAGAAGCCATCGTTGAAGACTGAAACAAAGTCTAATAGAGAACCTTTATTGATTTTTTTGTTGTTGTTTGTGAGTCTATTAAGTTATCAGGAAAATATGTATACAGCAAACATCAGATCTCTAGCAAAGCAAAACTGCTTTGGTCAGAGTTTCACTTACTTTCCAGAAACTTTCAATTGAAAAAAAAATTTAAAGAGTTGCTCAGCATATCTGGAGCCAGAAGACAATGTGTGCCTCTGCCCTGCTTCAAACACTGCCTTCCAAAGAGAGAAGTTCTGTCAGAAGATCATGTGGGGATAGGAATCTCTTACGAGGAAGGTTACAGGTGGAGCCCTGACTTTCTAAAACAACCTGGCTGGAAGGAGGAGCAGGTGAGTGTTCCTGGATTTAGACAGAGGCTACCTTTCCAAAAGGAGCAAAGAGAAGTTGGATATTGTGATACTTGTTTTTGGACTGCAGCTTAGCAATGTGAGGGTTGGGGTGCTGCCACAGAAGGGGAGACCTCTGCGCGGCCCCCTATTCTGCTGTGTTGAACATAAACCGCTAGAATCAATGGAGAGAAAAAAAATACATGATTATGCCTATGCTTCTACAGCCTCATTATCAGGGCATTTACCTGAGAGATTGAATACCTAGGGTCTAGTCCATGGCTGAATGACAACTCAGGGTAAGTCCTGTCACTGTTTCACCATGGCAAAAGTCTCCTTTTGCAGTGAATAAATAAGACTATCCATCAATGAGCTTGTTAAGCTTTATTTTTTTTTCTGTTTTTATAAATAATTCCAGTTCCTAATGTGTCATGTAGAAGTCATAAATTGGGAAGGACAGAATCTCACATTCATTTTACAAAAGGACAAACACTATCTCCAAGAATGTAAAATACAGAAAAAAACTCTGTAATTGGAAGCTTCTACTGCCTGTGCAAATTTATGTCACAGAGGAAAAGATTTGGACTCTCTACAAGTTAGAGTTAAAATTTTAATACTTAGGGTTTTTACTTTGATGATAGTGTCTTGATTCATCATATTTTCTCTCTGCAAATACTTTGTAAGCTAGAAATTTCTGCAAGCCTGTCAATTTTCCCAATTTTTTATTTTTTAATCTTATTGATTTGTTTTCCGGAAGTATTTTCCCTTCTTTCTAATGTTTTATTTATCTAACAGTGTTCAGATTTTTATCCCTGGAAACCTTTTCATTTGCTCTTTGTTGCTGTTCATTTGAGTTTTTTCCTTTTGTGTTTTTCTGCAGAAAACCAGCTTGCATTTCAATGGCAATACTTTACACAGCTGAACTCCCCCAAAGTCTAAGTTACATTTAGTTACACCCATAGCAAGGAGACTGTAAGACACATGTGACCTTTGAGATCTCCAGAAAAGGGAAGGAAGGCAAATCTTTCAAAATCAGACCCGCATGCACTCACATGTGGCACTCTTCTTGCAAATGAGCACCACTGCAGATTTGATATGTGATGCACAGGAGGCAGCTGTAAGGAAATGGAAACAAGAATGGAAAAAGCCCACATTTCTTGTTTTTCCAAATTAAGAAAAGGTACCAAGCAGCATCAGGAATTCAGTGTCTTATCCTAATTCCCATGAAGAAATGTAGAGTATTTCTTTTTACTCAAAGTAATAGAAAAAAAGGCATGTAATAAAATGCATACATAGATACCTTGTATTGATGTTGTTCAATTTATAGCATGTGCTGTTCTATTTCCTTCTTCATCCTTTTGTATGTGTTATTTTCTTCTGTGGTAGTTTGCAGAATATTTTGTTGCTCATTAAATGATGAACAAGAAAACAATCCATAAAATTTTCGTGGCATAAAAAATATATTCGAAATCAAACTCTAGTTTTAATAATAAAATCGTGTCATTTTAGTCTCACATCTCTTACTTAATGAAAAAATTAATGAGGAATGTAACTAAGATGCATAATTTTTTATGACTGCTGCAGAAATTTTCAGTGATCATGAAGTCAGTAAGAGATATCTTTGGTCATATGATAGTTTGGGCAATCAGTAGTTCAATAATTTAAACAAATTATTTTAATTTTTCATCCTGGGAAGTTCAACAGTCTAGCATGTGTCAGCCAATTTATATTAAGCATGTAATATAATAGCTTTCATATCTCTAGTCAGGTTTTTTTGAAAGTTATTTTTTTAAATAATTGAGGAAGAGAAAAAATTAATCTGAAACTGTTCAGTAAATACAAGTAATAATCATGGATTTGTCACAGACTGGTAATGTGGGATTATCATATTCATTTCACAGATAAGAAAGCCCTGGCTAAGTGTTCTGGTTAATTTTCTTGGACAAATTGATGTAGAAATTCTACAGCAATGCCTAGATTAAAATCCCAGTCCAGTGCTTTATCTATCACATTACTGTTTCTCAATGGTGGATTGCAAGTGTTCTTGATTGTTACATCTGACTAAATGAAATATAATCTAGTTTCCTCACTCCATTATGTTTAAAGGCCACATAGTTTTTTGAATAGTAACTATTCAAAAAACACAGTCACACCAAAAACCTGCAGCTACTACTACTATCTTTAGCCACGAGTTTTGGTTTGATTTGGGGTTTTTTCTCACTTTTAAATAAAACCAAGGAGGACGGATCGCAAAATTGCTTTTCCTGAGACTGAGCGTAGCTATATTGAACAGAACAACAAAACATTTCATTGGGACCTAGTGTTCCTTAGGTATTACCAAATATTTTGTCTTGTTGGAGAATGCTGAGAAACACCAGTTCTTTTTACAGAAGTTCTATAGCGAAAAGGAGCCCAAAATATCCAACCCACAGTATCCCCTAGCTACACTACCATTGTACACACACACAGCACCACCACTCTGTGCAGCAACGCACAGTCCTGAGCAGCTGGAATGCATGTTGACTATGACCAGTTTCTACACATTTCTCCATGCCTCAATACTTCTTACAAATGTGTCTTGAGCCTCTGAAAGCTGACCAAACAAAACAGAGCAGGAAAATTGTTACAAATACAGTAGAAAAGGCTATTTTCAAGCTAAAAAGAAACAGTAAAATGGGTTTTTTAACTCACAGCTGAGCTCAAGTCTGTTCACTATTTATAGTATCCTTCTGTATTGTTAGTGTTTGAGGTTTTTTTAATATGACGGTCTTTTCACCCACAGGCCATCCTCAGGCCCAATATGTGCTGCCCTATGCAACAGCTTTGCAAATGGACTTCACTGTAGTTGATGTCTTCCACTCTTGCTAACAACTTGTTAGCAACTTGCTAACATTGTACTAAGACAGTAAGAAAAAAAAGAGTTTATAAGCACAGGAGAGTAGAGTTACTCCATATCCCTCCCACCTTTAAAAAGATATAACAAAAGTTTTGACACAAAATATTGTCCGACAAATTAGTCATTACTTCATGGCATAACACTTTTAACCATAGCCCACAGTGCAACACCAAGGCAGGTGTATGTAAGTCAACATCCTCACAAGTTGTGGGTCCTTTGAAAGCCCTTGACTTCCCTCAGTGAGTGGAAACACTGAACAAATTTACACAGATCAAAATACAGAAGTGGGACTCAGATACATAGTATGCTCTCAGTTTTAAAGCTGAACTTGGGCATACTTTGGCATTCAGTGTGTACAGTATCCCACCAAGGACCATTTCTCAAGGCCGTTTTCATCTTAGGACACTGATAACCCTAAACTAAACCAATCCTCCTCTCACGTCTTGTAACTTCCAGGGTAGTGGGACCCCTGCAGTCAGTGCCCTAGAGCTAGGAGTGAGGAACTTGGCACAACAGCTGAGACCATCTCGGAGCAGAAAAGGCCAACTAAAAACATGTAGCTCACAACAGTAGTCAGACAGTGGCCAACTGGACATTTACCAGATACTTTGGTCTCACCATCCAAATGAAGAGACATTCTTCCTTCCCCACTTGCACCCTTCTCTGTGGCACCTCTCTGCCACTTTCATGCAAGTAGAATCTCTCTCTGACCTATGGTCCATAGACACAAATTCAACATTCGCAGTTTTTGATTAATTTGACCCCACTCTTTCCTCTTCTGGTAATAGTAACTTCCTCCTTTCTTTCAACTTAAGCTATAATTTCTGCTTCAGTTCATGTCCAGTTTATAGCTGCTCTTTTCTTCTAGCTATTTTTCCTGAATTCCAGTGATGAGTCACACCTGTATATTTGCCCCCATGTACAAACACTATTCAAAAACAGTTATGTTATTTCTTCTATCCCTATTGTTTTTCTGATCGATGCACAGAATCAAAATACTATACTTAACAGACAGAACAATATTTTACTAAGCTTTTACTTATATACTGGAAGTTAATGCAGAAAAAAATTGCTTTGTTAAATGAATGCAAGACTGAGTTTTCCTGGCTTACTCTAGTGTAAGAAATCTGCAATGAAGAGAAAAAAGATTATATATTCCAAATCATCTTAGCTACCCTCTTTATCATTATTATTGCCTCCATTTTCTACTGCATTTTAGAGTATATTCTAAATGGAATATTAATATTAATTTCTTTCTTCTTCATGAGAGTTCAGATAATTTGGGATAATTAAGGGAGAGAGGATAGGAGAATCCATTGTGGGGTTATAAATCTCCAAGGAATGTGTTAGTTTTGCATTTTAGTTCTGCTGAAAAATGTAAATGCTTCAATTAGTGTAAAAATCAGAGGCTGCCTCACTCATTAACAATGAGGCCTCTAACCTCTCACCTTGCCCGTATCTGAATCAGAGGATTCTGAAATGGGAAAGTTGGCCCATTTTCCTAAATGCAGAAATTGCCCTTAAAAACAGTAATCAGAAAATATCCCTCTCAGTCTCCCTCCCTTAAAGAGCTAATTCATTTGCAGAAAAGGCATGTCTGGAGAAGTTAGTGTCCTGTTGCATATGATGGGGAAGCTGGTGTGCTTGTGGATAGCAATAAAGCAGACTTAAAATGAACATAACAGGGCTGGTCATCTGCAGTACTGGGATGAATCTCCTCAATCTAAATATTCCATGTTTCATAACAAACCTGTCAATAAGGGATGTGAGGGCAGTTTTGCTGCTGTGCTGTTCTATCCTACAGCTAACACAGCCTGAAACCGCCTAAAGGCTGATTGAAATCGATTTATACGCAGGTGGAATGCTACAGATCTTTCTTCTCAGCCTTTATAAAGGGAGATTTAGTGGGAGATTTTTTATTTATTGAGAGATTCGTATTATACTAAGTTCAATATTCCTCCAGTCCACAGTTACCCAGAAAGATACACTTAAACAAATGCCTGATGTATTCAGCTTGTATGGGACCAAATAAATCAGAGGGAAAGAATATAGCTACTACCACACACATCCATTCTGCACACATTTATTTCTAAGCTAGCGTCTGGTAGGCAAGGAGAAAAGCACTGCCTGGACTGATGATTACATTTCCTCAGTGAATAAAGCCTACATGTGCAAAACAGTAATGCAAAATTACCTGCTCTCTTTGCATAAAAAAAGTCCATCCACAGTGATTTGATTATAATTGAAGGATTAGCCTTTTGCTATAGTTTTGACCTGAGGTTCTCCTGCTAATTTTCCTAGAGGATCTTCTAAGCACTATGGCACAAGTAATATAGTTTGCAGGACTCTGGTATATTTTCAAGACCACCAGCACTACTCACAACTTCTAATCCTTAATTTCTCTCATGTATTAGTCCATTAACATTTTCTGAGGTTTGAATCTTTTTTAATATATAAACTCCTTCAGACAGGGGCCCAGTTGTCCAAATGCCTTCAAGATGTTGACCTAGTTTGCATAGAGGCAGCTTTGTTTGCATGAACAAATTAGCATGGAACAAGGTCATATTATCTCCTTATGCCACACCACGCAACCAAAATATTGTTTGATTAATCTTCAAATCCACTCTAAGTGCTGCTGCAAAAAATTAGCTTCCTGGTCCATCATCTCCTCTCCTCTGCTTGTTCTCAGTACTGCCCAAAGTCACTCTGTGGTGTCTTACTGACCCCAGCTCTGTTCCTCCAGTGCTATTAGCCTAAGTCATTCCATCTCCACACTACCCTTTTTCCTGAACTCTGATAAATTCCATAACAGTTGAATACTTCAAAATATATTCTTGAGCCTCTTCTACCATTTTGCCTTCCAATCAATCCCATTGACCCTGGTACATGTACCTGAACTCCTTACCACCTTAAAATCATTTCACCTCAGGATTTCAAAATACTTTGTGTCATGACAGTAAAGACTGTAGGTTCTGGTTCAAAAGTTCATAGAAAAACCACCATTGAAAAGCAATGACCATAACATACTTACATCAAATATACTCTTTGGAGCATTGAAGATCAAAAAGCCACCACAACTGGGCTAAACTTCAAGAAATTGAAGTATATGGGAATGAGGAAACTTGTTTAAAAAAACTAAAAGAGTTTTCTGAGAGAACAAAATCCTTATGGATAGCACAGGGACTACCAAACAACATTCTACTAAAAGAAGAGCTGCAGTGCACACTGCCTGTTAGGATAAACTTGAAAAACAATCTAAAAAAAGCAGGCGTGATGGAGCAGTGAGCTGAAGACTTCAGAAGTAAAAGAGTTTATTAGAATTGAGAAGGCATCATTCAAAAAGCAGAAGCTGTATCCAAATGAAGAAAATAAAAAGGATCATAAAACCTGGCAGACTAAATGCAAAAATATAATTAGGCAGGCCAGGGGAAAAAAAATAAAAAGTTTGAAGAACATTTGGCTGGAGCAATCAAACATAATACTAAATTCCTCTTACACAGGAATCATCAACATCAGAGCAAAAAGCCCACCAGGCAGTCTGTGGAGCCCCTGACAGGCTGAATACTCAGAATATAAAGTTGCAGAAAAGCAGAGTGAATACCTGCATCACTGTGGCCTTCCAGTACCTGAAATGAGCCCACAAGAAAGACAGAGAGAGCGTGCGATGGCTCTTTTTACAAGAGCGTGTGATGGCAGGACAAGGAATGGCTTCAAACTGAAAGAAATAGGGTTAAGATTAGATATTAGAAAAATATTCTTTGCTGTGAGGGTGGTGAGGCACTGAAGTAGGTTACCCAGAGAAGCTGTGGATGCCCCATTCCTGGAAGCGCTCAAGGTCCAGTTGGATGGGGCTCTGGAAATTCTGCTCTAGTGACACGTGTTCCTGCCCATGGCATGGGGGGATTGGAACTAGATGACCTGTAATGTCTGAATCCAAATCATTCTATGATTCTGTGTTTCTAGGATCACTGTAGAAGAAACTGCTAATATTTCCTCACTGGAAGTTTTTTGTGAAGGTAATATTGCAGAGGATCCATCTGAAATATGTCTGACTGTGGAGAGGCTGTTGTAATATTAACACAAGTATTAACAAGCTGTCTGAACTGGGTAGTATTTATCAAGAATTCTGAGAAAACTCAAGGAAGTAAGAGCTGAATCACTGTTTGGGGTGCCAAACCTCCTATGTAGATTTTTAGGCACTGAACACTGAGGGTTAGCTGAACACAAATGTGATACCAGAGAAAATCTGGAGAGCTACAGACCTGCAAGCTTGTAACTCTAGTGCACAAATTTGTAAGGGCTACAATAAAGGACAAATATGTGTGTGAATGCAACTTACATGGAAGAGCCAATGTCAGTTCTGTAGTGCGACATTATGCCTTGTAAAATCCATTTGAGTTTTTTGAAGTTAATTAACATATGGGTCAAGTGAGACAGTTAAATAAAATACAACTGGATGTTCAAAATTCTTTGGCTAAAGTCTCCCATTAATGGCTTTTAAAGAAACTGAGCAGCCATAGCATAAGTGGGAAGGACCTGGCAAGGATAGATACAGGGCCAAAAGACATGAAACAGAAGGTCTGCACTTACAACAGAACAAATACCCTTCACAGTGAAATAAAATTATGGACTCTGAGGTGACGATCACCATTTGGTAGTGGATGCTCAAGGTTACAATAGACAGCTCCACAGAAACATTAGCTCTGCTCAGCAGCAGTTAAAAAAGACAACTCAAATGCCAGTAACAAAAAACAAGACAAAACCAGAATTATTGCTCTGTTCATCTGCATCTTGAATATTTTTTCAGTTAGGGTGACCTCATCTCAACAAAAGGACACATTTGAGGTTGCAAGAGCTCAGAGAAAGACCAACTATGATAAACTATGGTGTGGTTTATAGAGTTCCGAAAATTTGTGATGGTGTGGAGTCAGTGGATTGGAAATGACTGTTCACCGGCCATCTACTGCAAGGAGCAGAAAGTGTCAAATAAAGCTACCAAGAGCTAAACTTAAATAAAAAGAGATGACCTTTTCAGAACAGGGATTTGTACCACTTAGCACATCTTGTTCGGTATCTAAAGAGTCTGTTTTGTAGAGCAAGGACTTCGTGTTATTCTATAGCTACATCTTCAGGCCCACAGTCCTCGAATTGGACTTCCTGGGTATACTGGCACAAATAATTAGTTGTATACATTCAGCCTACCTCATGACTGGGTTGATTACACTCTTAGGAGTCAGTTTGTAATAGGGAAATCCACTTCACCAAAGCACTAGACCAGTCATAGCTTTCTATTGCCTCTTTGCACAAATTCAAAGTCATCATAACATTGGTCTCAGTTTAGAACAGGAATAGCAAAGGTAGAAATAAATGATAAAAAGATAAGCCATAAATCATTGTAAATTCTTATATCACAAGCAGTGGATGCACATCAATGATGGACCTGTGAACATGAAGAAAAGGCATGTGAAGCATTTGAACTTTGCTGAAGGTAGCTATTTCCTGGGTGCCTGCTTGGAGAAAAGCAACTTTCGTCCTGTACAAAGACTACTTTCATTATGTCTTGTTTTTGTGTTATCCTCTGCACTTCAGTTACTTGTATCCTGTTTCTATCATGGCAGATGCCATGGAAAGTCTCTTCCTCTACTGGTTATGATACCAAACAACTGGAAGAGGGAATCCACTCCAGATAAATTCCCTGTCTAAAGGAAATAATTTTCCTAACTCAGATATAGCAAAAGAAGTTAAACAAGTGCCCCATGAGACTGCATTTCTATTGAAGACTGGGAGAAGCCTCCAAAGAAGAATGAAATGCCCTCTGACATCCACTGACACAGATCCAGAATAATGGCACCGATGTCATGCCAAGATTTACACTGATGCAGCATTCCATCCTGGAAGCCAGTTCTGACTGATGCATCCTCACTATAAACTGAGTGATGCCTGTGACTGTCAGGCAGTTTTCACTACATTTAAACAGGAGCAAACAAGACCAAGATGGTGACAATTTCATGCAGAAAAGTAATATGGTACATAAGCTGAGGTTGGTTTTATCTGCAACACAAAAAATGTCAGGTCTGTTAAAGAAAAGCTAATTTTTATTCTGGTGTGATGGTGAGAACAAGCACAGCTAGACCTCACATATCTGAGACAGCATAAAGAGAAGATTTCCCAGCAAAAGTGCTTTCCTGGTGAGTGAAGAACAGGCCAATGTCTAGTGGGTCATATAGTTGTATTATTTACCACATAAAACATTAAAAAATTTATATTAATTACATTAAAATGTATATAAAGGTTTTTTTGTTTTCTTCCTTAATATTGCAGATATACAAAGAAGGTCAAAAGCTGTAGTCTGATTAGAGTGATCATAGCATTTTTTACCATTAAATTTCCTATACAATATCACAGAAAATGGATGATTTTTCTTTTTGGAAAAGATTTTTCTTTAATGGAAAAGCATTTCACACATCTTTCAAATTTCCTCAGTATCTGAGCTCCATATGAGCACAGGACTTTATTGGGATATGTCAGTTCACCATAACCACTTTACTAAAGAGAGGCTTGCCACAAGAGTTTCCAGTTTACAAAGAGGAATAAAATAGCAGGTGTTAACACTGAAAAAGAAAATTGTGACAGAAAATTAAGGTTATTAAGGAAGCTGAGAATTATAAAAGGCCCAACAGGGAGTGATTTCAGAAATCACAGTTTAGCAGCAGAGCAAATAAACAGGGCAGCTTGTGACTAAAGTCATCAAACTAGAGGATATTTTAGAAAAATAATGAAATGAGAATCTCCAAATGGAGCCTGGTTACCTAACCACTATGTTCTTTCACTTTTGGCTCATGAAATACAGCCAGCCTGGCCACCTTGCAAGGCTGAGCCCTGGACAGGAAATCATCCAGATGTTCTCAGTTTTGGGGACTGGACTGAGGTTTTGACAGAGAACCTGTCTGGCAGCACCTCACTGTGTGAACCGTCAAGTGTTACTGGAACTTTTTCATGAGTTTTTCTCCTGTTACAGTGCATAATCATAAATTGTAAATGGTTTATCCCATTCATCTGAACCCCCCTATCCCAACCCCTTGGTGGTATCACCCTGTCTTGTCAATCACCCTGGTTTATCCTTTCCTATTTGGCTAGATGCCCGGGTGCCACCCTTCCCATTGTCGTGTAAAATGCCCTTGGCCTTGACCACTCCCCTCCAGCTCACCCATTGGATCTGGACCCCCCTGGTTCAGGTTTCACCCTAGGTGACTTAAGTGGTCCAGAATCGATTCTCAGGCATTCTGCCTTCCATCCCACATGGAATAAACATCCTCCTAACCAAAGCAGAATCCTCTCTTCATTTCACCAAGCCTCAGACCACGTGGAGCCTAGAGATTGAACCCCCATGAACTATCAAGTGGAGCAGGGCAGAAACCTCAGCTAGCCGGTAGCAGAAAGCCCTGAACACCCACATTCTCCTACCCAAGGATTCAGTGGCTGATACAGAAATGTGAGCCAGATTTTGCACTTACCCTTGTACAACTCCAGGGCAGCCATTCCTGTCTGCAGAGCTGGGGAAGGAGAAACCCCTGCCTTCCCCTTCCTCACTGCTGGCTGACACATTTGCAGTCAGGAAATAGAAAGACCCCAGAAAGATAGTTCTTCCCACTGCCCTGCTGTTGGCTGCAGGGGTGAGCAGTGCAGTGGGAAGAGCAGGGGCACCAGGATAGGGCAGGGACACTCCCAGGACAGAGTGCTCAGAAGAGCTGTACAGAGCAAAGGGTCCACTCAGAGGATGAGGGACACATCCCACAGACATGAAGAGCCAAGACCCATGTCACAGGTGTTCTGTGTCTAAAGAGGCTGTGGCCACAACAGCTTTGTGCTGTCATCACAAAGATTTAAAAGGAGATTTAAATAAATAATTCATATGAACCTGGTGCATAACACACACTCTTCTGAGAAGCATAAATTAAAGTCACAGGCAGTGGGCAGCAGGAAGAACAAAATGCCAGTATTTCACAAAAAGAACCCCAACCTGTGTTACAGCCCCTAGGCTATAAGCCAGCCCTGCCTAGGCAGACAACGACGGGCAGTGAGAGCTGCTACAACAATCACATAGCCTGACCTCTATGTAACACAAACCATAGAATCTCACCCAGCAGCTCCTGCAGCAGTAACACTCACTCTTCCCTGCTGCAATGAGGCTCCTTACAACCCACCATCAAATGAACTCTCGGCAGGACCCCAGAGGAAACAGAGAGATATTAGACAAAAACTTGTTTGTTTGCTTGCTTTTTTCCAAGAGGAACAGCCAGGAAAGCAGTTGCTGATGGCTAATGTGGGACTGCATCTCTGGTAGTCGGTGGGCATGAAGCAGCCAGGCAGAAACCAGGGTGGCAGTCACACCACGCTGCTGCAGGACTGTAGCTCTTTCCTACTTCCCTGACATTCACGTTGCCTTCCTCTCACCCACTGAGTATTATCATCACAGAGGCTGGAGTCTGAATGTGTTTAATGCTTTCTTAGCCACAGATCATTAGTAACCAATTCCACTTTCCACTGTCTCAATTGTTTTTATACAATACAAGACTCACTTTTTTCCTCTCCCCTCCCTCTTCTTTCTTCCTCCTTTTTCCAATTTTCTTGTGGTAAAACAGTCCTGCCTGAAAGCAATAAGCTCCTTTCAGAACTTAAAGCCCTAATGGCAGGCATTTGGAAAAGAAACTCTAAAGGCACCATTATTCCTCCCTTTGGCTTCACTGCTGGCTCGCTGTCTACATGCATAATGCTGAACTTTTTCCCACAAAAATAGCAGTCCTCAGATAGCCACAAATCCATGTTAGCTGCTTGGGTTATTTATTCCTGGAGGAAGTTTGCAAAGTGACAACTTTTAGGACATTTGGGAGGCCACCATGAAGTGGTGAGCACTCAGCTAGGCATGGGAGGCATATAAATGAAGCAATGACTTAGGTAATTGTACCCACCAGGAACAGCCATTCATGCTTTTGGGGGTATTCCCACTCTGCTCATGATGTTCTTTCCCGTTTCTCCACAAAAGCTTTTCTGGTTCATAAACTGCTTCCACAGTTCTGCATCTCAGTGTTCACATAAGGCCTGAAACAAGATTGCAGCTTGTCATTGCTTTCCCTGCTTCTGTGGGGCTGCAGTATCCAGAGCAGGAAAAGTCAGGGGTCCACTCTCAGTGCTGTTACTTGCTCTCTCTGCAAATTCCAGCCATTCATAAGCTACTGACTGACAGCAGTGAGAAAGTGGTCTGCAGCCTGGGCTGCTGGCTGGAATAGGCAGCACCTCTCACTAAAATGCTTGAGAACAGTAGGGCATTAACACCAAGGGGGAACCTGCTACTGCCCAGGGTGCGCCAAGCCAACAGGGGCCATCAGGTTTTGCCAGCAGGACACGCATTTGGAAGTCTCCAAACAGAAATGTGGATTGGTCTTGGGACTCAGCTTGTGGCTGCATGGGATAACAGGGGACCCAGACACTAAGAGACGGGGGATTAGCCAAAGGGTGAGACCCTCTTCCACTGCTGTCCTAGGGAGGATAAAGAGCAAATGACAGGATTCACCCATCCCTGGAGGAACAGTGCCAAATACTTCACCAGAGGCAAAGCTCTCAGGTTGCTAGTCCCAGGCAAAGACAGGAGTCCACCATGCTTCCTCACTGTCAGTCCAATAGGAATTTTAGGATACATGCAGCACCTGCTGTTTACAGCAACACTCTTCCACTGGCACTGTGTGTGGAGGGTAAAGGGATGTTGCCTCTCTCCCAGCCATTGTGCCAGCCAGTGCTAGCATAAACTCCTGTGGCTGGTCCATTCTCTGTCTCTACAGTGGAACCACCACATATCTGCTGCTATTAGCTCTGAGTAGAGGCAACCCTTCAAAGAGGATAGAGGGAGAAAACCCAAAGGCGCTAAACCATAGTGCCCATCCTCACATTTTGTGAAGAAAAAGCCTCCTGCAAAGCCGTGGGTCCCACTGCAGAGTCCTCAAGCCTACAAGTCAGAGCTGTTCATGCCTTAAGCCCAGCATAATCCACCAGAAAACAAGTGGTGGAGCATTGCAGTGGGACATTTGTAGCTGTTTGCAATCCACCCCTGTATGAAAGGAACTGTGCAAAAAAACCAAACCAAACCAAAACAAACAAAAAAATAACCCCAACACTCTGGCACTCAGCAAGGCAGCACCTTGGGAAGACTCTCTGCATGGTTTGGCTGGACAGCCAGGGGCACTCCCAAGCCCCAGCCCAGAGCATTTGGCACATGGATACTGTCCATGCCCAAGCAGCCAGTCTTTGCTTTTGCCATCAAGAGCAATCCTTGTGTGCAGGGGGAGTGGGGCTCCTTGCAGCCCTCACACAGCTGCCAGGTGCCAGGGGGAGGAGCAGGGCAATCCCCTCCAGCTGCCAGAGCAGGCAGGACCACAGGGATCTGAGAGAGGCACGTGTCCCAAATCCTGCACACCTGCTGGAGGGTGATGCCAGCTGCAGCGCAACAAGGGGCCTCATTGATCCTGTCCCTTTGGTGGGTTTCTCTACCTCTGCACACGTGGCTGAGGAGATCTCATGGAGAAATTTTCATCTGTGGTTTGCTAAGGGTTTGTCCCCAAAGAATCATGATTTAATTGCTGTTATTATCTCCATAAAGCTGTCCAGAGTGTTTTTCCACTGGTTATTTAAAGCTTATCTAAAAGATATTGATAGCAGTGGAACGCCTGGTTAAAACTGCGTTCCTGGTATGCCAGTAGCAGAGTGTGATAAAAATAGTAGGTCTCTTAAATCAATCATCATCTTTCTCTAATTTATTGTATTGTTGTATTTTTGAATCCATGCATAGCACATACAGCATATCATTATGAAAGTAATGCAGTTAGAAACCATATAAACAGATACTGGAGACTGAGTTACTGTCAGTTTTCTATTAAAAAAAAAAAAAGACATTTTGGCAAAGAATAAAAATCACACATTATAATTTTTAAAAAGATCTGCTGATGACGAACCTTGCCATAGAAAGCAAACTCTCCAAAACATGTCCCCAAAACAGTCTACATGTTGCTGAAAAAAATTATTTTAAAGTCTCCTTACCAGTAACAACTTCAAAAATAACAGTATGAATAATATGGATGTCTGGTGGGAACAAACTGCAGAGGATATCATTAGGAATATAGTCTATACATATTTTTTTATATTCTGATTTGCTGTAGAGAGAAAAGATAGAAGCACAGAAGCAATGAAACGTGTCTTAAAAAGATGGAGGAAATTTTTATTTAATGCAAATCCCTTGTTTCATCATATCGCTAGTGACTCATGCATAAAGGCTTAGAAATCTATGGAAGGAGATGAGAAACCTCAGAAACAGATATGAGCAAATGATTCACTACATAAGAATTGTTTTCTCTTTAAATCAACTCCATTTTTTTTTATTTAAAGAAATTATTTGCAAATAGGTAATTCTAACTATGAATTTATTCCGGTGTTTCTAATCGCCTCAGGGATTGTTTCTGAAAACAAATTTAGACAATGAATTTACAGACTAATCATTCAAAAAGCTTAGCTACTGTGAGTTGCCAATCAATTGGCATTAAAAATCATATGTATTATCTCTACTTTGTAATTCACTCTCTGAATTGCAAAGTCAAAAAATGTATATGCCAGAGTTTTGAATCTCTCAGGTTCACTTTGGATAATGAAAAGGGATAAGAAAAGTTAGGAATTAAATGTCACTTCATGTCTTTTTATGTCCTTCCACACAAAGCCCCTTGTCAGCCAGCCTGTTACCTGCAGTCCAGTGCCCAAGTAGTGTATCCCTCTATAACTCATCATGGGAGAAGATGCACATCACATTCATGGACTAGTGGCTTTTACCTCTCTTTTCCCCTCACATTCTTCTCACAAAGTCATTTGTGTGGATGAGCACCTGTCTGCCAATGATGCAACCCAACTCTACTCTGGCCTGTTTAATTATCCAAGTTCTTGTGCCAGAGCTTTGGAGGAACGTTAGGAGACCTCCATCTGTCCTCCACCACACAGCACCACAGACTGATTCACATACCCATCCATGAATGGAGTAACCTGTCCTGGATGGTCTTCCTCTTTCACCATCTACCACCTCCGAAAACCCTCTTTAGTAATTGGTTTGTCATAGCTTGAGCTCCCTTTAGCTCTTAAAGAAGCTTGGAAAAGGAGCTGTTGAATGTGAGACAATGCTACAGAGACCTGCTCCAAAGATGGGCAACTCTCTGGGCTGCAAGACTGTCAGGAGAAGGGTGAAGACCCTATCTCTGATTTTTCTGTGAATAACCTAAAGAAAATCACACTTGCTGCTATGGCTATTACCAGGAATGATGTGTCAGTGCATGGAGTAGCAGACACAGTTAGTGACTATTTTTAAGATTTATTGCACTATGTTTGGGGTTCACCGTTGCACCTCCTAAATGGCTTCCATAGTCCAGGCTTTTTGAGGTTTTTCCTCTGGTTTCCTGAGCAAGCTGTACCTAGTTTAGCTTGGGATAATTTCTTTAATTCTTGACTTTTGCTGACTTTACAGTGACTTTTGTGCATGCCCTCCTCTCTAGCAATTCAATGTTGCCTGTAGTTCTGTGCACCCTGCAAAAGAACTGGTGAAGGGTTACAAATGCCTGAGATGAAATATTTGGATATAGTTACTCTAGTGAGACATGTTGCTGTAATATCTGATATACAGAAGCAAGTACCACAGAAACATTTTTCCCCATGGAGCAGTTTCATTACCCTGCCAAATCCTTTGTAGCCAGGAAAATGCCTATGCTGCAAAACTGAGACTGATATTACAAGAGCATCAAATCTGGGCTTGTTAGAATGTACATCTTACCCCAAAACCCTTCTTCACACAGCGTTCTTGCAATGGAGTATGCTTAGGAGATGAAACTGGGAAGCAAGACAGGACACGAGATTAATGCTACAAGAGCCCACACATCACCATCCATCTTGAAAGGTGGCATATATACCCCACAATAGCATTGGGAAGTGAGCAGAAAGTTCATTGATCCCAGACAGACCCATGGCATCCCTCCCTGAAGAGAGATTCAGGACTTAACAACACAATTACAAGAAGAAAATAGTTTTCTCTACCAAGAAATAGATTCCTCTTCTAGTACATTGAAACAATTAGGTAATTTCCATCTCCTTCCTTGCAAATTGAATCTCTCAATAGCTCAATTTCTTCAAGTGCCATTGTTTTCTCAGGCACGACAAAAGTAATTTTGCAGCTTCCATACTCTCTGAGTACCCAAGCATCTCTAGCACCTGAGTGTTCAATGCTGCAGCTATTTCTTGAGTACTGCTTGGACATGTTTCAAGTTGACATTTTAGATTGCATAACTCCTGGCGCAGCACTGCAAAGATGTCTCCTCCCATTGCATCAGAGAGTGACCTGCTGTGGCAAAGGCTATTACTTCTTTTGAGATTATCGAGTCTGTGGTGCCTCATCGAATTATAGAGATTCTAAGGGGAGGAAAAGTAACTGCTGCGTGCTCTGGGCTCTGAACTTTTCGGTGCGACACATCTGGAGAGCCTGCATCTGCATATGCATCTCTAATGCCACATCTCCTTGGTGAACACTGCCTGCATTGAATTCTGCTAACATGGGGTGACAGACAAGCAACAATAGGAGCCACGTTGACTCGGTGCTTGTCTCATCCTAAAATAAAATACTGTGTGACGGACCAGCCACAGCTGCGCGCTTACAAAGAGCAGTCTGTGGCTTCTAAGCAAAGCAGCTGAGAAGTTAAAAAAATATATATCTCAGCTTCCCTCTCCCCACTCAGCTCCACACACATGTTAGATTTGAGGCCAAAATCCAGTGACTAAACTAGGCATACAACCAAGAGTGACCTGATTTTGGGGAGTTATTGAGCACTGGTGTCACCCAGGGACTTCGCTGCTTTAAAACTGTGTTTCTTGGGGAACACAGATACTCAGTTCCTCTGAAAATTGGATACATTCAAGCAGGTGCCTTAACATTAAGGTTTTTAATGGCTCAGTTTAATTTCTTCTCCTGAAAACTGTTTCACTTGAGAGTAATGGCAAATGAAAACTGAAAAAAAAATAATCATTAAAAAAATGAAACACTGAAAGTCTGGTTTCTGTAGCTTTAGCCACACTGAGTACCACTGAGGAGGCAGGAGCAGCAGGCTGTGCCATGGCAGGAATTCTTTCCCATCACTGTGACACAGATCAAGCACAACTGATAGTACCAGCAGGGAGGGAGGGCAAAGCATGGCTGATCACACCCAAATCTCAGACACCCCACTTGAGTAGTACCCACACTTCTCCAGGCAGCTCGCTGACACGAAACATGTCAGCATTTCTAGTTCACCTGTATCCATGTGAGGCAGAGACAGTGATGCTGAACCCTAAGGGTGAATTTTCCATCTTTTCCCCCACCTCACCTCGCATAGTGCTTGCGACAAAAGTGGCAGGAAAAGACTAACACTTGCCTTCAAGGGACCTGAAGAGAGTTCTTAACTGTTTAAGGAAAGCTTAAAAAATTGTAATTCTTAAGCGACTTTCCAAGGCTGGCTGCCGAAGGTTACACAGGGCTAGGTGTGAAGATGTGTAATCCTGTTTTTCAAATGTCAGCAGGAAAAAAGTAAAATTCTCCTTTTGGCTTTCTCCAACCTCTGAGTAATCTGATGCAGTATAAATCAATATGTTCTTGAGACAGCATTCCATGGAAAATGTAAATTGTAATGTTATCTGATATTTGGGTTGTACAAACTCAAGCAAATTGCAGAAACTGTAATCCTGGGCTGTGAATCACTACTGCAGATCTAATCACTACCAGTCTTTTCTGTCCATCAGCTCTCCCGTCTGCAAAGCAGTGGAAGTATGGATTACACAACTTGTACTTCTCATCACTGACATGCCCTGGTGGTAGGAAATTGTAGTGTGACCAAATAGTTAATCAGAAGCAAGGCCTTGTACCTGGTTTCAATCTCCTGTGTGCAGATATCCTCACCTCTCCAACAAGAGCAGGTTTGAGTGTTTACAGCCAGCACACATCTACTTTTACTTTTTAGAGCAGAAACCATTCAGGGAGCAGACTGTTTAGGTGCTGTGATTAGAAGGAAGCTCACTAATGCAACAAGTGGTCAAGCAGACAACACAAACCAACAGATGCCAAACTATTTGAAGCTTGATACAGAACAAAGACCTCTCTCCTGAAATGAGGGCCAGGGCTGCAGAGCCCAGACAGAAACACATACCAGCTGGCCAGCCATGCAGAATGAAATCTCCCAAAGACTGATTTCATCACAAGCAGCAGCTGACCGATCACAATTGATAGGACAGGCTGACAAGAGAGCTCGTTCCTGGGGTTCCTCCCTCCCTCAGTCTCAGGCAACATGATCCACCACTTCTGTCATGGTAGCCTCTGGTATGTGCTTGCCTGGCACAACTCATGCTCATGGGGAACCAGACCTACTGTTTGCTACAGTCTGCCACAGGGCAAGTAAAAAGTCCTGTCTCAAGCTCGCAGAAACTAAGTGAGGTCAAGATTTCCTCATAGCAAAGTGCACACTGAACAAGACTCAGTCTGCTTAGGGAATGTAGGTAGGTCTGCTCTGTTTCTTCTGGGATTGAGGGGTGCTTTGACACACAGCCCTTACCCCACAGTGACAAACACATCTGACATCACACCTTTGCATTACTGCTCACATCTCCATCATTGCTGCCACAATTTTTGGCTGTACATTTGTCAGCAGAGATTAAGGCCAGAATATTTATACCTGTACTTTATTAGTGTCTACACAAGCCCTTCTAAGCAGACCACCATAGATACTTTGGTGGTTCAAAGAAGGAAGTCTGACAGCTCGTGTGAAATATGAGACAGGGAAGCAGAAGGTCTTGGAAAGAAAGGAAAGGCAGAGTCGGAGAGAACTTTCTTGTAAGGTGAGGACTTTGAAGAGAAAAATATAATGAAAGTGTCTGATGTGAGCTCTTCTACAGAAGGCTGGCAGACTTCTCCAAACCCACCCAAGCTGCTGATCTGAACAAAGCACCCTGAAAATTCCTTGTGAAGCAAATGACAGGATGAAGAAAGATACAGGAGGAGGATGTCTGAAAGAGACACACAAGCAAGGGAGGAACTGTCAATGGGAAAGTCCTATTCTATATATCAGGTTTAACAAAATTAGGAGAGTCACCCAAAAACATACCAGTAAACAGAAATTTCAGCATCCACATGCTTTTTGATTTGCCTAAGTGCTGTTTATATCTCCATGTTTACATGCAATCCCATCCACTTTTCTCTTCAGAAGACCCACACTTTTTAAATGTTTCTGTAATTATTTTTCTTCATAGTAGCAGATAGTTTTAAAAAGAATATCAGACAAGCCACAGGAACAAACTCTTCTTGGACAGTTTCCCATCCCTGTTATTTTCATTATAAAACAGGGTGCACCGAGACCATGGCTGTTTTCACTATGTGCCTGACTCAGAAAACAAGCAGTTTGTTATTATGGTTATTTCTGGCAATTTAGACCATTTCTTCTCTGAAACATAAAGAATTCCTATTTCATCTTAAATACTAGTCTGCAGATTCAAAATGCATGTGCTAAGTCTTAATCTACAGGGTGTCCCACCTGACTGGCTAGGAAATAAATCCAAACAGAACATAGCAAAAAATTACAATATGTTGCCTGCATCACTTCAGGCCTTATTCATCAAGTGATGGCTTATGAGTGCTGCATACTGAAAAAAGAGAGGCTGGATATTATGAATTCTAAGCCACTGACCATCATTTCCCTTTACCCCACAAGTTCCTTTAAAAAAGAGCAAGATCCTTGGCAGCTGTCAATTAGCAGAGTCTCATTCAAGCTGATGCTGAATTAAACAGGCTAAAGATGTGTGCCCTGACTCAAGCAGAACAATCTTTCCCCCACAATTCCAGCAGAGCAGCTCATCTTTGTTTAAATATTCAGTTCTACAAAGGCTTTAAAATCCTCATCCTCACAAAGGTTAGGAACTTTGTGGGCAGCAGGGTAGGCTGTTTGGGAACACTTATGTAAGTGTCTCCTAAGACTGTACAACAGAGAGCAGGGGCTGGTTTCAGTGGCTAAACACTGTAGCTATAGTTTTTGTCTCTCCCTCCACATTTGGGTCTTAATCACCTAAGGCATCCACAAGATGCTCTGTTGCATCCTTTAATTTTTGAGAAATAAAATGGGAATTACTATTCTTAAAACTGGCATTTTAAAAATACGGGATGTTACCGCTGCACTGCCACAGCACTTCTCTGTGCAGCTCCCCATTTATCTTTTATGTACACACACTTCCCTCTTGCCACCTTACAACCACTTCTACTTGCAGGGCAACGTAGCAGCTTTCAGACAACCAAGGAAACTGGGAGAAAAAGGGTAAGCTGGGACTATTTTTCATATTTTGGGTTAAAAATCAACATGATTTATTAAAAAAGAAAAAGACCAGGGAAGATAGTAAGCCTGTCCTTTACCACAGGATGCAGGATTTCAAGCTAAAATACAGGAAACCCCATATTAACTGAGAAGTCTGCCAAGCCTAGGAGCTCAATCATAAAGTGGATTATTCTGTGCAGTCACAGAGGTTTCCTAGACTACTCGTTTTCACATGAGCTGATAGCTCGAGGGGATGTTCAGACAGTGCTTGATGCTTTTGAACCTGACCTACAACCAGCCAATGTCAGTTCAGACCTGACCGCCGGGAGAAAGCATCGAAAAAACGGGAAGAGGAGAGAAGCGTGTTGTCATAGTCTGCCTCTGTCAAAGGAGTTTGCAGTTTGATAGACATCAAACCAACAGAGCAGAAAACTCAGATTGCACTGAAGCTAAATGAATAGCACGGATGGCAGGGGTGGGGGAGAAGTTTGGGTCTGTGTAGGAAGGCAGGGGAGGTCTGGGAAAAGGGTAATGGGGTGACAGAGGAGGAGAAAAGGGACAAGACTTGGAGTGACACAGACATGCTCCCAGTCCTAATGAGATCCAAGGAAAGTAAACAAGCTCCTCTTTTCCTCACTGCCTCTTCTTTGTCCTCAGTGAGATCCAGGCAACCCATGCCCTGAGACCCATCTCCAGAGGATGGTGACTGCCATTCCTTACGGGAGCCAGCAACAGGGCAGCCCTTTCCACCTCCCTGGTACCTTCTGCAAAACACAAAGTGCAAGACTGAAAATGTACTGAGTCAGTACTTAGCACAGTATCCCAGGCACTGACAAGGGGTTGGGAAGGGAGGCACCAGTGACTGAGATGAATGGCAGTTCCCACCCCTCACATCTCCTGTGTCTCTACAGAGGAAGTTTTCATTCAACAGAGTGTACAGCTCATGGAGATGAACAGGTAATTTCACACCCCTTCAAAAAAATTCATTCTGCTTAGAGGTCAGAAGTCTAAAATCTACACACTCAATTGGATTTCCTTGATACTAATAGCACAACAATAAATTTGCCATACAAATACATAAACTTGCCATCACCTGAGTGATTTACAAAATGCATTCCTAAAAAAGCAAAATAAATAGCCTCCCTGGAGGCTGAAAGATTGTTCTGGGGGCTTTTCTTTGGAGTCAAAGTGTGTCCAATCAAAACACATAGCACTCAGTTCCACTATGTCCATCACAGCTGGTGTACAGCACCTGTCATTTCACTGGCAGACAATGCAGACCAGGGAGCCTGGCAAAGGCCTCAGATCTACAAGCAAGATCAAATATCCCAATGGGATGGTGCAGCCCTAGTGGGGTACCTGCTGGGGTTCTCTGGTTGTTTCCCCATGTGATCTGGGTAATGGGATCATCTTCTCCTAAGCAGACCCGGCTGATGATCAGTCTCAGGATTTGGGAATAGTCAGCACTTAGAAGCCATTCTTCACTCAACCCTGTGCTTGTGCTGGGACCTGGAAGGGTCCCAATCTCACTTTCTGCTATGCTCAGTGGTGGTCTTAGAGTCAGCAAGGAAAACAAAGCTGAAAACCATGTCAGGCAACTTACTGTAAAGACATAGTCCCCTCTTCCCCGCTGGGACAGGAAACAGAATAGAGCAGGTTGTTAGGCTGGCAAGGAGGGAATGTGATAAAGCAAGCCTGGTTGAAATTGGTGCAGAGAATTTCACAGATGGGTGACGTACAAGGAATGTAATATCTACTCACACGTGTAGTTAAATAACCCCAGAAGCATGCAGAGCTCTAGCAGGCAGCTGCCTTTGATGCATATATAGCAATAGGTACCAGCTGACAAGGAGTTATTGGCTCCTAAAATACTCATGGATTAAGAAGACAGGAAAGGAGGTAAGCTAGAAGTCTTAGCCAATAGATGAGCATGGCAGAGGTTGGAAAAGGAAGAAGATTCACATTTTTAATGTGGGGGGGTTTGTTCCATGGCTGTCACATTACAATTTCTGGAGCTAGATCTGTGAGATGGTTCCTCCTCTCTCTACACAATAGAGAAGAGCTCAGCACTTATCACAGTGTGACCAAGTGTCAAAGAGTAGGGAAGAAGCCCCTTGCAGCCACACAGCCTCTCCATTCCAGCCATACCCATGTTTCAGCAGCCCCTGTAGCTAAGAGTCACAAAAGTAGAAATTTCACTTCCAATTGAAATATTTCTCATGCATTAAAAGGCAAAGAAACTGGATGAAGACTGCTCACACATTATAAAGCTATGTACGTCCAAGATGACCTTCCTACCTTGTATAGTTTGGGGTCAATTTGAACTAGCAATCAAAAAGGGAAACTTTCCATAACCTATTGCCAGCTACTTGAATCAGTGATTTCCAAAATGTGGGCCATAGACAGCTGGTTGGTCATGTGTGGCTGGCACTCCTCCATTCTCATTGCTATTTCAGCCTGAGCCCTGCTAAAAATATACCAAATCATTTCCTAATATTGTATTCTCATGTGATCACTAGCTAGTGTTGAAATGGGGATGTAAGAAATCCAAAGATGTGAGAGGTGGAAGAATGGTGCTCCACACATCAGGAGATGGTAAAAGGAGGTACAGATGACTTCAGGAGAATGTGAGGTGCAAAACCAGCCTCCCACTTAAGAAAGAAAACAGATAATGCAAAACAATGGAATATACTGGAAAAGCGTATCCTTTCAGTTAAGGCTGCTGAGAAGCATGTGGATTGTTTCCATGATTTAGTGGGGAGTTTATGTTTTCTTCCATCTGTATCTGTAGCCTCCTCTTATTCCAGGACATACACTGATGCTCTGCACCAAGGAGGGTGATTCTGCTCAGCTGTCAGAGTGAATCCTGGGCCCCAGGAAGTATGGTCATCCACCCAGTGGCACAGAGGTACCTTCTCAGGATATGCAACCAAACATCCATGCCATCCAAGCAGTACACCACTGCCATTTGGGCACCCCAGCTTGTGCCAAAGCAAGGTGCATTTTGCTTGCAGTTACAACTGTCAACCAGCCTGCCAGTGCCCCAGAACATGCAGACCATGTATGACCCAAACACTCCTGACTCCTCCTGGTCTCAGGCTGCATGCCTACCATGCTGCAGTGGGGGTGCAATGTGGTGCAGCCATCTCAAGAAACACATGGATCAATACAGACCTGTAGGTCTTTCCTATCACCAACAAATGGGAAAACGGAAAAGCAGGCCTGAGTAGTTTTCATAAGGGCATAAGGGATTCCAAGGTGGGGGGATATATGGAAGTGTGTAAATGTGTTAAAATAATTTCAGAAAAAAGGATATGAACCAGTCAAGCCTCAGTTTATGCTCCCCACCTACATTTGCTCTCCTTGACAAAAATAAGTGTTTCCTCTCTGAACTCCCAGGGAGCCTGGAGTCTTACTCAGTCTGTCCATTTGGAGCAGTATACCAAAATGCAGGCTTTAATGCCCTGCAAATTCTTTATCGTGTATTCCAGAGAGGACAGGATCCTTTGGAAGGCTGCACAGTGACATCACCCACCTCCACATTGAGAAGGATTTAGGAGCCTGTTCCAAGAAGATCTGGGGCTGCAGCAGGACAAATAAAGCTCTCACATGCTTCTCAGCCAGGCAGCTGCATGTAGTTCAGCAGGAAACTCTTTGTACTATGTGACCAGGTCACAGACATAAACAAAAGGGCACTGAGAGACTGAGTCAACAGCCGGTTCTCATGTCCCTCCGTGTCATATTCATGTCTCTAAAAATCAAATGCTCTTAAGAGGAATTTGACATTATATGTGCATGCTGTAACACTTGCTATAAAAGAAACATTCAAAAAAAGTCATGCAGTTCCAAAAGTTTTACTGCTACTAAAACAATAGCTGAAGACTACATTTCCAGCAAGCAGCAGACAGGATTTTAACCATGCTGTTTACACTAGTCTTCCTGAAATTTGTCTTAAAGACAATTCAGGAGAAGATCTGAACTAATCTATTCCTTTCAAGAGAAAGAAACTGAAGAAAAAAGCTGAAGTTGAACAGTCACCTGAAAGGAGTGAGGAAATGCCACTTCTGGAAGGGACTTGACTTGCCATACTGGATTTAGCTATTCAACCTTTGTTGAAAAACACAGGTTATTAAATAAGGGTCTGAGAATGTTGGAAAGCAGGAAAATTCCCTGTAAAATGACAACAATGTGCTGTACAGAGCAGTGGAAGTAGGGTCTCAGAAACCATGATGTCCAGCATTACCACTCATTTGCCTTCACAGCACAACAATGAAGGGAAGGAAACAGACTGGAAGAACATGGCTTGGAAGAGTCTGTTAAATGCATTATAAAAGGTATTGCTGCAAGATTCAGACCAATTTTTCCAGATTTGTGTTTCATTCTTGCAGGAATTCTTGTCTTTACCAATGAACATATCACCACGAAAAATTTTGTGGATTCTGGTAACAGCACCCTTGGAATAAATGATGGGATTTTTCTCCCTTAACTAAGGAAAGGAAATGGTTCTTCTAATTTCAGTGACAGACAGAGTAGTAAGGCAACAGCTTCTCTAGTACAACACACCATGTTTTCTCTAGCACAACATACAACTTTTCTCTGTTGCAGCAAGAATAGAGTCCTCTTCCTTGCTGTTGGAGACCTGCGCAACTTAGAAAATCTTCCCAAGAAAATAAAGGGAAGAATATAATGACAAATTTGGCTGGCTGAGTCAGCAATATCCTGTTTGAGATAGGTTACACAGTGCACCAACATAGACATGGGAGGATTTCTTTCTACCATATCCCTCTGAGGAGTGAGCTGCAGAAAGTATCCCTAAAAAACCCAGCCTCTTGCAGGTGGAATTACAACTCATATTTGTGGTCAAAGCATAGGATTAAAATCTGACAGAAATTCTGGTTATGTGGAAAAAACCCAGAGTCTGTCACCTGATTGTCTTCTTGCTGTTGGAATCAGCTTCTATTTCCTAGCCCCAGAAATAGAGAAAATAAGGTGCTACCTAGGGCAGGTGGTGGCAGGGGAATCGAAGCAATCCAGGAATCATGATGAGCCATTTCTTGTGCCTCATGGGGGAAAAAGAAGAGAACTCCTCAAGTGGCTGCCCTTCATTTTTACCTGTGGTCAGATTCAAACTAGGGTGGTTTCCTTCTGCAGGGATGAAGCCTGCAGTACATTTCTTCTCCTATGGGAAAACTGTTCTCTGAGTCAAACAGCCTGTAAATTATCTTGTGCCTGTCCTGAACAGGCAGAAAGTTTCTCTGGGCACCCATGCCCTGGTTGTGTCTGAAGTGGCCTGCCGGACCCTGTTATGACAACTATCAATCCCAGGACAGTTACAGACCGGTCCTTTCATCAACAGCGGGTCTGAAATTCAGGAAGAACTTCAAGCAACCCGCCTAAGGTTACTGGCTGCCTTCATGTCAGCACCAAGATTGGAATACCAGACTAGCTGGCCTCGAGTCAAAGGTTCAGCCCCACCTATCCTATATATAGATTATTGTATCATATGCTCCCCCTTATTGCTATGCAACTGGGTGTCAGAGCGAAAACACAATTAAACACTGGTCTGGGGCCTCACTGAACCAGATGTCGGGAATGTTTTTCTCCATTGTGCTTGTCTAAGAGGCAGCCACACTCAGTAATCAATGCTCAAGATGATTTTTCTAAATAGGCTTTTGACCCTGACTTCTTAGGACAGGAATTTGCTGCAATTTTCTCTTTGAAAAATCTTGAACAATTTGATTATCGTAGGAGGTGATTAAGCCTTCTGGTTTCAAAGCCAAGTATTGCATCAAGCTGAGGAAGAGGCTCATAAACGTGGTTTTTTCATAGGCACTTGTAACTCTGCTTAAGAAAAGGCACCAGTTCTTGCCAGTGAAGCCCAGCATCCTGTGCTCCTACTGCCATCATCTAGATGTCAGTAATCCATAAGGGGTGCTCAAAGGCTTCTCTAGAGGCTTGGGATGATAGCACCTCTTTTATACCTGGTCTAATCCTCCCTTATAGTTCTTCAAATTGGTAGTCAAGAATCCAGTCACTGAAACATTATTTTTATACATGTGAAATTGTTCTGCACGACAGCATCTTGAACACACTGACAGTCATTTATTTCTGATGTGCCCTAAGGCAACATCCTGGCAATAGTAAATCCACAGAAATTTACCAATGACTTTGTTGAGGCCAATTTTTTTCATCTTAGGGGCTTTGATCATCCTGATGACAAATAAGGGAAAAATTTCCTCCAGGTTGAAGACTTGGTTTCCATTGCCTTTTTTGCTTACTTTAATAACACCAGTAAGTAAAGTAGAGAAATAAATTCACTCACTGAAGGGTTCTTCTTTCTCATGTTTTATGTTTTTGATCCATACAAGTAGCCAAAAGAAATTAGTTTCCAGCTATCGATTTAGCTCAGTTTCTTCAGAAACATAGCAGGGACTGCCACCACAACCACCTGTGAGGAAATGTGCCTGATGGTGCCATACTGCTTTTCTGTTGATATATTTCCTCCTCTCTTATTTTCAGACATGTGCCTATTTTAACTGTACATACACAAATGCAGAATTTGTCTGTTTGGGACTTTACGTTACTTTCATTACAAAACTGCGTAAAAAAGACAGCAAATCAATTTCATAGTCAGTGCTCACGCAGCAGGAGACAATTCATACTGACATCTGATACCTGCTGGCTGCTGCTTCCAATTATGCCAGATGCCGGAGAGTGGGACTGTCGAAATAACAGTGTCGGTGGTGCAATCAAACTAGTTAAGATTCTGGAAGTGTGTTGTGCTTGGTTCAGTGCGTTGTCAAATTCCCACCATAAGCAAAATAGTGACACCCACTCCTTTTTTGTAAACTTCTTAACCAGCGAAGAGATAGATACCCATTAATTTAATGTAAAGTTGCATCCTTGGATATATAGCTGAATCTGCCCCAAGGCTAGATATCAAAAGATTGGAAGGAATGTGAATGAAAAGTGAAATAAACATGATAAGGACTTATAATAATACGTCCTTACTAGATCCTACTACAAGGCTGCACTACAGCCCTCAAGGCAAGACCACGTGTCCTGTTCCTTGCAACACAATAGGGAATTCTTCTGTCATCAGAAAAAATTTGGTGAGCCTGAAATTGGCAGGAATAGTAGGACAATAATAGGACAGAGTATCACTGAGGCATTAACTGACCAGCAGAGACAAACAGGGCTTCTCTTTGTTTGAGGCAGAAAGCAGAAGACAAGTTTGGCTGGATACACAGAGCAGAAAAACCATAAAGTCTGCTCTTCTCTTATCTCTCCAAAATACCAAAAGAGGAGCAGAAGATTATGGTGCTGGCAAAGCAGATCCCTCTTCACACTGACCATCATCTCTTGAAAAAGCCAATCAACTGAAACAATTGCACACACATACAGAGAAGGAAATCACTGGGCCCGTCCCTTCCATTTCCCAGTCTTCCATGAACAGATCTTTCTTTCCCTTTTGCTTTTCCTTTCCCTTCCAGCCAAGGCATCCTTCAGTGATTGGTCTCAGAGGTCAAATTTCTCAGCCTCTCCTGAGGAAGTTGCATTATAAATCACCTTGTCCAAAGAGATGAGAACAGGAGTACAGGACATCAGTTTAGCACAGTCCAAAATGGGACACCTCCAACTGTTCCACTTGGCCTTACCTTGTCAATTAGCACAGGCAGAGCCTTTCCCCAGCAGATACATAATAGAAAATTATGAACTACACACCACTGATATCTCCCCCAAGGTTTAATTGTGTTCCATGCTGAGCACAGAGGATGTCACTGAGGCAGGGAAATAGGATTACCGAGGCTGAGCAAGGAAGTTGTAGCAACTTTCTGCATATGACCACTTCAGTTGAGCAATATAGTCACTACTATAGGCACAATATAGTCACTATTCATGTGCAAATATGCAAATACCTTTTCATTGGAGGCTTCTAGAACAGACTGAAATGTCTGTTTTGAGATATCTTTATTTTGCAGGGAGGCATCACTTGATGTACATGATCTCCATAGTCAGTGAACAGCTACCTATTCCATTCAGAGACCAGGAAAGTGACTGTATGCCTGCAGTAAAAGCACCTGCAAACAGTTCTGAAATGGCCATACTTTAAACAAGCTTGTATGAAAAAGCTCAATTAGTTTGACTGGCCATAACCCTAGAAGTTCTGACAAAATCTGCTGGATTTATAAGTAGATAATCACATTAATGTTGTTCATTTATTTGCAGTAAGGATGCTTTGCAATGTTTTCATCAAAGATTTCTAAATTTACTACATCTGTGCTAATCCTCAATTAATATCTTTTTCATATGTCACGGGACCCTTATTAGCAGAACAAATAACTGCCATATTAAATCTAACCTAAATACATTGTTAGGACTCTAATTTAAAAAGTTACTTTTAACCTTTCAGATATTAAGACCTATGGCTAAATGAATCTCAAATAACACATCTTTGGCAATAATTTTAAAATGCCTCACTCTTAATTACATGTCAGGGTACTTTAATCCAAACAATTTTTCAAGGAAAGAGGAAGCTCAACAAAACTTCAGCCCCTTAAACCCAGGTATCTCCGCCTACTTCCAAGGAAAATTCAAACACAGAGGAGAATGCACTGAATCTTCAAATTATATCTAGTTCTGCTCATTGACTTGGAGGGGATAGGATACCAAAAGTATTTAATTAATTGTGAATATTAACCACTGTATTAATGGCATGAGGTAGAAGCCATATGTCAGTGCAGAATGCAGCATATACATTCTGTGAGCAATTAGTTGTGATGGCACAAAGAACAGCATATTTAGTTTAAATACCTTGACTGAAAAAAACCCCTCAAGCTCGGTCCAATTAATTACTCACCTAATTACTTGTGTTCCGATAAGTCATTGACTTGCTGCACATTATATTTGAATTTTAGACTTACTGTTGCTAATAAAATTAGTACTTAGCTTAGATCTAATATAAACAGAATTAATGCAGATACAGGAGATATTCAGCATTTAGTTATATCTTCTTTTTAGAGCATTAATCCGTTGTCTGGCTTTTTGCTTTCTAAATTATCTATCACACTGCCTGCAAAATCACAAAGCATTTGTTCATAGTATTTCCAATCCAAGTGTAAATTAGTCAAAAAATAGTTGAGCATGTGGACAAGAGGAGGTGATTTCTTTAATGAAAAAATATACATTACAAAGTCCTGCAAGAGACAATCTAAAATATAAGGGCTGACTTGTTTTCCTAACTCAAAAACCAATTAACACTTGAAAAAAATCTTATTTCTAAAACACACAGATATCTAAGGAAACAAAATATAGGTATCTACTATGTTCAGAAGATCCACATAGAATACAATTAAAATCAAAGAAATTGGAAATTATTTCTAACTAGATTCCAGCTGTATTAAAGGCTTGTTTTTCCATTCAGAAATTTCCACCATTTTTAACAGACATTAAAAGCATAAAGGGATTTACAACAAATCTAAATCTGGTCCTTGTACTACAACTTTCTTGCCTAGCATCTAGACACTACAGTTCAAGTTTTATCAGTGGAAAAAAAAAAAACACCAAAAAAAAACCCACAAACAAAAACAAACCAAACACACACACAAAGCATTTACACCAACAAGATTATCTTATGTCTAAAATTAAATTACAAAGAACAAGAGTAACTACCAATAATATGTGGATGTGTGGAAAAAAAGCACAAGGGCTTCAGTAATAAGATCACAAACCTAATTTCAGGCTCCAGTGCCTTACAGCTTCTTGGAGGCAGGACTTTGCTAGCAGGAGTGACCGAAGAAGAAAGATCTAAGACTGGGCTGAAAAATTTTTAAGAACTGTTTGTCTCAGTGTGTTTCGTTACTTTATGCTCAACCTCTCCCAGAGTTACACTGTATAGAGAAGTGATGATGAGGGAGAGGAAGAAAAAGATTTCTTTTAAAAGTTTCTACATATTTTCAAACATCAAAGAAAGGTGAAATTGCATGCAGTTCCTGGGACAGTGTTCCTGTCATGCTTCCTTCTGCACACTCAGGAATCCCAAGTTCTTATGTACATATTTTCAGAACTCTAAAACACTGCTGAACCCTAATTAATTCTGATTAATTGTCCAAAGACTTAATCAATATTAAATGAGCTAATTACGACTAGTTGTCCCTGTGGGACTGTCAGAAGGCTGATAAAGATCAGTCAGTTGCAGGTACAAGCCAGCACAGATCCTTACTCTTCCCTAAAGAACAATTTACTTTGACACTAAACCTCAAATTGCCACTGATGGATAACAGGCTAAATGTATCTACCTTAATCTCTACAAGAATCATAAAATATTTACCTCCACAATACTGGCTGAAGGAGCATAGAACCTTAACAGAGCTGTGCTTCCTTGAGCTGGTTTCAGCTGAGGTAGAGTTAATTTTCTTCACAGGGGCTAGTACAGGGCTAAGGTTTGGATTCATGCTGAACACAGGGTTGATAATACACAGATATTTTTGTATTGCTGAGCAGAGCTCATGCAGACCCAAGGCCTCCTCTGCTTTTCTGCCACTCTGATGAGGAAGCTGGGGGGTACATGGAGGGTTGGGAGGAGCCACAGCCAGGACAGGTGACTCAAACTGACCAAAGGGGTTCCCAACCATACAGCATCCTGCTCAGTGTATAGAGTGGGAAAAGAAGGAGGAAGGGGGAAATGTTTGGAGTGATGGCATTTGTCTTCCCAAGTCACTCTTACACCTGATGGGCCCCTGCTGTCCTCTAAGTGGCTGAACACCTGGCTGCCCATAGGAAGCAGTGAATTAATTCCTTGTTTTACTTTGTTTGTGTGCATGGCTTTTGCTTCCCCTATTAAACTGTCTTCATCTTGACCCACAAGTTCTGTATCTTTTATCCTTCTGATTCTCTCCCTGATCCCACTGGTGTGGGAGTGAGCCAGTGGCTGCCTGCAGCTTGGCTGCTGGCTGGGGTTAAACCACAACACTGCCCCTATTTCTACTCCATGAACCACATGGAGTACATGTAATAGGATAGCAGAGATGTTGGGCCATCTTCAGTCTGTCTCAATCCACAGTGTCTCCTTTTGGAAAAAAAAAAAAAAGTATGATAAATGTATATGGAAAAAATAATTTTGAAATGTCATATCCCAGCATTCAGACAGGGGTATGATAGATATATAGATTTTCATGTCTTGCACATTGTATTGCTAGTATAAATCATGACAGCAGTGAATTAAGACATAAATAGGAAAGAGAGAGAGAAACTAGAAAAAGAGTCTCGTGAGCTAGGGACAGTGGAACAAATTCTCTGCTGCAAGAACAAAATCAATGAAGAGAGCGAGTGCTTCTTTCACAGGAGCTTTACCCACCCACAGCACGATCAAGCTTGGTCCATTGACTCTTTCCAACTTAAAGCAATTTGTAAAAGCTAAACGTATGTTTTAAAGCAGTATGTTCTCTGCCTCCAGGAAAAATGAGAAGCACTCGTATGAACAGCTTTCTGAGGTTTCTGATACACCTTGAGGGCACACATACACATACACGACTGTTTGCATGAGGTATTGCTACTAATGGGCATCTCTTCTTTTGCAGAAATGTTCAAATGCTCCAGAGTTTTTAATTATGTCTTCTGAGTGTGCCACTCCATAGATGAAAAAGGGGAGAAGTAACATGAAAAAAATCCTTCAGCAGTTGAGAGCTGGAGGATCAGCTCAATGGTAGAACAGGAGTGGCCTGGGGGATTGCCTGCAGAGCCCCTAAAACATCACTAGCCCTGGATGAGCACAGAAACATTTGGAAAACTTTCCTTGCATGTTTTTTTGCACGCATCTGTTCTGCTTCAAGCTGTACCAGATGAGGAACTATCATCTAGTGATAAGAGTTCAAGTTTGAAGACAGTTCCAGTTTTCTGTCACAAAGGTGCTGTGTGACATTAAATGATGTAAAGAAAAACAAAGGAGTACCATGATTTGGCCTCAGGTTTCTCAGTACAGGTTCCATAACTATTGTTATGTAAATATCTCCAAAATGTGCACATTTTCTGCATTCCCTTTTCATGATATCTCCTAAATTTTCAGGTAAATTTTAGGAAAGTATTCACAAAATCATAATATGGATAAGGTTGGAAAAGACCTTAAAGGTCATCTAGTTTCAACTTCTCTGCCATGGATAAAGATGCCACCCACTAGATCAGTTTTCTCAGGCACTATCCAACCTGGCCTTCAACACTTCCATGGCTGAAGCATCCACAGCTTCTCTGGGAAACTTGTTCCAGTGTCTTACCATGCACAGAGTAAAGACGATCGTGATAAAAACCAAGATTGATATAAAGATCAAAAATTACTCAGCAGTAATTCTATACATAAGACAAACCCAGCAAGTGGATGAAGTGCTGTGCTGACTCCTCACTGAGAAAAATCTCAAATCTGTAAAAGCAATTATTCACTGTGGTCTTATACCAATTGGAAAAAAACAGATGCCTGGCAAAATATAGAGTAAATCTAGTTACTCCATAGATGCTTGAAGATCTTTGGTTGCCAGGTACAACCATGATGCCAAATATTACTATGATTCATTTTTTCTAATAGCACAAGTGCCGTAAGGAGTTAAGCAAGTGTTCTCTAGTAGAAATTTCCAAGTGGTTATATGTGCTTAGCTGGCCCACAACCAAACTTATATTCAGAGTTCATGGTAGCAAATTTGGTATGAATGTTTAGATGGATCATGAAAAGGAAAAATGGGAACATTTAGAGGTATTGTGCTAAATCATAGCAGTTACACTTATTCTTGGAGAGTGAAGAGCTGCTAGTGTCTGACATTGCTGTGTAAAGTGTCAAGCATCAACTGTATGGATCCCTCAGCTTTTCCTTCAGAAAGGGAAGAAACAAGAATCTGGAAGGGTCCTCCTTTTT